>JAHRHZ010000025.1:40140668-40226122 GCA_024137785.1 Ginglymostoma cirratum
ACTTACCATCTGGCCCAGGGGACTTATCTATTTTCACACTTAATAGCACCAGTATCAAACTTTTCAGGGATGTTACGACACACTTTTGGGACAGGTAGAACTTGATTCCGGCCTCCTAACTCAGAGGTAGGAATACCACAATTACATCACAAGAATCATGAAATCCTTGCAGTGCAGAACCCCTTCATGTGTTGGGCAACCTCATCTGTAGGAAGTGACATCAGTTGCTCTAGCTTGAGCTCTGGTTTTTAAGCATGACAGCACATGGATAACATGTTTGTGAAGGTGGACACCCTGCACCTTAAGGGTATGCACATAAAGTGTGGAATGTTGGACAATTAAGAAGGATCAGGCAAGAAGTACAACAGTCTTCCGAATGCATCTCACTCTCAAACCAGTAGTCAGTTCTAAATACTGATGAAAATGATGGTTCCCCTGGGAAGTGCAGTTGGAGCCTAAACCATCGGCACTGATGTTGTCTCAGCTGCGTTGAAGGGACAAGGGATATTCCAAGGAGCAATCATGATCAGGGAGTCAATGGCTAAATGAACAGTAGACATTTCTTTGGCTGCAGTCTTGAATCGGGATAGTATGCTATCTGCTTATCTGTGCCAAGATCAAGGATGTTACAATGCAGAGCACTTGGAGGGGGAGAAGCTGAACAGCTGGACAGGGTGGTTCATATCAGACCTTGGTAGAAAGTGGGGATTGGTACTAAAGGTCGAGTTTAGTGAACTAGCCAAGAGGCTAATAATAAAACAAGGAACTGTGGAACCTTGAGATCTGAAACCTACAAAAGCAAATTGCTAGAGAAACTCAGCAGGTCTGGCAGCATCTGTGGGAAGAAAACCTAGTGACTCAAAATGTTAACTATGCTTTGCATAGCTATGCTTAATATAAGCTATGCTTAACGGATGCTGCCAGGCCTGCTGAGTTTCTCTGGCAATTTGTTTTTGTTTCAAATCTCCAGCATCCACGGCTCTTTGTTTTATTTTAGGTTAATGTTTTGAGTAGATTGACCTGTTGATAAGCTTATTATAAATGTATAAGCAGAGATGAATAAATTGGACTTCAAAGGTAATAATCTGCAGATTAATCCTAGTGCCAAGCGCAAGTAAGCTTGGAAGTAGAAAGATACAGCAGATGAGCATGCCTAATAATGCAAGAAAGAGGACTTTAGGTTTTACTCTGCAATTAATAACCCAAGTTACGTTCATATGCCAATTTATACCCCTGTAACAACTTCCCCAGTTTCCTTGAATAGCTTGTGTAAGTGCACGTGCTTTTGAGACTTCCTCACTTCTCTGATAGGAGATGGGACTTGTTGAGGCCATAAACTGATGCAACAGAACAGACCTGTGACCAATGCTCTTGTGGGGCATAGTGCAATTGGGAAGGAGTTAATCTGACTCAGCAGATCTGTGGGAACCTTGAGTAATTTTCAACAGGATCAGTCATGATCATAATGAATGGGGGAACAGGCTCAATGGGCAGATTGGCCTACTCCTTCTCCTATTTTCTACTTTCTATTTCAGGTGAAAAAAGAACTCAGGTAGATATAGAATTGGGAGAGGCATCGTTAGTGTAGAAATAACAAGATATCAGATAAAGTCAGTGTAAAGGAGCAGTGCAATAAGATCGAGATTAGGTTTATTGTACATGTGTGTGAAAAGATATAGTATGGTGAAAGATTAGATGAAATATAGGTACAGATGGCCAATGGCAATACGACATTGTGGCTAATGGAGACTTGGCTCAAAAAAGTAGAGATGGATCCTCACTACAGCTCATCCTGGTAGACAATACATTTCATAGATTTGCAGCTACCATCTTCTTTCCTGCTGGGATCTACAAGCTTGTTTGGTCTGGTGTGGTAATGGAAAACCTGCATGTAGCCTAATGAGAAGATATTATTAATACCGTAAGACCATAAGAAATAGAAACTGTAATAGACCATTCAGCCCCTCAAGCCTTTTTCACCTTTCAAAAGAATCATGGCTGATTCAACATTCCTTACGTTCACTTTCTTGCCCTTTCCCCACAACCCTCGATTACCCTACTGGTCAAAAATCTACCTCAGCCTTAAATATACACAAGGATTCTGCCCCCACTGCTCTTTGTGTCAATGAGTACCAAAGATTCACAACTTTATGAGAGAAGAAATTCCTCCTTATCTCAGTCTTAAATTGGCTCCCCTTTATTCTGAGACAATGTCCTATTGTGTCAAACAAGATGAGGTTATTACATGATAGCGACTGGGTTCAAGTTATGATGGCCATGGCTACTGAAATTCAAGGTTTGAATTTCGCCCATCCTCATTTGACCTCCATAGCTGCGCACCTACCCAAGGCCATGTGACATCATCATATCAATTGGTGTTTAATCCCCTCCTCAATATGAATCCTTTCAAACCTTACTCAGTATTAGACAGCAAACATTCCTGTAGACAGCAGCCTGTATTTTTTCTGAGACTGGATGCCTTGGAAGTCTTGGATTTCCAACACCATTTCCAGAATTTCTGATTTTCACTGGGGCCTTTTAAAGGTCTGAGCTGCTTCAGATCCTGACACTGAACATTACATTCTAAGACTAGCCTTCTCCATTGCAGAGATGGGATTGGCCTACTCCTCTACAGTTTTTATGGAGTGGGGGCACTATTTAAAACCCTCCAATTCACAGCTGGGGATTGGTTGAATCCCTCTACCTGCATTAACTTGTGTATGATCAATGGATTGAACATATGGCAGGGAGTGGCCCTGGTGACCCATTCCCCCGGCTGATGATTGTACAATTTTCAGCATCATTCACAAATCGTCAGATATTGATGTTGTGCATGTCCAAATGTAGCAAGACTGGACAATTATCCAGGTTTGGGCTGGCAACTGGCAAGTGACATTTACGCTTCACAGGTGCCAGCCAATAACAATGCTGAATCTAACCATAACTCCTTGCCATCTAAAGTCAATTTCATCATTGAATCGCCCACTATCAACATCCTGGGAGTTACCATTGACTGGAAACTGAATGGATTAGCCATGTAATTACTGTGGCTACTGGAGCAGGTCAGAGCTGGGAATCCTGCATCCAGTAGCTCACCTCCTGACTCTCCAAAGCTTGTCCATCATCTACAAGGCACAATCAGGGATGTGAGAGAACACTCCCCACTTGTCTGGATGAGTGCATCTCCAACAACACTCAAGAAGCTTGACACAAACTAAGCAACCCACTTGGTTGACACCAAATCCATAAACATCCATTCCCTCCACCAGTAGCAAGCTCAGTGGCGGTAGTGTGTACCCTGCGTGCTGCAGAAATTTATCAAGGCTCCTCTGACAGCATCTTCCAAGCCCACAACCACTACCATTTCGAAGGGCAGCAAATACGTGGGAACACCACCTCCTGCAAATTCTTCTTTGAGCTATTCACCATCCTGACTTGGAAACAAATCAGCATTACTTCAATTTCCATGTGTGAAAACCTTTGAATTCCCTCCCAGCAGCATTGTGGTTCTGCATTCGGGAAATGGATTGTGATGCTTCCAGAAGGCATTTCATCACCACTTTCTGAATTGCAGTCACTGCTAAATTATAAATGCTGGTCCAGTCAGCAATGCCTCAAATGCCATGAGTTGATAAGAAGGAACAGTTTCTGAAGTTGTAAGCATTTTCCAGTGAACGCTGGCAGCAAAGTCTTGAGACTGATGTGGTTGCAAATAAATTACAGGGATATGGGTGATTATAATGGAGGACTTCAAATGTCCTGGTCTATTGATAATGATAAAGTTATCTACAGAATGGGGTAAAAGTTTCTAGAAAGTGTTAAGGGAATTTTTTTTACATTGGTATATTTCTGATTAGGAGAAGAAGGAGGAATTCATGGATTTGATCCTGGGGAGTAAGGTGTGTCAGGTGAATGAGGTGAAAGAGGGGGAACAGGATTACCTGTTTACTGGACATTGGAAGCAGGATGCAACAGGCAGAGTTAAATGATCCAATAACCAACAGATCAGATCTGAGCTCTGAAGACCTACTCAGACAGACCACGAATAGAGGTGAACAAATAATCAACTCACTGGAGGCAGAGGCATTACAAATATCCTCATCTTTAATGATGGAAGAGTCCAGGACATCAGTACAAAAGGTGGAGGGCTGAAGGATTTGCTATCCACTTTCAGCTGGAGGTGAAAAGTGGATGTTCCACCTTTGCTTCATCCTGACTCAGCATCACAGATGCCAATCTTCAGGCAATTCAATTCATTTTGCGTGATATCAAGGAATTGTTGGAAGTTCTAGATATGACAAAGGCTTTGGGCCCTGACAACATTCAGGCAATAGCACTGAAGAATTGTGCTCCAAAGCTAGCTATGCCCCTAAACAAGCTTTTCCAGTACAACTGCATTCATTGAAATTTACCTGACAATGTGGAAAATTGCCCTGTACACATAAATCAAGACTAATCCAAACTACCAATTATTGCCCCATCAGTCTACATTTGATCATCAGGAAAATGATGAAATAGGCCATTAACAGCATCGTTAAGTTGCACTTACTCAACTATAAGGAGGTAATAGCTTAGGGGTATTATGGCTAAAGTGTTAATCCAGAGCCCCAGGTAATGTTCTGGGGAAATAAAAACCGAAAGAACTGCGGATGCTGTAAATCAGGAACAAGAACAAATACAAAGTTGCTGGAAAAGCTCAGCAGGTCTGGCAGCATCTGTGAGGCAAAAAAAAGAGTTAATGTTTCAGGTCTGGTGACCCTTCCTTAGTTCTGAGGAGGGATCATCGGACCTGAAACGTTAACTCTTTTTACCTCACAGATGCTGCCAGACCTCCTGAGCTTTTCCAGCAACTTTGTTAATATTCTGTGGACCCTGGTGCAAATCATGTCATGGCAGATGGCGGAATTTCAATTAAATAAACATCTAGAATTAAGGATAAAATGATGATTATGAAACAATTGTTGATTGCCAAGAAACACCCATCTGTTACATTAATGTCCTTTAGGAAAGGAAACTGCTGTCTTCTCATAGTCTGGCTATAGAACCACAGAAATGTGGTTGACTCTTAACTGCCCTCTGAGTAATTAGGGATGGGCTACAATTGCTGGCCTAGACAGTGATGCCCTCATCCCAAATGCATTGTCGGTTGAAACCAGCCCACACAGCTCCTGACTTTGTTACATAAAACGTACAAATGAGTTGAACTGAAGGGATAAGGTGAGAGGGACTGTGCTTCACACTAAAACAGCATTTAACTATGTGGCTTCAAGAAAATCAATTTAATGGAAATCAGGAGAAAACCAAAGGTTGTTGGAGGCCTCTCAGTATGAGGACATCACTGCCGGAGAGCCTTAGTGTTGTTTCATAGACCAACCATCTTCAGCTGTTTCATTGATGATGTTCCTTCCATCATGAGGTCAGAAGTGAAGCTTGTACAATGTTCAGCATAGTTCTTAAACCCTCTGACCACTGGCCAACTAATCAACACCATTTTGTCCTTTTGAAAGAATTATTCTCATAATTTGAAATCTGTCATTGTTTCATTTGTCCTGGTAAATGCAAGATGAAAAGCTATGGAAACATGTTTCTCTTTCAAACAATATTTGAGTTTAATACTCCCAGAATAACAGCAATTGTTATTAACTTTAAGCATAGACACCCAATCTAATGCATCCTCCTTATGCAGTAAATCCTCTATACCTGCAAAGTCTGTACCTGGAGCAGCATGGTGACTCAGTGGTCAGCACTGCTGTCTCATAGCATCAGGGATAGGGGTTCAGTTCCACCCTCAGGCAACCGTCTGTGCGGAGTTTGCACATTCTCCCTGTGACTGCATGGGTTTCCTCTCACAGTCCAAAGATGTGCAGGCTGAGTGGATTAGCCATGGGAAATGCAGAGTTTCAGGGATAGGATATCGGATGGGTGGATCAGGGTGGGGTGCTCTTCAATGGGTCGGTGTGGGCTTGACATGCCAAATGGCCTGGTGCCACATTGTAGGGGTTTTACAAATTGCAAATTTGCCTATCTGTGCCAAAAAATAAGTATCAACATCTGTTGGCAAAAACTGTATATCTACAATATTTAACATGCCTGTATGTCTTGGCATGGATAGAGGATTGGTTGACCAGTAGAAAGCAAAGAGTAGGGGTCAATGGGTGTTTTTCTGGTTGGCGGTCAGTGGCTAGTGGTGTGCCTCAGGGATCAGTGTTGGGACCTCAATTGTTTACAATTTACATAGAAGATTTGGAGTTGGGGACTATGTGTGGTGTGTCAAAATTTGCAGATGACATTAAGATGAGTGGTAGACCAAAGTGTGCAGAAGACACTGAAAGTCTGCAGAGGGATATAGATAGTCTAAGTGAGTGGGCAAAGGTCTGGCAGATGGAGTACAATTTTGATAAGTGTGAGGTCATCCATTTTGGTAGGAATAACAGCAAAATGGACTATGTTTTAAATGGTAAAAAATTGCAGCACGCTGCTGTGCAAAGGGACTTGGGTGTCCTGGTGCATGAATCGCTGAAGGTGGGATTGCAGGTGCAGCAGGTGATTAAATGGAATTTTGTCCGCCATTGCTAGTGGGATGGAGTTTAAAAACAGGGAGGCTATGCTGCAGCTGTATAGGGTCCTGGTGAGGCCACACCTGGAGTACTGTGTGCAGTTTTGGTCTCCTTACTTGAGAAGAGATATACTAGCATTGGAGGGGGTGCAGAGGAGATTCACTCGGTTGATTCCAGAGTTGAGAGGGTTGGATTATGAGGAGAGACTGAGTAGACTGGGATTATACTCATTGGAATTCAGAAGAATGAGGGGAGAACTTATAGAAACATATAAGATTATGCAGGGAATAGATAAAGTGGAGGCAGGGAGGTTGTTTCCACTAGCAGGTGAAACTAGGACGAGAGGTCATTGTCTCAAAATAAAGGGAAGCATATGTAGGACTGAGGTCAGGAGGACCTTTTCACCCAAAGGGTTGTGAATCTGTGGAATTCCCTGCCCAGTGAAGCGGTTGAAGCCACCTCACTAAATGCTTTTAAGGCAAGGCTAGATAAATTTTTGGATATTAAATGAATTAAGGGTTATGGTGAGTGGGCGGGTAAGTGGAGCTGAGTCTCAAAAAGATCAGCCATGATGTTATTAAATGGCGGGTAGGCTCGAGGGGCCAGATGGCCTACTCCTGCTCCTAGTTCTCATGTTCTTATGTTTTTTTTAAATGAGCTCCACAAGCCATTATTCATTTCAGCATTCATGGAAGTTCTCAGTAATGGAAAGCTCGTGGATACAGAGGAATGACTGTAGCACGCCCAGAGGTCTGCATGTTTATGAGGCTTTAGGGGTCTTTCCTGCTGGCTGAACAGCCAGTGAACACACCTGTTGCAATAAGTGTCATTCAGGCAGTTAAGTGGTCAGCAGTATTTGGATTTTGAACTAGTGGTATATTGATTTCAGTCCATTAGTTTCAGGGAGGTTAGCAATTAACTTGTCAGCATTTCTGGAGAAATTTTGTTGTAGAAAGAAAAAGAGACAGAGTTTCTCAATTAATAATGAGAATTTGTCTGCGTTGTGAGAGTTTACAATTGGACAGAGTAAACATTGAAAAGCATCCGCTTGCTTTCAGTTTAGAAAAAATGAAGCATTGACTCTTGTTTGCTTGGGGGAAATAAAAACCATGTCTTGGAAAGCTTTTAGTTTCACTTTGCAGAGGTTCTGATTGACGTCAGCTATAAGAAAGTTCCTCCTGAAGAAAGGATAATTGATAACATTTAGGAAATCGGTTACCTCAGTATAAAGGCTGTAGTTGGAAGATCCAGACCAGAAAATCATAGAGTCTTAAAAATCATACAGCACAGAAACACACTCTTCAGTCTAACCAGTCAATGTTGACCATAATCTCAAACTAAACCAGTCCCACCTGCCTGTGCTTGGCCCATATCCCTCCATACATTTCTTATTCATGTATTTGTCCAAATGTCTTCGAAACATTACAAGTGAACCCGTATAATTCAACACAGCTCATTCCACACACGAACCACTCGCTGTGTAAAAAAGTCGCCCCTCACACGTCTTTTTTATATCTTTCTCCTCTTACCCTTAAAAATATGGCCCCTAGTCTTGAAATCCCCCACCCTAGGAGAAAAAAAATTGCCATTCACCTATTCGATGCCCTTCATAATTTTAAAACCTTTACAAGGTCACCTCATAACCTCTTACTCTCCAGTGAAAAAAGTCCCAGCCGATCTAATCTCTCCTTACAACTCAAACCCTCCAATCCCAGCAACATCCTGGTAAATCTCGTCTGAACCCTGTCCAGCTAATAATATCCTTCCTACAACAGGGCGACCAGAACCTGATACAGAGCTCCAGAAGAGGCCTCCCCCACATCCTTTACAATCTCGACATAAAATGTCAACTCCTATGCTCAATGGTATGAGCAATGAGTGCAAGCATGCCAAATGCCTTCTTAACCACCCTGTCTATATGTAGTACAAACTACAAAGAATTATATACCTGAACACTGAGGCCTCTCTGTTCTACAATAAAGCCCAAGGCACTACTTTTAATTCTTGTCTTTGCTTGCTTTACCAAAATGTAATACTTCGTATTTATTCAAATTAAACACCATTTGTCACTCCTCAGCCCATTGACCCAATTGATCAAGATCTTTTTGTAATCTTAGATGACCTTCTTCACTGTCCACTCTATCACCAATCTTGGTGCCATCCGCAAGCGTACCAGCCATGCCTTCTATATTTTCATCTAAATCATTTATATAAATAACAAACAAAAGTGGACCTAGCACCGATCCTTGTGGAATACCATTGGTCACAGGCAAAGTGTTTCTGCAGAACAATGAAGGGGTTATTTGAAGTTCAGGAAGTTTAAACTCAGTTGTGTGAACAATCAAGGAAAGGGTGTCCCAATCTCTGAAGACCAGGATTTGGCAGCAACAGAAAAGTCAAATCTACGGATGTGGCAGAGAAAGGTTTTGTAAAATGATGGTGTTGGCATAGATGAGATTGTATGTCATCATTTGTTTCAAAGCTTTTCAAATTATAAACAGTTTGGTTCATTCAATTTGTCTTTATTCCTTTAACCTAATAAACTTGTTTTAATGTTAAAACCAAATCTGCAGAATTGTGTGCATGTGATTCAGTGAAACAGCAGCTCATTAAATAAAAACAAAATGAAATATGACTTTTTTAAGAGATAGTAGGAACTGCAGATGCTGGAGAATCTGAAATAACAAGGTGTGGAGCTGGATGAACACAGCAGGCCAAGCAGCGTCAGAGGAGCAGGAAAGAAGAAGGGTCTAGGCCCAAAACGTCAGCTTTCCTGCTCCTCTCCTGCTGCTTGGCCTGCTGTGTTCATCCAGCTCTATACCTTGTTATCCCATGACTTTTTTTAAGCCAGCTTTCAGCCTGGGATCTGACTTGTCCAGTAATAACATCACCTAGGATCAGAAGAAGAGGGAGAGATAGCTGGACACTTTGAAACCAGAATACAATAGCAGGAATATCCCTTAGGATGGAGCAGACAGATTCCATCAGTAGTAAGTGTAACGGTGGTGTGATCACGGTTAAGCGGGGGTAAGTGGTTGGAGAATTCTGAAATCCAGGAGCCTCAGTCTTGCAACTGTTGAACAAATTCAAGGTGCTCAAATTAATGTTTGCAAAAAGAGTGAGTGAATGGACAGACAAAGCAACCCTGGTCCAAGATGCCTTTTCAAGTGGGGGAGGGATAAAAAGACTGTAATGGCAATGGGGAACAGTATAGAAATGGCAAATAAAAGAACAGAAAGTGCTAAAGCAAAGGAGTGGTCCTTATCTCACCTCAAGCCACACCCCCATCTCCTATCTACTAACATCATCTCGCCCCCTTGACCTGTCCGTCCTCTCTGGACTGACCTATCTCCTCCCTACCCCCCTACCTACACTCACCTTTACTGGCTCCATCCCCGCCTCTTCGACTTGTCTGCCTCCTCTCCACCTATCCTCTCCTCTATCCATCCTCTATCCGCCTCCCCCTCTCTCCCTATTTATTTCAGAACCCTCTTCCCCTCCCCCATTTCTGATGAAGGGTTTAGGCCCGAAACGTCAAGTTTTCCTGCTCCTATGATGCTGCTTGACCTGCTGTGTTCATCCAGCCCCATGCTTGTTATCTCTTAAGCAAAGGAGTGAATGTTTTAATTCCAGCTTCATTGCTCTATGCGATCAAAGGGGACACGAAAATGACACATTTTTATGCTGAATACAAAGGGGGAGGAGGAGTAAGTGGAACCGATTGTAAGTAAAAGAAAAAGGGAGAATCTATTGACACCTATTCCACACTCATATCCCTAATAATAGAGGAGGGATTTGTTTGTGAAATAGGTGTTAATACGTGTGACTAGTCAGAGATTGGTTACGTCTGGTATAAATTGACAAAGCAGAAAATAATGTTTTATAGAATCATGCATCATACAGTTCTGAAGAGGCCCTTCAGCCCATTTAGTCTGCACCGATAAAATCAAATAAAGGTATACAGTTAATGCAGAAGAGAAAAATAGTAATATAAAAATGATAGTCAAAGAATAAGAGGAAGAAAACCTAAGAATACACCAACAGTCAAGACTCGATGTAACAAAAATAACAAAAAGACAAAACCACATCTGAATGCACATAGCATTGATCACAAAGCAAGTATATTGCTAGTGCTCATTAAGGTAAATAAATGTGATTTGATGGCCAATACAGAAACGTGGTTACAGGATTGCCAGAACTGAGACTGGAATAGCATTGACTGCACTATGATTGAATGTTACATTCAGTTTGAAAGGGAAAAGTGTGGGTCTAAGACTGGTATTTTAAAATTAATTTTTTTATTATAGAATCCCTACAGTGTGAAAAGAAGCCCTTCGGTCCAACAAGTTCATACCGACCCTCAGATCATCCTACCCATCCCCCTAGTGTAAAATGTAACAAGACCAATGGTGTGGGCCTGAAATCAGATCTAACTGATGTGGGATAGGATACTAGGCAAGGGGATAGATCAACTGAGATGCAGTGCTAGGTATTTAAGAGGCTATTTTGGAATACTCAGAACAAATAAACCTTCATGGGAGATTGCGTGGTTAACTAAAAAACGTTAAGGAAAGCATCCAATTTTGGGAAAAAACATAATAGCTGAAACATGAATGACAGGTCAGGTGATCAGAAACAATATTAAGAACAGCAGAAATTAACAGATTAAAATAATAATCAAGAGAGAACAGCAGAGAATGATGAAAAGGCTAATCAGAAGATAGGAATTAGATTGTGAGAGGGAGTTAACTAGATATGCGCAGAAAAGGAAGCAGTTTTGGCAGATATTTAAAAAGGAAAAGAGTAAATAAAGTGAGTGTTGGTTCTATGGAGAGTGACAATGTGGAGTTAGTAATTGCTAATAAGGAAATGGAGGATGAAATTAACAAATATTTTGCTTCTATCTTCACAATTAAAGGATGCAAAAAGCATCCCAGGGACCACTGTAAACCAGGAAATGGAAGGGAGAGAAAAAAAATTGGTGAAAATACAGCCATGAGGGGAGTGGTGCTGCTGGAGTGTTTTTATTCTTCACAGAATGTGGCCGCCTCTGGCCCGGCCAGCATTTATGGCCAATCCATAATTGCCCAGAGGGCAGTTTAAAGGCAACCACATTGCTGCGGGTCTGAAATCACTTGTAGGCCAGACCAGGTAAGGATGGCAGTTTCCTTCCCTAAAGGACATTAGTGAAGGCATTCAAACCTGGGTCTCCAGAACATTCCTGGGTCTCCTGGATTAACAGTTCAGCAATAACACTACTAGGTCATTGTCTCCCCTTAAAACAGAGGATGGCCCATACAGGGGTCAAAGCTGCAACTTGTAATTATTAACACCATGCTCTAATCAACTGAGCTCACCTGCCAGTTGCCAGCAGTAAAATCTCCAGATTCTGATGGACTTTATTCTACGGTCTTAAAAGAACTTGCTAATGTGGTAGGAGATCCTTTGTTCTTAATTTTCCAATACATACTAGAGTCTGGAAAGATTCCACCAGACACGAATATGACAAACATGAAGACTGAAAACAGGAAACTATAAGCCAGTTGGTTTGATATTTGTCATGGAAAGGATTTAGAGTTGATCGTCAAGGTGGTTATAATTGGGCGTTCGAAAAACTCAAGGCAACCAGTAAGAGTCAGACTGATGTTGTGAAATGGGAACTTATTGGAGTTCAGCTGGTGTCTGTTGCCCTTCAATTTTGACCATTTTAGAGTCCACGAATACTACAGTGACTTACCTCCTGACTCCCATAAGTCTGTCCATCATTTATAAGGGAGGTATGACCATTTCAAGCACAATTATAACATCCTTGCAGTTTGTAATCAGACAAAAAAAAATCTCTATTTAAATTTTAGCTTTCACTTGAGTTGAACTGAATAGAGTTTTTGACATGAGTTAATTTTTTAAAAAAAGCAACCAGAAGACAATTCCATGCTCTGACCTTCAAGTGGGCTGTATGAAGCCTTTGGACCTGTGTGCTGTTTCCAGATGAATCCTAATAGAGCACAGATGATTTTCTACACTGTTGTGTGGCTTAATATCTAGAACAAATCTATTAACATCAAGTCATATTACTAATAGAATAGTCTGAAGTTTGCCATTGCAATACCTTATTGTTGCAAAGCATAATTTCTTTTCTATAGTCATAAACCAAATGAACTGTTACATGAATATTAATGAAAGCAGTGCCCAGAGATGGAAAAGCACAATGTTATGGAAAATTCCAGAGCCTCTAAAAGTTGCATGGATTAGAGCAAATGTATAGTCATCAAGATGGTGAAAGGAGAGGTGGTAATATTCACATCAAAACCATTTTTCAAAGGGCAATATAATTTCATGCATATTGAATTAATGTTTGTCCTTCATCATAGTTACAATGAACCAGTGATTGGTGTGGGTACAAAAGCAGGTCCCAGGCTGGGTATTTTGCAGTGAGTAACTCAGCACCATACTCCCCAATACCTGTCTATTATGTACGAGAGACCACATAGGAGTATGATTTGATACTAGATGGGTGCAGCATCAATAGTACTTAGGAAGCGGAACAATATTCAGGACAATACTGCCCACTTGATTGGCATTTGTCCACCAGCTTCAAAGTTCACTCCCTCCGCTACCAAAATACCATAACTACCATTTGTACCATACACATGTTGCACCATGTTAATTCATCAGGATTCCTCTAACATCACCCTCCACTGACTTCCAAAACCTAACACAACATTGGCACCAACACATTTTATGTTCCCTCTAAGCTACTCACCATTCTGATTTGGAATATCATCATTAGCCTTTCATTTTATTTGGTCAAACTCTTGGGACTCCCTTCCTAACAACACTCGTGGGTGTATGTATACCTCATGGACTGCAACTGTTCCGCGTGGCAACTCACCACCATCTTCTCAAGGATGCTGAGAATCTCAAACAAATGCTAGCCCAGTCAATGATGCTCACATCCTGGGAAATAATTTTTAAGTTTCACTATATTTGAAGTACCGTAGAAAATACAGGCAATAAATTATTGCATGACAACAGGGATCTTGCAGTTCCAGGGACCCAGGTTCAATTCTATCCTCTGGTGACTGCTTATGTGCAGTTGGCACATTTTCCCTGTGTCTGTGTGTGTTTCCTCCCACAGTTCAAAGGCTAAAGGGTGATTCTGCTCAGATCTAAATTGCCCCTGGTGTCCAAAGTGTGTCAGCTGGGTGGGTTAGCCATGGGAAATGCAAGGATAGGATCGGGTAGGTGGGTGTGGGTAGGAAGCTTTTCAAAGGGTTGGTATGGACTTGATGGACTAAATGGACTACTTCCACACCAAAGGGATTCTATGATTTTAATAGCTGCTGTATTTTAAAAGCACTTCAGTGGTTGACAAGTGCTTTAGAAAACCATAAGGATGTGAAAAGGTGCTTCATAAATTCAAGTCCTTACTTTCTGCAATGAACAACAGAAAGTGCAAGGAGAAAAAAGTCTCTGTGGAAATGTGGATTTGCTACACTGTGGATGAAGGGGCACATCAGACACTGAAACACGATGCTTCCCCCACGTAATGGCCTTCAAAGGAATTGTATAGATCTGAACAGAATCACCCTTGAGCTGTGAAGAAGACAGCGATTCATTTCTGTGGGGGTGGAGAATGAATTAATCAGAGAGATAATCTGTTCTCTCAAATGCGCCCAAGTGAACTTTATTATGCAAAACAAAATTGTTCTATTAGTTTCCAAATGTGTGAAAGGCATGAGGAGCTGACAATATTACACACAGCCATCACTGTTACTGACATGGAAAATTCAACAACAATTTAAATTTATGTAGCCACTTTAATATGCTCCAAAGCACTTCACAGAAGTAAAATTAATCAATGTTAAAAAAGTAACATTGGGCAAAATTACCAAAAGCTTTCTTGAAGAGGCATGAGTTAGGTAAGGTGTCATGACCAGAGGTTGTGAACAGAAGTCACAAATTAATCTGTATTGTGTTTCGTGAATAGGTTCTATTTCTTTTAAAACACCTTGCTGTCCTCATAAAATAGCCAACGTTGATCAGATGGTCATATTTTCAGAAGCTTCTGACTCACTGCATTGAATAGACCTTTCAAATAAAGCTGATGCAAAGGACTAGGAGATGGGTCTGCTCTAAACTCAGACCCATTCTGTATATTTTCTGGTCAACCTGTTCAGAGATATCATTACGCACCTCTGGAGCAGGTGGAACATGAACCCAGGCTTTGTGGCTCAAAGGCAGGGACGCTACCACAAAATGCCTAATCTGACCTATTTCCTATTTAAGTCACCATGCATTAGAAACTCAAATGGAGGAGGTAAAACTACAGTGTTAGCTTAATGACCTTCTAAATGCTCCAACCAGATGGACTGACATCTCCTGAAATTCTTGTTTTAACACGTGGCTGAAATTGGCGCTTGTGAATGGATTAAATGTGCAATTTATGTCTGTCGCTGCCTTAACATATCAAGAGTAATTCCAGGCTTTTTCAGCTGGACGGCCTGTCTCCATTTCTCTCTCAAAATTCTCATCTCCAGAAAGAATCTTGGGCGTTGCCTCCCAAACTGGACTAATTTGTTCATGAGAAGAAATATGCCTGTACCTACAATTACAGGTCATTGGCGCCTAGCTCCCAGGGAAAGATTTACCACAGATCACACAACAGACAGACTCCCAATAGGACATTAAGTCACAGAGCTGTATTGCAGGGAATACTGACAAATCATGTTGAGAAGCTGCTGCAGGGACACCTTGCACACACAGAGGGACAGGTACCCAGCTCACAGACAGGAGCAGACTGTATCTCAGGGCTGCTCTCTGGCTCTCTTAGTGCTCACTCACTTGTCTCCTATTTGATATGCTAACAGAATCCCTGCCTCGCCTTGCTGCAGTCACCAGCTTGCTGCTCGGCAGTGCTCAGTCTAGGAGATTGACATCTTGCTGGGCAACAGTGTGTTATGTCAATCCTCACTCTCTCACCATTCTGTGTGCCAGCAGCTTACACAGCAAACACACTACATAGGCAGCCATTTCTCGGAGTCTGAGGAGAGTGGTCCTCAGTAATAGCCATGGAAGCACCATTCAGTCAGGGGCTCCTGGCCCAGTCAGTCACGGACAGCCTCTGGGAACAGGCCAGTGGGTTGACCATGGTCAGGGATCCAGTCAGGGTGTTCTGGGTTGGTGGGGAATGGTCAGCCCTGTAGTTCCATAGCAGCCAACCTGGGAATGTAACTAACACAATCCGAAAGACGTACAGCCATCAGTCAGTGATTTTGGCATGTCTTCCTGGTCAGGTTGTTTAAAGGGGCAGCTTGTCTGGTCAATCCAGAGGAACTAAGGGAAATAGGGTTTGGAATGTCTGCTGCCACGGGTTGATGATTCAGGAAGCTATCCACAGGGATTAGGCCTGCAGGCTGAGGGAAAGGGACCGAGGACAATTTTCAATAGAGACAACTTTATTTACAACGGGCCATGCAGTAAAGCATAATGGGAATGGGATAACATGGGAGGGGTGTTCTTCCACAGTCAGTAACAGCCTGGCTTCAAGGGGTATCAGTGAATGGCCACACCTAGTATGGTCACCTCACAGATGGGGCTGTGGGATCCTCTGATGTGAGGCCCCTTAGAGTATAAGAACATAACTCACACCCCGTACAGGATACAGACTTGAATGGTGATTAAGCCTGTGTTAAGCTAATGTATTGGCTCCTTGGGTGCCATAAATCTCTCTGGCCCAGATATTGCTGACTACTTCAGTTAACACCAATACAGAGAAGTCAGAGGAAGAATAGGGATAGTTGACCAAGAAGAGAAATAACGCCAGCAGACACATTGCTAGGCCCGAAACGTCAAGTTTTCCTGCTCCTATGATGCTGCTTGACCTGCTGTGTTCATCCAGCCCCATGCTTGTTATCTCAACATCTTGCTCCCCTTATTTCTAAATGCTGTAGCAGCCTCTCAACCCAGACATCGATCGCTGGTACATTGTGTATGGACATAAAATTAATGCTGGCACAATTATATTTATGGCTGAAAGAGACGCAAACAGGTGAATTTAGTACAAAACCATTTATGAATATTTATGGAAACATGAGGCTTTATAGACAATATAATGCAACCGATGCCATTAATGTGCTTCATAAAGACATTCTCATTAGACATCTCCCATTAGCCAAGGTTCTGTAGCTGGGTTGAAGGAGCCTGGTCTACAGTGAAGACTGTTGACCTTGAAGGTTTGGCTCTGCTGATGCTGGGGAGGTGTGTGCCTGGGTGAGCCAGACAAACTGAGGGTCCTCTTGGCAGCAGCAGATGGATCCTCCTCAGCTTTGGAATTACAAGGTTTGGAGGGAGCAGGTAGGTGGAGATGGAGAGCCCAGCCACCTCTGAATTGTCCTGAATTGACTTCTAAGGGGTCTGTGTGTGTTCTCTCCTCGAGTTGGGTGCCATGAGCACTGCCCTGTCTCTATGTGGGGCAACTGGACAACTGGGTATCAATTAACTCCCCCTAAGATGGCGGTGGATTAGAGCTTCTGAGTCCGTGGCTCATCCGCTTTTCTTTTAAAATGCCACTGGAGAGTGGTGACACTATACAATATTTTTCACTGCATTTTGTAACAAAATACATTTGACACTAAAAAAAATCAAATCAAAGTCAGGTTCCCCATCCCCCATTGTCTTTCCTTTGCTCCTGAGGTCCAGTGGATGAGGTGACGGAGAGCAGGGGTGTGCCTCTCTTCAGCAGACCCTGAGGGTGCTGGACCTGGGTCTCCATGGCACTGCCAACCTGACCATGGAGACAGACAGATGCTCACATGTCTCATTGCACTGCTGCAGCTTCTGGCCAATGAGGTCCATTGCGTCCCACATTGCTGCCTGCTGCTCCTGTCCCTCCCTGTGCATATGGGTGAAGTCCCTGACTGCTGACCTCACAGGCTCTTCTCCTGAGGGGCAGAGCAGGTGCCTGGTCTCTGCCAGTCCTCCGAGAGCCAGCAAGGCCTGGATGGCGTTTCTCCCTCAGCCAGCCATGGAGCGCGTACAGTGAGGGGCTCAGCCAAATGTTTGAAACCTGACATTTCCCTCAAGCTGTCAATGTCTGAGCTGAGATAACAAGGTGTAGAGCTGGATGAACGCAGCAGGCCAAGCAGCATCAGAGGAGCAGGAAGGCTGACGTTTCGAGCCTAGACCCTTGGTCGGGGCACTGCAGGGCACAGTTTTACTGAAGCTTCCTTTCAGGCCTCAGAGCTCACTTCCCCAGAGACCGGGGAGGTAGGTACTGGCAGAGCAGCCATTTTCTCCACTGGGGCCAAGACCAGGAAAAGCATCACAGTGAACAGTTAGAAGTAGTGTACAATGAACGGCAGTGATAGCAAGGTTACTATGAAAGTTGTAGTGGAGTGAAGAATGGGACATAGTCAGTTAATGAGACATGATTATCCGAGCATCATGGAAGGAGGAGTCTTGATCTTCTCCTGCAAGCGGTAGAATGATCTCCTCGAGGGGCTGAGGAGTCGGGCACCCTTCCACCCATCCTAGGTCTTCCCATCTGGTTGAGGCCTTTCTTCTTCTGAATTGAGGGAAACAGAGAGATTGAGTGAGATGAAAGTGGGTGGGATGTCTGTTATTGCTGATGCAGCCAATGAGGATGTGTTGAGATGTCCCAAATGGGTGAGTAGACAGTGCACTTGCTACCTCGTCTGAAGTCATCAACCAGCTCAGTGTTGTTTCAGTAGTTTAAAGGCACAGCCAGGAGTGCCAAAGGAAGGTCTTTGAACTTCTCCTCCCCACTACACCCTTCTCATTGTTACGTTACACTCACTCTTCCTCTGCTACTGGTGTGGGTTTCCCTGCCAGTTCTCCAGGAAGAAATCAGCCTTCCTTTGGATGACTTTGGTCCACCGGCATCTTTGAGAGTGCCTGTTAGAGACCAGTATGCTGGTCATTCAGCTGACATGCGGTGAATGCTCATCCTTCAAGGAATGGGAAGTGATAGGATGAGGTAAAAATCAGGTGAGAGGGCTGTCATAGGGAAGGGGCAAGTAATTAAAGAGCTGAGTTTGGTCAGATGCAATGTGAGATCTCACAATGAGATACCCTCTATCAAACTTGATAAATATATGACTCTTAGCCATAAACAAAGATAAGATTCAGCTTCATTTTTCATTTGACCTTAAGAGATTTTGCTTTGGGCTTACTTCTAACATTGGAATTTGCCAATCAGGGTTTGATGAACAGCATTTGGCCTATGTCGGTAAGGGTGTGGAAAGGGGAGGACTAAACCAGACAATACCTCACTGTCTTGGGCTTAAGAGGGGAAAAGCAATCATAATTTAGAGTAATGCCCATGTCCCCTTCATCCACAACAGAGATCTTATGGAGGAAAGGGAAACGGAGAGAGAGAGAGAAAGGTTTAGGAGGGATTATCAAAACATTGACCTTGGTACATATAAGGCACACCCTCTCATGGTAGATTGAAGAGGGCTAGAGGAATGGAGGTTTTAAGGGAGGTGGTCCAGACATAAGTACAGAGATAGGGTGCTGCAGGAAAGATATAAATAGATGGATGAGGATTTTAAATTGGAGCCATTGAGGAAATGAGAGCCAAGGCAGATCAGAGAGAGCAGGCGTGCTGTGGGACTTGTCAAGGGTTATCACACAGGCAGTGTGCTTTTGGAATGAGCTGCAGTTTATGAAGTGTGGAGAACGGAACACTGGCCATTGAAAGAATTGAATACTGAAGTCACAAACAAAACGACGAAAGGAGGGCTCCAGTAACAGATGGGCTGAGGGAAAGCAGACATGTTTGTAAGGTGGACACGGATGTTGTTGGAAGAAGAAAAGATGTGGGATCAGAACCTCAGCTCGTGTTCGGATAGGGTGACAAGATTGGAAAGGAGAAGGGCGAATGAAATGAATGACAAGGTTATAGAACTTATAATGTAGTCAAAGATATTTTTACCTTCCTCAAGTTGAGATGAAGGAAACTGGGGGTTCATTTAAGACTGAAATCTTATGACAAAAATTCTCAGCAAATTAGTCACCATCTGTAGAAAGAGTGGAGGATGCCCATCTCTCCTCTGAATGGGTTGGCAGCAGCAGGAATTCAACCAACATCCTTAACAGGATGGCACATGTGATGGCACCAAGTGGAGGACTGAATTCCAACATTGCACTGATAGTCTCGTGGAAGGCAACACAGGTATAGGACTCCCATTTAATCTCGACACCCAGCTCTCAAATTCAGTGAAGAGTTACATTAAAAGTTCCAATTTAATGATCTTTACTAGGTAAAGGCAAGTAAGAAAGTATGTCATGAAGGTGGCATAACAAAGATGCAGATTGTGGAAAACCTGCAGTACAGGTAGAGGCTATTCAGTCCATCGAATCTGTACTGTCCCTCCAAAGATCATCCCACTACCCATACACCACACACCCCCATCCCCATAGCCCCACATTTGTCATGGCCAATCGAACTAGCCCACATATTTTTGGACTGTGGGAGGAAAACAGATCACCCAGAGGAAACCTACACAGGCATGGGGAGAAATGTGCAAACTCCACACAGACAGTCCCAAAAGGCTGGAATTGAAGCTAGGTCCCTGGTTCTGTGAGGCAGCAGCGCTAGCCACTGAGCTAGTGTGTCACCCATAGATAGGTTAAGTAAGTGGGCAAAAGTCTTTCAAAAGATGTTAATGTGGATAAAGCTGTTCAATTTTGCAAGGAGCATGAACGTACTTAAATCATGACTTCAACAGAAAGGCTAGAATTTCAACGTGGAGAGAACATCAGGAATTCTAGTGTGTGAGTTGCAAAAAGTTAGTATGCAGTTACAGGAAGTGATAGGAAGGCTAATGGGATGATACGCTTTATCACGAGAGGAATGGAGCATATAACAAGGAGGTCATGTCTCAGTTATACAGTTCATTGGCAAGACCATGCATCAAATATATTATGCAGTTTGGGTCTCATTATTTAAGGAAGAATGCAAATACAATGGAAGAGGTTGAGGGAAATTTTACAAGATTAATACCTGGAATGAGTGGGTGTCTTCCGAGGAAAGAATGGACATTGTTTTCACTGGAATTTAGCAGAGTGAGGAATAGTTTGATTGGAGTTCATTTGTAACATCCTGAGTTGTCTTGACAAAGTAGATGTGGACAGATGCTTCCTCTTATGTGGGTGAGTGCAGAACTAGGGGACACGGTTTTAAAACCTGGGGTCGGCTTTTGGGCAAAAATTTCTCTTCTGTCGCTGGGTTGTGTGACATTGGAGCTCTCTGCCTCAGAAAGAATTCAAGGTGGGTCATTGAATATTTTAAAGATTTTTGTCAGACAGGCGAATCGTATATTGTTGGGGATGGATGGGAATGTGGAACTCGGAACATGAACAAATCAGCAGAGATCTTGTTAGCTGGCAGACCAGGCCTGAAGGGCCAAATGGCCTACTCTGGTCCAATTCATGAGTTTGCATGTCAGTATTAGAACCAAATAGTCCTGTTATCGCTAATGAGTGAGCAGCCCTATAGTCCTCTGGAACTAAACCAACTTCACTTTAATGCTGAAGTAGGGAAAAGTCCATCTCTGTGCTTTACGGTATTTAGGTTTGTATGTTCCTTGAAAGTGATTTGAATTTGAATAAACATTCCAGTAAACCTCCAACAGTGATTAGCTTCAATTTATATTTCAAAAAGCATGTCAATTGAGAGAAAGAGTCAGAGCATAAAGGCACAGAAACATTCTCTCATTGTTTACCTTCTCAATTGAAAACAAATTGTCATTTTGATAAGATTTCTATGAAAGTGACTGAGTGAGAGTACTTATTAGCTTTTTGAGTTGAAAATGGTGACAGATACGCGGAGCAATTGTTACAGGTACATTTTATGTCCTCCAGCAGTTATTCAGGGAAGAGGAGTTCAGTGCCCATCACCTACAGTTGCTTGGCTCTGCCACTAATGATCAAGCTGAGCATGTCCTGAAGCACGTATCTGCCAGTCTGGGACAGTGGTTGGTGGTGACAGAATCAACGTGACAGAAAAACATACTTGACCTCATTCGCACGAAACTGTCACAGATACTTCTATCCAAAATAATTGCAAAGAATCCCTCTTTCCATAAACAACCCTACACTGCAGATGCCAGCATTCTGTGAGAATATAAGGTTCAGGTATACGACTTTCCAAGGAAGCGTTGCATTTGGCTGTTTCAATGTACTAGCTCTATGTAATTTTGCCCAGATGTGGGGAAGAGGCTGGTTGCGTGGTTTCAGATAGGTCATGTAGGACACTTGGAGGGTTACTGCAGAGGAGTTCAAAGATTAGAGGCAGAAGAAAGTCAGAGAGCATGTGAGATAGAGGGAGATGTAGACTTCATGATAGGAGTGATGTTTTTAGCTGGACTGCTGGGAAGGCAATTGAACTGCATTGGTTCTGTGTGGGAGATTCAATTGGAAGTCAAAAGCTGTTGGATGTCTCCGTGCTGTTTAAACTCAGGCAACTGTTCTGAGAGTTAGTAGGCAGCTCAGTGTTAAGAGGCAGAGCTTCAGTGAAGTCCTGGGAACTCAGAAGAAAACATGTGTCACTAATACTCACTTAAGCTAAGAATAGAGGTTGAAAAGTTTACTAACAGTGGTTTAAAGCAAAGAGCAAGCTTAGTGATCAGAGGAAAGTTCATGGTTAATTCTAGCTTGATGAAGCTGGTTGTCAGAGAAAAGTTGGAGTCCAGCCTACAAATAATTACTGGAGTGAAAGTTGCAGAGTCCAGGGAAGCTTAGAAGCTGAAAAGAAAGGCGACAAACCAGAACAGGACCAGTCATTAAGGCAGTCCAAAATGAAAGGCCTCTGAAAGAGTTTCAAGATCAGATCAGCAATAGTGAAGAATTGCAATCCTTTGTGAAGTTTGATGACATTTGATGACCCTGTCATTAACATCTGTGGGAGATTACCAAGCAACATTTGGTGTCAGTCCTGATCATATTTGTTATTTAATGTACCTGGCAGGGCTTTCAGTCACGTTCAATCAGATATTTACTTCATCTTAATTCTGGATGTTAAAATATAGTTTGTACTCGTATTATTGTCAAAATGTTATTTAGTTAATTTTATTATTACTTGTTCAAAACTGTGGAATTTTGTGGCTTTATTCTCTTAGTAAGTCCTGTGGATCTCATTTTTTGTCCACTTAAAAATTGTTACCGGTTCCTAGTCAGATTTTAATGTAGATTTGACAGTCCTAGATTGTAATTATTGGAAGTGACCACTGCATATAATCTCTCTGGAGACAATGTTACCTTTTCACAGAGAATACCATGATCATACTGTACAATCTCCATGATAAATGGTATAGTTTGAGAACAGATACAAAGCTCCCAACTGTGTATTCATGAGGTGCTGTGAAGCATGTGTAGAAGACAAGTTGGAAGGGTTGTAAATATTTTGAACCAGAGGTGGTAAGGTGGCCTCATGCTGAAGTCTCCAGATATCTGAATTTGGCCAATTCCATTCCTTTCCAATGATAACCAGAAATGGCTGAAAGCATAGATTACAGCAAAGGTTATGATCCTTAAAAAATGCAAACTGCAAGAGCAAACGTTCTCCATGACTAGCTACTCCCCTGGCGAAGCAGTTTTAGATCAACTACAACATCAGCGTCCATCTGACAAAGTGAAAAGTCCTGCAGGTCTCTCCTTGCACAAAAGAAAATAAGGAAAATCTGGCCTTGATAATTACTGCTCCATCGGTCTACTCTCAATCACATGCGAGTGTTATTGACAGTGCTAACAAGTGACAACAACTCTGTAATAACTGGTTACCGATGTTCTGTTTTCTGCTGAAGACACTTATCTCAAATTGTCATCAAAACTTACACCCAAAAGTGGAGTGAAGAGCTGAACTCAGAAGAACAATGGGAGTAACAGCCTTTGACATCAAGACAACATTTGACAAAGTATGGCATCAAGGAATTCTAGTGAAATTGAATGTAGTGAGGATCAGAAGAGAAGTTTCCACGGGTCAGAGACACATACACAGTACAAAAGAAGAGAGATGTTGTTTATAAAACTTCTTCACATCAGCCCCAATGTATTCCAGCAGGAGTTCTGCGGAAAATTAAATAACCTACTTCAGCTGCTTCATGAATCATGTTCGCTCCAGCACAAGGTCAGAAATTCTCTGTGATGATTGCACAATGTTCCGTCCTTATTGGAAACTTCAAAGATTTTTTCAAAAAATTCATTCTCAAAGGATTGTGCAGAATTCCACAGGATAATGTCCAGTGCCACATGATTGTGAGTATATAAGTAGGAGGACAGAGTTAATGGAATTGTGGTTAAGAAATAGTACAGGCTTTCGATTTCTGGGGCACTGGGGCTAGTTCTGAGTACTGTGGGATTTATACATGACAGACAGCTGTGCCTAACAAAGCCAGGACCAACATTCTCAATAGCAGTTTGCTAACACTTTTGGAAAGGGTTTAAACCGACAGGTCAGGGAATGCAAACTTGGGTGAAAAGTTAAGAAATAAAGGAAGGGTGCACAAGTTATTTGGAGAAGAGCTAAGAAACAGTAAGGCATGAGGTGGTGGTCAGAATAGGAATTATTGCAATAAGGTCTAAGTTAGGAATACTTTCTCATTGCCCTCTTTCAGACTGAGGGGAGCATGCTAGCAGATCTCCAAGTCAACATAATTGTGACTATTGCTAAGACAAGGGGTAAGTACAATTGAAGTACATAGGAGTCGAGAGACCATAGACAACAGAGGACCCTCCCTGCCGTCAACCACAAGGAAGGTCAGTGAAAGAATTTTCCTCACTCATCTCCCAATTGCTCTCAGAGTCGTATTGAGGATTCCGGCCATCAAGGAGTATAGTGGACATCATCTTCACAGCAAGACAAGAGGCCAAGAAAAGTACAGAGAGCTGCAGTAATCTGAATACGTGGCCATTTTTCACACTCAAAGGCCTTGACTCTGACAACTGGAAGGGATTATGGAACATCTTCCTTAAATTTGACTGCCCCCAAAACCATCATTACCATTCCCTGCCAGCGGCCTAACAACATTCAAGCTCTAATCCTCACAAACTGCTCAAAGCATTGATCCACTATGTATGTAAACTGGGACAGGCAAGGTTGTGTCATCATAGTAACTTTCTCTCTCTATCTTTTTTGCTGGAACACTCCACATCATCTCCATGTAACTTCCCTGATGAACAGGGAACTGTTCAACTCTGCATTGCCTCCAGTCTAGAAGCAATATCTTTACAATCGCAATCATCGCATTGTAGCACACAGATGATGCTTGTGTGTGTGTGTGCGTGCGCGCGCACATGTGTGTATGTGTATGCGTGTGTATGTGCGCGAGTACATGTGTGTCTCTGTGTATCTATGTGTGTGTATCTGTGTGTGTGCGCGCGCGCGTGCACGTTTGTGTGCGCACATGTGTGTGTGAAGGCATGTATGTGACTGTGTCTGTGTGTGTGTACACACGTGCGTGTGTGCACGCGCGCATGCGCACGTGTGTGTATGTGTACATGTGTGCGTGTGTGCGCATGCACGTGTGTGTGCATGCACGTGTGTTGTATGTGTATGTGTGTACACACATGTGTGTGTGTGTGCACGTATGCGTGTGCATGTGTGTGTGCGTGTGTGTGCACGGCACTTGTGTGTGTATGTATGTGTGCGCACATGTGTGTGCATGTGTCTGTGTGTGTCTCTGTGTGTGTGCACGCATGTGTGTTGTATGTGTGTGTGTGCGTGTGTGTGCATGCATGTGTGTGTGTCTGTGTCTGTCTGTCTGTGTATGTGTGTGTGTGCGTGCGTGCACGCAAGTGTGCATGTTTGCGTGTGTGTGTGTGTGTGTGTGTGTGCGCACTCTGAGTCTGAACTCCAAACCATCATCAACATATTCAAAGCAGTCATGGCTCTTAAGCTAAATATGTTCAAGGTAGAGAACTTTTTCCAAGCTGTTCCTGTCACACAACACTGTGCCATGACTACCAAGATCCTTGGCAAGTTATTGGATTATGTGGATCAATTCTCATACTTTGGAATTTTCCTCTCAGTTTTAATGGCAGAACAGTGTGTGTATTCATCATGTATTCTGATGAAGGACCATTACCCTGAACAACTAACTTTGTTCCTCTGTATGTATTTGCTGGTTTGAAAGTGGAGTCTCAGGCAGACAGGGTGATGAAGAAAGCATTTGTTACCCTTGCAATCATTTGTCAGAACATTGAGTACAGGAGTTAAGATGTCATGTTGTGGTTGTGCAGGAAATTGGTAAGGCCATTTTTCAAAAACTGCATTCAGTTCTGGTCGCCTTGTTACAGTTAACAATGTTGCTGAACTTGAAAGGATTCAGGAAAGATTTACAAGGACGTTGCCAAGATTGGAGGGGTTGAGCCATAGGGAAATGCTGGATACATTGGGGCTTCTTTCTCTGGAGCGTCAGAAGCTGAGGGGTGACCTTATAGAGGTCTATAAAATCATGAGGGGCGTGGATAAAGTCTTTTCCCTGTGGTAGGGGAGTCCAAAACTAGAGGGCATAGGTTTAAGTGAGAGAGGGAAAGATTTAAAAGGGACCTAAGGACAACTTTTTCAGGCAGGGTGTGGTGTGTGTATGAAATGAGCTGGAAGAGGAGATGGTGGAGGCTGGTACAATTACAACATTTAGAAGGCATCTGGATGGGGATATGTATAGGAAGTGTTTAGAGGGATATGGGCCAAATGCTGGCAAATGGAACTCTATCAGTTTAGGCTATCTGGTCGGCATGGGTGGGTTGGACCACAGGGTCCTTTTCCAAGCTGTATACCTCTATGACTCTGGTAAACTGTATATCTTAGACATCTGATATATCTCAAAGCAATAGAGATTGAGCATGTTTTAAATGAACAAGGGATTTATTTATATTATTTTGAAATAACAGAGAAACTGCTTGCAAAATTTCACATACATGGTGGTATAGTGGATATTTCACCGGGCTAACAATCTGGAACCAAGATGAATGTTTCAGGGACATAGCTTGAAATCCCACCATGGCAGATGGTGAAATTTGAAGTTAAAACAATCAGGAATTGAGAGCTGGCCTAATGATAACTATTGTCAAATCTCTGATTCACTGATGTTTTTTAGGGAAGAAAATTTGCCATCCTAACCTGGTCTGGCCTACACATGATTCCAGACCTACAATAATGTGGTTGACTCTTAACTGTCCTCGAGGCAATTAGGGATGGGTGATATACCAGCTCTCAAACCATCTTCATATGTTCATCTTGGAGTCTCTTTCGCCAAAGCCTTGGTACTTTCTGTACATTGGTAGTATTCTTCCTGTGTGCATTCTAATGTGTCTCTTTAATCTGTCATTCTGCAGAAAGCTTTGTTGAGCAGGTACATCGGTAGGAAGGGAGGTGACTTGTGTGGCTTCAAATGATTACCCGTAATGTTCATTGCTGTCAAATGTCTGGCCTCAATATGGACACATCTTTTCTTTTCTCCTGCATATGTCTTTCAATCACTCCTAAACACAAAGAGTGACAAAAGCTTTGCCACATCCATCAGGCTTGAATGTTCATGTATCACGGGTTGTTTCTTCAAGGAGAGGGGAGTCTGAAACAAAGCTTTACTCACCTCAGACTGGAATTGTCTCTCTTTCAAGCGTGCCTGTTTGTTGTTTTTGGATACATTTCTGTGGTGCAATGCTGTAGACATGTCACTGTCAGGAAGTGACAATTCCACATGCTGAACTGGTGAAGCCTTGTCCTTCAAAGGTTTGCATGGTCTTTGCAAAGCTGTTCAATTTAAAATGGAAGTTGTATTTCTCTGCTAGAGATGGACATGATATGATTGTGTTAGCATTTTGACAGTGTGTGCACAGTTTTGGAGTTTTTTGACTGTGAGGTAGCATCTGTTGATGAGATCGCTGAGATCTCTTTATCCTTGCACTTGAGCTGGTGTCAACAAATCTGAGTCTAAGGCTGCATTGTTGAGTAAATCCTCAAATCTAACAGGGCAGATTCAAGTTAGACAGGCAAAGTCGGGACTGGTCAGTTTCCTAAACTGTGCTAGTCCCTTAAGCCTGAGTTTGGCCCATATCCTTCTAAACTTTTCCTATCCATGTATCTGTTCAAATGCCTTTTAAGTGTTGTAATTAAACCCACCTCTACCTCGGGTACCTTAGTCTATATGTGCATCACCCTCTGTGTGAAAAAGTTGACCCTCAGGTCCCACTTGCTAGATGTCCTTTTACCTGCAAACAGCTTCCTGCAATCAACTTTTGAAAGTTCCTGTCTAATACTATCAAAATTAGCCTTGCCCCAGTTTAGAACTTTAACTTGTGGATGAGGCCTATCCTTTTATCCTTTTCCATAACTATTTTAAATCTAATAAAATTATGGTCACTGGTTATGGTCACTCGGGGCGGCACGGTGGCTCAGTGGTTAGCACTGCTGCCTCACAGCGCTGGGGACCCGGGTTTGATTCCAGCCTTGGGCGTCCGTCTGTGTGGAGTTTGCACATTCTCCCCGTGGCTGCGTGGGTTTCCTCCAGGTGCTCCGGTTTCCTCCCACAGTCCAAAGATGTGCAGGTTAGGTGGATTGGCCATGCTAAATTGCCCGTAGTGTTCAGGGAGGTGTAGGTTAGGTGGGTTGTTAGGGGGGGTGGGTCTGGGTGGGATGCTCTGAGGTTCAGTGTGGACTTGTTGGGCCGAAGGGCCTGTTTCCATACTGTAGGGATTCTATGAAATTTCTATGGTCTCAAAGTGCTCCCCCACTAATAACTTAGTCACTTGCCATGCCTTATTTTCCAAGATGAGATCAAGTTTTGCCCCTCCTCTAGTCGAGCCATCTATATATTGCTCTCTTTAACTTCTACACCAGCCTCAACCTTCTCTCATGTCTCACTACTGTTTAGGGTTCAAACCCCTGCCAAACTAGTTTTCTTTGATTCCAAGTCAAACATCCCTCTCTAATTTCAGTGTATTATCCTCACCACTTGCCTTCTATCTGGTTTGGTGTCGTATGCAAACTTGGTGATAATGCAATTTACTTTCCTCATCCAAGTCGCTAATACATATATTGTAAATCGTTGTGGCCCCAGCACTGATCCCTGAGACACTCCACTAATTATAAACTGCCATTCTATCAATGGCTATTTTATCCCTTTATCTCTGTCCTCTACTCTTTAAAACAAACAAAACTGAGCTTAACAGCCCCTGTTGTGACACTAAAACAAAAATGAGAACCATCAGTACATGGACAGTTGATAAGGAAACAGAGACTTACTAAATCAGAATAACATTATCTGGTGTGATGATGCATCCCAGCCCTTGTGGTGCTACCAGTCTTCGAAGGCCTCTAATGCTCCAGGGAATATGCATGCTCCATCTCCAGGGACATCTATGCACGGGCGTAATCTCAAAATAGAGGGGTGGCCAGTCAGGCATTTGGACACACTCCACAGCCCATTGCCTGGATTTGTTAATGGCCACTTTGGCCAGGCCCAGGAGCAGACCCACACAATCTGCCCCTCCCCACATTGGGTTCCCATAGATCAGGAGTGTAAACATAGAGGAACAGCCCCTTAAATGTTAATGAGGTTTGAAAATGAAAACAATCAACGTTAATCCAGTTTTATCCACAAAACCTGCATGTGCCTGGCACCCAGTGCAGTGACATAAGCTGTAGTTATTGGGCGCTGCTGCATATAGCACTCTCCACACCAGATCTCCAATGGATAAAGGGATGACTACTTTACAGTAGACCTTCCACTGCAGATCTCTGCCTCCAGAGGGTAAAATGTTACACCAAGGCATACCCAAAGGGTGGATACTTGTGAGGGAGTGGAGAATGTGCAGCAGCAGCCCATAGAGGAAACCCCTCCATGCCGTTCGCAGCAGCCCAGGCCATGGGTGGGGGGATTCCCTGAAATGGCTCAAACTGTGGGGCTCTGTTTCCCAGAGGAAGGTCTGTTGTACCGGGCCAGTGTTGAGTTCCAGACAGAAGGGGTCAATTGATCTGGAAGTCTACGACACATTTGAGCCACCTCGATTTTCCTTGACATGTCAGGGCTGAATATTTTGTCCATGAGGCCCTGGATGGCTCAGGCTATATACTGGACACCGACCAATCAATGACTCTCACAGCTAGATGTTCTGATGTTATCTACCTGCTCCTCTGCTATTCCAACACGTCCCCTCAGCCTAGCGTCTTGAGCTCTCTCCCCCACCAGCCAACATGACTTATACTGTTGGAGGAAGCCACTCCTGAGTAGCAACTCCCTTACATCAGCCACCATTTCCACAGGAAGAGTGCTCTATCTCAGTTTTCTTATAGTTCTAACCTCTAACCATGGACTTTTATTTTGTCAAGTAGACTTAGATGTCCCTTTGATTGGTATTTTCTGTCTTTGTTGTTGAACACTCATGTGGGAGATTTTCAGTGGATTAGATTGAGAATACAGATTCTGAAAGAGTCGCATACAATCTTTTTCCAGATGATGGAAGTAAATTGGGTGCCCACGTTGTCTTCCAGTCTTACTATGATTTTATGTCTGACTTTGATGGGGTTCCTGTAATTAACTGTTCTATTTCTCAATAAATTTTCATATTCAATTCACCAGAATCTCTGCAATTAACAATGTTGGTTGTAATTAGCAAGTATCCTACCTATTCAGTGCTGACATAACAAATACTTCTCTGAAATCATTGGCAGCCCATTAACCATTTCCTTACACATTCTTAAGTATAAACAGGAGGGATATTTGCATAAGATTAATTTAAGAAACTGCCAAGTTGGATTTATCTGACAGAATTCCTTGCCCTCTTTGAGAATTAGTGATAGATAAAGCTGAGAGCGCAACGTCCAAGGGTTGAGCTATCAAGATTCCACATGGTCTGAAAATAAATGTCATTGAGAGTGCAACAAGTGCGTGACTGAGAGTTCAGGCACACAGGAGGAAACAGGAAATGCAGGAAGCTATGTATGTCAGAACATTTCAAGTAATATGCGGTAGGATTGAGTGAACTGGAATAATTTAAGAGACAGCCAACATGCACTTAGAAGATAACATTTCAGGTTAAGGTCCAGTTTGTCCTCTTTGAGAAAATTAGAACTGAAACTAATACTTTTGGCTCTTATTTTTCAATGATGCAGTTGAACTAAATGCAGAAATTAATTTTAAATTGTTAGTTGATGTTACAGTTGGAGGTAGAGGAGAAGCAAAAGAAAGAAGTCACGCTTCACACAACAGAATTAAATCGATTACTTAAATGGCAGACAAATGGAAATTTGAATACTGTTCTGACAAGAGCAAAATATTGCCATATTAGGAGTAAGAATTAGCTACATACACATCTTATATAATTGAGCCCAGACAGGCTTTGAAAGGTCTGTACAGACATGCCAGCTCACTGCTACTCATGATGAAGGTTTTCTGTCATTGTCCTCTTTAACTGAAGACAATGCTTTGTGGTAGAGCAAACCACTTCCTAACATAAATAGCAGAGTCTGTTGTAGTTCTGAAAAAGAGTCATCCTGGGCTCCAAATGATAACTCTAAATTAAAATGGAGATGGAGACAGAGTAGCTCCTCAGCAGTTTAGATCCCTGGATGACCTTGCTCAATTGCTATGTCCTCAGCCATATGACTCCCTCTCAGGTAAAGAAAGCAGCTCATTTCATGGAGACCTGCCCATTAGTTGGGCTAGGCAGGCCTCCAGTTGCCTGAAGGGCATGATTTCAGAAAGCCACCCCTGACTTGGCATCTGACACTGCACGCCCATCCCGTTTTTAACCCTATTTGCCTAACAAGAAGAGAAAAGAAACTTATCTTTTCCTTTCTGAATCTTCTGAGGAACGTACCCTGACCAGTAAACTTTCAGACCCAGAAGCTGCCAGCCTCTGATTGATCAGCAGCTTCTTGGTGACACAAATTGCCAATCCTGTGGTCTATGGTAAGGTTAGGTGATATTGGTCGAGGGATAAATATTTCAGTACACTTCTAAGGGTCCTCTTGTGGTGCAGTGGCATTGCCTCTCCCCCTGAATTGAGAGGTCTGGGTTCAAGTCCCACCTGCTCCAGGGATGTCTTATAACATCCCTGAGCAGGTTGATTTGAAAAATAGGTTTAAGAAAAAATAGTTTCCTACACTTTTAGGGTCCTCTTTTGGCACAGTGGTCGTGTCACTACCTCTGTACTAGGAGGCCCAGGTTCACATCCCACTTGCTCCAGAGGTGTGTAATAACATCCCTGAACAGTCTGATTAGAAAATTTTTATAATTCTTCACAATAATATGGATCTTTACATGTGAGGAGGCAGTGTGATTCTCAATATAAAGGTCATGTAATTTATTTTTGGAAATCTTGGGGAAGATTCAACTCTAGATTCCAGAGACAGGAATCCAGCCTGTTAATGCACAACCATTTTCGACCCTGGAGACTGTGTTATGATTTTAAACATAGGGAAACCTTAAACACGTCCTGCATCAGTTGTATACAGTATTGCTGTATGATAGTGTGACTAACAGCAAGCTAATATTCTAACTGATAAGAGTACAGTACATTCAGAAGCACCATCACTTGGATATAGCTGAAACCGCTGTGAAACCTTATGTTTTAGATGCCACTTATTTAACGCATTTTAATTCAAATGTGTTAATTCTACATCAGCTTTGACCCTGGGGCAGTACTCACATCTGAAGCTGATTGGTTCCATTCTGATATTGACTGCAGCCAACACTGGTTGTGAAAAATGCCTGCTGGTCTAGTCGCATAATATCTGCCCACAGTTTGCAAATTTTCTTGCAGCATAACCTGCCAGTTTCCAGAACAAGTGGCTGGCCATCCATTTGGTTTGTAAATTTAATTTCTCTGTTTCTGATTTCAAAGTACACTCATTGATTACACTAAAAAAACAAACACTTTTGTTTCTAACACCTGGGATAATAAAATTGTCTTTCAATATCAAACAGTCTTTTCAGTTAATTAGTCTGTGTGATTACAATGCCGTGCCTAATTTATTTCAAACTTTAAGAGCAGAATTACCTTTATTAGCCATTTCTTTCATAGTTAAACAGTCATCAAACCACTTCAGAAGTGCAAAATTAGTGTTATTGTTGGGACTCCTGATTGGACAAATTTTGGCTCTGACATTGACATTTCGATTAATTAGCCTTGAAATACAAAGGGACATTAACATTCCAACCTCTAAAACTGCAAAAATAAATACTGAAAAATCACAACAGGGCAATGCAGAATGTGAAATTTTCTCTCCCAGGCCAAGTTCCACGAAATTTGTCCCTGTAACATGAAAGATGTATTTAGAAAAAGAAACTCTGCTTTATCTTTGCCACTGAGCTACTCAAATAGTTTGACTATTCCCAAATTCTTGTTCTTTTGGTCATTGAGGCTATTGGCAGCCTTTTTGAATGACTATTTTGAGCACATTGAAATGTTTCTCCACAATTTTATTTCTTGACAATTTTTTTTCCAATGGCATTATGGGTGTCCTTCCCCATACCGAGTTTGGTGGTGGGGGCTATTAATTGTGGAGGACAGTCTCAAGTGGTGATCCTGCCTCCACCCTGATTAGATCTGTAGCAGGAGGTGAGTCTAGGTGGCCTTCCTGACGTGCTAATGAGGGAGGCTCTTAAACAAGCAATTAATGCCTACTTAAGAGCCTCATCCAAATACCACTGATATTAACCTAGGGGAGGATGAACCACGATCTCATCTCATTCAGACTCAATCGGCTGAATAGCCTTCTTCTGCTCCTCTGTCTTACAGTTTTATAGGATGAGGTTCACCAGATGGATAACATAACAAGCAGAACGTGGCCTGTCTGTATGTGGGCTCCTGGGGTGAGGGGCATGGGGAAGGAGCTGCTCATTTAAAGACACCCAGTGCCTGATCAGGGAAAGATGACTACAGTCAGCTCGCCGACTCTTGACTCTGAGCTTGCCCACTCACATTGCCCTTCCCGCCGTCAGGTATTGGCAGTGCCCAGAAGGAGAAAACAATGGAACTTGGAAATGAACGTACCGGCCCTTCAGTTTGAAGTGTATGAGACAGATCGGACGAGTATGTGTCATTCACCAGCTTTACTGTTTTTCCCTCCTTCTGGGCAACCACTGCCTCCCTGATTGGTTCTGCTGGGCACAGAGAAATGTGGCAGGCTTGGCAGAGCTGCTGCTTCCAGAGAAGGTCTGCCATTGATCTGCTAAATGGCACAAGGTGTGCTGGGTCTTCCTTGAAAGAGGTGATACAAGGCTCTGAATGGTTCTTCCTTTCATGGCCAAAAGTCCTGTCCCCTTCTGAGAGATTGCACCCTGCAGGGGGCAAGTAACAGAGTTTTGTGAGATTACAACTGATTTTGCTGTGAATAGAGAGCTGTTAAATAAAGAAAGCCAATTCACTAAATTCACCAGCCATACATCCTTGGGTGGTGTGAAATAGCTGATAAGGAAGATTCAGTATGCTTCATCCATCACAAATATAATAGATTACACTAAAGTACAGATTTCAAACCTCAGGATTTCCTGGTGTTCCAAGGAATTGAGGATTAATCTCCTGTACACTACTACAAGTAAGCCAAAATAAAAATCATTATTTAATTTTTCATTTTGTTTGAACACTAAGGAACATAGAGGAAAAGGAGCGTGTATGATGAAATGCAGAGGAATATATTCACCTAGACCTAGCATCCTCATACCAAAGTAATGATATATTTTAGTCAATACCAGTTTTTGCTTATTCTGTGAAGTTGACAGATTCATCAATAAGTTATTGTATACTTGCTGCACTGGCGAAGTGCTTATGGCTGTCACAGACAAAGGGCCTGTGCTACAGCAATATGCCTATTGCTCTGTAAATGGCTGAGGGACACTACAAATGCAACAAATTCTAGGTAGGGATATCGGACCATTGTGGTATAGAGAACATATCGCTGAGGGAACCAATTGCTGAGGGAACAGACCTGTGAGGGAAGCAATCCCTGAGGGAACCAATTGCTGAGGGAATCAATCCCTGAGAGAACTGATCCCCAAAGGAACCAAACCCTGAGGAACAGATCCCTGAGGGAACTGATCCCTGAAGGAACAGATCCCTGGGGGGAATCGGACCAGGGTGAATCATGTTTGGAGAAACACCAACTGGCAAATGGCAAGTGAGGGGTCACACTGAAGAAACAAGCTTGTTAAGACAATTGGTCTTTGGGCACTTTTTTATGATCTTACAAATAAAAATTAACTTGCATTTCTCTGAATATTTAATCTAATTCTTTCACTATATCTTGAAATCAATATTAAGGGACTATTCTATAAATATATTCTCAAAGCAGAAGACTGCACCTGCTGTGGGTCTACATCTTAGAATATTATGGGAATGCTCTTTATGATGTTCTCATCATTAAAATAGGGCATGAGGCTATCCACTGGGAGCGCGATATCCAGGGGTTTGGCCTTCTGTCTTATCAGCGTTATTTATTTTTGTAGCTGTGATAGATTTGACTAAATAATGCTTGGTTTTGGCATTCAGGATTTTAATGCAGCTTAGAGACAACAGGGACATAAGTGCCTGAGATTGCACTCAACAGCTACCCAGGTAAAATTTCCACTCTCGTCAGTGCTCTAGTTTAATATACTCTGTGGGTTGTCCTGGCACAGAATGTAGGGAGCTGTGAACTGGGATATACCAAAGAGGGTTGTGAGTCTTTGGATCTCCTTGCCACAGAGAGCTGTGGGGAAAGAGTCCTTTTGTATATTTAAGGCTGAAATAGATAGACGCTTGATCAGTAGGGTTACGGAGAAAGGGCAGGAATGAGGACACAATGAGTATTAGATCAAACATAATCCTGTTGAATAGCAGAGCAGGCTCGAGGGGTCGAACAGCCTCTCCTATTCCCATTTCTTATGGCCTTTCTTAAAGGATTTAGACTCGGCATGTGATGTTTTTGCACATTTAAGAATACTGTGTAGAGATAAATGAGAATTTTTTTTAACAGCTGGCTGGGAATATCCACTTTGAAGACCTTTCGTCAAAATGGCTATAAGGCTGGTGATTTCTTTGTGACTATCCTCTACTCGGTTCACAAGTACAACCCCAATCTTTCGGTAGCTTGTCGTTTATGTTCTCCCATGTTGACCTTGCTGTTCATGGTCTCCTACAATGTTCCAGGGAAACCCAATGCAAGTTCAAGGAGCAACACCTGATGGGGTGGAATTTTACCCTCCTTGGAAGTGGTGAGAAAGTGTGAGAGAACGGGAAATGACGAAGTGAGTTTGTCATTGTGAGTTATTGACTCCCTCATGGTCACCTCTGCTGGGCAAGAAGGCCCAGTGAGAACTGTCTTGGTCCACCACCATTTAGGGCCTGAAGTAGTCAGTGACTGCCCACTTAAAGGTTTCAATTCTCCACCCTTCTGATTACCTGCCTTCCTAGCAGATGTAAATGGTAGCTAATTTCCAGGAAACCAGGGTGACCTATCTGCTAGGTTGTGGGGGGATGCTCCAATTACCCCAGTCTTGATAGAAACCATTTTTTATAGATGCACCATAGAAAGCATCCTATCCAGATGCAGAGCAGCGTCATACAGCAACTGTGGTACTCAAGACTGTGAGAAACTACAGAAAGTTGCAAACATAGCCCAGACAACCACAGAAACCAGCCCTCTATTCATTGACTCAATCAATACTTCTCACTGCCTCAGGAAAGCAACCAACATAATCAAAGACCCCTCCTACCCTGGTTATGCTCTCTTTCACCCTTTTCCATTGAGCAGAAGATATAACAGTTTGAATACACGTATAAACAAATTCAAGAACACTTCTTCCCTGCTGTTAACAGACTTTTCAATGGACCTGTCAAATGCTAATGTTGATCTTTCTTTGTACCTTCTCTGCAGCGTAACATCATATTCTGCACTCTGTTCTGCTACCCTGATGCACTTTGTATGGTATGAAAATATGTATGGTATGTATAGCATGAAAAACAACACTTTTCACTGTATCTTGGTACATGTGACAATAAAATTTATATCAATCAAGGGTTGATTGAAGACATAGCTGACAAGAGGATATCACTGAAAGCCACTTCCGCCCCTTCTGCCCCACTCCTCACCAAGTCCCATTTCCCCATTGCTATAATATTTTAAAAATGACTTACATCCCAGCTGCTGAATCTCCCATGGAATATCATCTCGACCAGCGATTTTGGATTGCAGAGGTTGCCAGTGTGTGACAGAACATGCCGTTAATAAGTGAGTTAACTGACTACAACGAGGCAGACTGTATATGCAAAAAGATGGGGAACTTGAGGCCGTAATATGTTACAAGAAACTGGACAATTTACTGAGTCATAGTCTGTAATTTTCTGGACCCTTTGAAGAGGCAATATAGCTATGGGATGGCATCTGAAATTTGGTTGGTTGCTTGAATGTCCATTGGGATGTAGATTGAGCCACTTAAGGGGTAGTCTCCCAGTAGGTTCAACAGAATTGGTAGGAAGTTCCTTCTGTAGGGACACTCCTTGGCATCAGCACAATTGGCATTGCACAACAGCCCTATATGTAAATAATAGCCTCAAATCTGTTGGGTTAGATGAAATGAAATGACCAAATAAAAACATATGGAACCTGATGTGATTTGAAACATTTTAAAGTGTTTTGTTGAAATAATGTATGTTTTTAGATTATGTGTTGCACCTCAGCAATGAGCTGAGCTGTTACAGTAACTCTGAAAGATCAGAGTTTCGTTGAGAAACTGGCACGGTGAATAAGATATGATAATGTAGACTCTTTATCAGCTAAACATATGATTGTCACAGAATTGTGCTGGGTAAATATCCTATGAGAAAATGGAAAAAGAAGATTACACACCCAATCACGGGTTCTAGTTGCCTGGCAACTAGGTAGGCCCCAGTGCCCTCAAGCCTACCTTGTGGATGTTGCCTGGCAATTGATACACTCTGTCCCGCAACTGAAGTATTTACAATGGCACTTTTTGTGATTCTGAACTGCTCAGCCTCTAATTGACTTAGCTGCTCTTTAAGGCAGGTCATCTCTTTAAGGCCCAGGCAGTGGCCTTTTAACTGATCGCTGTCAGTGAACCCCATTTCAAGAAGTCCACTGAAGCATGGTCACTGCCCATCTTTGGACCTGGCAGGAAGAATTCAGCCAATGGCTACTAAAAATTCAGGTCTGGGAATCACACATCGCAGGACGTAATATACCGAGCAAAAATAAAATGGAACCTGCACTTATTGAAAATAACATAATGGCAGCAGAAACAAAATCTTATAGGAACACAAGTAGAGGAATAGACCATTCAGTCCTTCAAGCCTGTTCTGCCATTCAATGGGATCCTAACTAAGCTGTGGTGTCACTCCATATACCTGTTTTTGGCCCATATCTCCATAACATTGCTTTACAAAACTTTTATCTATCTCAGATTTAAGACTAACAATTCAACAAGAGTAAGCTGCCATTTGTGGAAGAGAGTTTCAAACCTCTACCACCCTTTGTGTGTCATAGTGCTTCCTAAAGGGGCGACATGGTGGCTCAGTGGTTAGCACTGCTGCCTCACAGCACCAGGAACCCAGGTTCAATTCCAGCCTCAGGTGACTGTCTGTGTGGAGTTTGCACATTCTCCCTGTGTCTGTGTGGGTTTCCTCCAGGTGCTCTGGTTTCCTCCCACAATCCAAAGATGTGCAGGTTAGGTGGATTGGCCATGCTAAATTGCCCATAGTGTTCAGGGATGTGTAGATTAGGTGGGTTACAAGGGGACAGGTGTGGTTGGGATACTCTGAGGTTCAGTGTGGACTTGTTAGGCCAAAGGGCCTGTTTCCACACTGTAGGGATTCTAAACATCTGTCCTCAACAGTCTGAACCTAATTCTCAGACAGTGCTCCTGGTTCTAGAATCCCCAACCAGTGGGAATAATTTATTTTTATCTACCCTATCTTTACCTATTCGTATCTTTAAGACTTTGATCTGATCACCCCTTAAGCTTCTAAATTCTAGAGAAAACAGACCTAATTTGTATAATTGCACCTCATAACAACTCCCAAAGTCCAGATATCATTCTTAAATGTATGTTGTGCTCTTTCCAAAGCCAATAGATCCTTCCTAGGGTGTAGTGCCCAGATCTGCTCACAGTACTCCAAGTGGGGTCTAACTAGGGTGTTGTATAACTTCAGCATAAAGTCTGCATCCTTATCCTCCAATCCTCCGGATTTAAAGACCAGCATTCCATTAGGTTTCAAGATTATTTTCTGCGCATGTTCACGGTATTTTAAATATCTATGTACCCGAAACCTGAAGTCTCTCTGGACATTCATTGTTGTTAACTTCAGACTATCTAGAAAGTGTACTGCTCTATTCTGTTTTTTTGCCCAAAATGAAAAACCTCATATTTGTTTACATCGAACTCCATCTGCCGCAGGTTTGCCCATTTGCTGAGTCTATCAATATTCCTTTGTAATTTTATATTGTTATCTACACTGTCTACAATGCTGCCTTACACTGTCATCAAGAAATTTGAATATGGATTTTATGTCATTATCCAAGTTATTGGTAAATAATGTGAATAATTGAGGTCCCAGATCCTTGTGAGACACCACTAGTCACATCTTGTCAATTTGAATACCCACCCACTTTCCCTACTTTCTGTCTGCTGCCACTCTTCTTCACTTATAACAAAAGAATCTCACAACAGAGGATTTACTACAGGATCCAGTAAGGGGTAAAAAGTCAGAGCAAAACAAAAGGCAGTTACACCTAGGCAATAGCGACCATAATATACATGTTATGATAATAATTATGAACGTCATACGCAGGATTGTCATTGGTTAATAGATGGAGAAAAGTGGTGTGAGGAGCTGAATGTAAACATTGGGAAAACAAAAGGGGCAGTAATATTGGCAAAGAATGATATAGAACAATAATGAGAAAAACTTAAAATGATGATCGACGGTGTGTAAGAAAAACACATGCCAGAAAAAATGAACAAGAACAAGGTAAACACTAATACATTACCATAGATGGATAAACACAGATGGAAAACATTAAGAGTAAGGAAACTGCACATTGACAGCAAAAGAAAGTATGTTAAAGTGTTTAGAAAATAAGTTAAAAAAGAACGGAGAGGGCACGGAGCAACTATAAAATTAAATTGTCGAGGAGGATTAAAAAAAACATGTTTTACAGACACATCAATTTAAATGCAAAGTCAGGTTTGAAATAGGGCCACCACTTGATGGACAGGATAATATCACAGGAAATGATAGAGGCATGGCAGAAATATTAAACAATAACTTTACTTTGTCATTTACCATGGAAACAGGACAGGGCAATATGAAATTGATGGTGAGATTATAATGCAATAAAAGCATTTAAAATTAGAGGAGGTGAAATATTAAATAAATGAAAGAAAATTAAAGCAGACAGATCCCCTGGTCTGTGAGGCATATATCCCCATATTTTAAGAGCATCTAGACAAGAGACAGCAGAAGAGTCATGAAACATTTTTGATAATTCATCAGCGAAAGATGGAGCACCAGAAGACTGACCAATTTGTAATGTTAGACAATATTTACAAAGGGAGATGGTGTGTATCCAGGTGACCAGTCAGTTTAAAATCCAGTGTAGGCAAAATAATGAAATTCTTAAACTATAGGATAGTCTATATAAATATCTAGAAATGAAAAATATGACGATAAATAGCATGAATTTACGTTAGCAAGCTTATTACATCTTTGATGCAGTAACAGGGTAGATATAATTCATCTAGATTTTCAAAAAAGCCTTTGAAGTATGGCAATAAGATAATACTAAGAAAGGTTAGAGGACAGGATAATGGAACAAATAGCAGAATGGATTACTAGCTGACTTCAAGACAGAAAGCAGAGAATAAATTTGAAGCCTTGTTATTCAGAGTGGCAGATGGTAGGCGGTGGCATTGTAGAATCATTTTGGGGACCAAGACCATTCATAATTTACGTTAGATTTCAAATCAAAATTACAATTTCTAAATTTGCAGATGACACCAGTTCAGGGGTACATTCGATGTTAAAGAAGACGGCAACATATCTCAAGGTATTAGCGATCTTGTCAACAAGACTTTTTATGTCAAATCAATTTCAACATAAATAACTATGAGGCATTACAGCTTGGCAAGAAAATAGAGGTTTCACATTACCAAGAAAATATAAAAAAGACATAGAACATTGGTATTGCCAGATCCATTTCTATGCACAATGCACAAATCACTATAAGTCGCAACATAAAATCTAAAGATCATAAAAGAAAATAGTAATTGAAGCACCAGGTCTTATTTTTTAAAGGGAAAGGATTAAGAATTTAAAAAAGATTGTGCTAAACTTGTATCAAACTTAGATAAGATAACACTTGGGAGTATGATACACACTAAGAATGAATTTTATAAAGACGCTAAAGAGAATGCAAAGAAGATTCACAACATTGTGCTTGAAATACAGGCATATACACATCAGAAAATGTTGAAAATGCTGGGTTCTTTTTGTCAGGAAAAACAGTCACAGGTACCCTCATGTAGTTCTTTAAAATGAGACTCATTTTGGATATAATGGTGAAAACAGAATGTTTCCTGTTCTGTGGATAGGCATCACAGATACTCTGCAGTGGTTCGGTGTGGATTCGATGGGCTGAATGGCCTGCTTCCACACTGTAGGGTTTCTATGATCAACGTGAGGCTGCACAAATAAATGAATCTAATAGGGAAGTCGAAAGAAATGTCTTTACATAGAAAATATGGAGAATGTGGAATTCACAGTCTCAGTGAATGTTGGAAGTGAATAGTGCTGAGGCAGTTAAATGGAGGCTTGATAAGAATTTGAGGGAGCGGGGAATAGAAGGTTATAATGATTGAAGTTAAGAAAGGAAACGAAAGCCTCAGAAGAGAGTGACTGGTGACATGAATGAGTTAGGGCTGAAAGGCCTCTATCTGTTCTGTGTAAGCAATGTACTGCAATATAGTGAGGTGTTATTAATACTGTGGATGATGGAGCCCTGAAATAAAATCAAAGCGATGGAGAAACTCAGCAGGTCTGGCAGCATGTATGGAGAGACAGAAACAGAGCTAATGTTTCAAGACTGGAAAAAATCCAGAGATAACAAAAACAAAGTTGCTGGAAAAGCTCAGCAGGCCTGGCAGCATCTTTAAAGGAAAAAAAAAGAGTTAATGTTTCAGGTCCAGTGACCCTTCCTCAGGACCTCAGAAATCCAGAGATGCCTATCCTGATGTTAGGAGCACCTCACGCCAGCTTTTACGCTTTTCACAATCAGTGTGGTGACATTTTCACTAGGCAGTGCTGAGATGTCAACTAAGTGAAATTGTACCTTGTTTAATAATTTATTAACATATAAGTCATCTCATTAATATTCAACTTTCTCTCTCCTCAAATTCGCCAAGAAAGCTTGATGTTGGGCAAACTTGACCTGGAAACCAAAGCAGGCATGTGGTGGATTCACCTCTCTGCTTGTTCAAAACGATCTCCATGTTATTTTCAAACAAACTCAGACCATGACCCATTCCATGACACAATCCATGGGCACTAACCAAACACAGATACATTGGCACCCGGCATTTGTCAACTCTTCACGGCCATCATTGCATACCTCTGAAACACTGGTACCTGAAAGTGTGATGGCAGTGTTGGGCACATTAAAAACTCTCAGTGGAAGGCTGCAGAAGAGACGCTGAGTATATGGACAGGAGCCTAATCCTCACAGATTGGACCAGGTGGCATCTCAGGACTTGTTCACCCAGCTTGCAGGAACCATACTTTGCTGAGCCTATTAGTGCAGTCACACAATCAGGTAGCTGGCCTTGCTATTCAGCAGTCCCCAATCTCAGAGACTGACATCTTTCTGTGCCACATCAATCTCCCCCCTACTCCGTTCCATGCACCAGCAGATTACACAACAAGCACACTGCATGGGCAGTCATCTCTCAGAGTCTGAGGGCAGTGGTCCTCAGTGATAATCCCTTCAGCCAGGGGCTCCTGGCACAATCAGTCAAGGGAAGCCTCTGAGAGAGCCCAGCAGGTTGGTGATGATCAGGGAGCTGGTTGCGGTGTTCTCAGTCTGGGAAGTCCGAGTCCCTGCGGCCTGGGGAGTGGTAATGATCAGTCCTGTGGTTCCACAGTGGACAGTAGGGGAATGGTAAAGCATTGCTGGGAAGGTGCTCATGCCAGAGGAGCAGCGTCCACCCACATTCTGGAGCAACCTGGCTTCAGGTAGGAGCGGTGAATTACCGCAGCTGGCATGGGCACCTCATACGCTAAGAGCTGTGGAGTGGGGGGTCCAGGCTCATGTAGACGGGTTGGCTAGAGACCTGGGGAGGTGTGAGGCCAATGGAGATCTCAGGAAATGGATTTACATGTTTGGAATCTCACTGACAGGTCGAAGAGGAGGTTGCAAGTCACTGACTGAAAAGCGCTCACCATCATCCTCCATCGTGTGCTAAGTAGGGAAGAAAATGGCTGCACCACCTTCAGAGGGGTCAGGGTAAGGGACTCGACCTTTCAGGATGCAGCACCCACTGAGGTTATGGTTTTTAAAGGGATAGAATATTACACACAGACCCATGCAGTGTACAGGACACTGACTGCGGATCCCTATTCCCTGACCATCCTCATGCACCGATCGCCCCCTGTGTGTTGCACCTCCCTGATACAGACATGGCTGAACATCTCATTCACAGCTCAACATTTGGACACAGAGTGCATGGAAGAAAAGGGATGATGTACAAGGAGGGCTGAAGGTGTCACCTTGACCCAATGCCATGTGCATACTTTGTTCCTCCTGTTTCCACATGATTCAGAGTTTCTCAGCACAGACTCCATTTATGGAACCTCGTCTGTGACCACGAAGCTATGTCTAATGCTGTGAGAAAACCTTTCAGGCTGACTCAGAGAGACTAGCAGAGATAAAAGGTACTGCAGATGCTGGAGAATCCGAGATAACAAGGCATGGGGCTGAATGAACACAGCAGGCCAAGCAGCATCACAGGAGCAGGAAAACTTGGTGTTTCGGGCCTAGACCCTTCATCAGAAAAAGCCGTGGAGCTGGTACATAGATGGGCTCATCTAGATTGTGCTCCCACACTTTCTTGATAGTGAGTATCTGGACCAGTCGGGTATTCAAGAGGTAGCCCCAAAACTTTCAGCCTTGATGTCCAGGATGAGCGTTCTGGGGGAGCTATGTCTTTCAACGTGGGGCTCATAGAGATTCTGACTATTCCTGCAAGACCCAAAAGTGAGAAAACGTGTTGTGGCTAGTGGTTAAAAGTGGTGTCCATTGATTGGAGTGACAGTGGAGTTTCTGCAGGAATTGTAATTGAGTGAAGAGTAGAACTTACTTAGTTGGTGGGACATGGATGTTCCTACATCCTCACCAGAGTTGTCCTGATGTCCCACGCAAGGGCCTGGATTCTCTCCAAGTAGGAGTTAAGGAGCCCCTAATGCCAGCAAGCCCTCCACCATACTGGCTCTCTTCACCCTCTGACATACCTTCTTGTTCCGTAATAAGAGAAAGTGGGGGGGCGGGGGGGGGGGGGTTGAGACAGGTGAAAGTTGGCGGGGGGGTGCACATCTGGTAGTGCTGGTGCAGGTGGGTGAAGAATGCTGATGTGAGGAGGCAGCACAGATGGCCTGCAAGGTGTATGTTGTGGTAGGTTGTGTAGGCAAGAGCGAGAGAGGGATAATATTGTAGGTAACAGTGAGTGTAGAAGAGTAAAAGTCTTGATGGGAGGTGGGTGCAGTGGTGGAGAGAGAGAGTGGGTGTGAGGAGGCAGACAGAAGAGTGTGGCACTTACCCATTGGAGGGGGCAAGGTCATTGACCTTCTCGCAGTACTGTTGGCTGATCCTCTGGCAATAGCACTGACCTGGATGGCATGCTGGGACCAGGCTGCAACAATCAGATAACATGGCCTCTTCTGCCATTTCTCCATGAATAGGAGGTCTCTCCTTTGAGCAAGCTCCTTTAACATCCATGTCCCACCAACTAAGTAAGTTCTACTCTTCACTCAATTACAATTCCTGCAGAAACTCCACTGTCACTCCAATCAATGGACACCACCAGCTCTCTGTTAGAGAATTTCAGTGCCATCTTCACCATTTCTGGTATTGTCCAGCAATGTCCTTGAGCGAGCAGGGCAGCTGTGGAATGGCAATGGCGCAGGTGCATAGAATGCTAGTAATCCACCAACATCCACTGAGTGGTGAGTTTGATCTGGGAATGGCATGTGGTAAGAAGGGGTCAAAATCATACCTGACTGACCTTTTGGTAGTGAGGGAAATCATTAATGTGATGAGTTTGGCAAGACACTGTGAGAGAAACTCACTGCAGAAAACTCTAAAATAAACTCAACACAACATGCACCAAGCCAAAAAGTTAAGTTTCAATTCTTTGTAACAATTTCAGGATTTGTTCTGCCTATTGTGAACCTGTTTCCAAAGGCAATATTCCACTTGCTCTCTGTGAATTGTCTTTTTGTGCTGTTTAAATCTAGCCGCACATTTACATTATCGATTATTCGTATACCCAGTCTCAATGTTCTACAGCAATATCAATTTTGTTTGCTTTAAGTGCCTGTGGTGAGTGTTGTGGTTTTCCTTCATCTGTTACGTGTTTCTTCATTGAGATATACAACACATTCTCAGCAGGTATGGCCATTGAATTAGATAAGGCCCCACACAGACAACATGATTGTGATGAACAATATCTCTTCCATTGCACTCATCTCCTCCATTGCAGGTTTCAAGCTGACTACTGATTCCCATAGCATACAACCAGCAATTAAACATGCTGTCCACTGGCTAAAGATTGAACACTGGGCATAGAATCATGACAGTCCAGCACCAAGTAAAATTAGTTTTCACTCCTTAAAGTGGGGGGTACATGTTGACTGGCTCAACTGCTGGAAGTGGAAGGGAAAGGATCTCTCAACAGATAGCAAACTGACAAATGGCATCTCAGGACCAAGAGCATGCTGTAAGGTTCTTTGAAGCAGTTCTGGAAACCAGATATGAATAGAAGGAACACATCACACAAAGAGGACACTGAGGAAGTGGCACAAGCAGATAGTTGTAGCAGTGAATATCAACAGCCTGGTGCTGAGAAACTGGTGAAACAATCCTATTATGGAAGGCTAACTTTTAAAAAAGAACATTGTACTCCCAACAATTATCTGCCACAACTACACCACAAGATTTCACGTTTTGAAACAAAAATAAACTACAATCAGAATTATGCTCATAAAGATAGATGTTACAAACTCAGTATCAGCTCTTACTTCCTCCACTTCTAGAATGCTTTTTAATTCTCCTTAGTATTCCAGCTATTCCTGAACATACAAATCACACAAGTATCTCTCCATTTGCAATTGACGAAACCATTCTCCAAATACCATGAAAGACCTCATGACTGCGGACATTTCATCTGCTTATCCTGGCTTTTGACGTATATAGACTGCTCTTTCAATTCTGCTCCAATACTTCTTTCCATGGCAGCTATTGAAGATGACTGCTTTTTGCCACAAGGCTCTTTGAGGACCACTGTGTATTTTTTACACTACCTTCAAACTAGGTAAACCTTCCAGCTTCTTTCTCCTTCATGAATTCCAAATGGATCTCAAGAACCCCATCCACATTCCATGCAGTGAGCAATAAATTTAGTATTTCTCCTCCGAATTTCTGGTCTGACTACTTCATATGGTTCTCACCAATCATGATGTTACAAAAGATCAAATCCGCAATTGCCCTTGTCTATTCACAAACTGACTTGCCTGCTTCTATTAGCAACAATACAGTCAAACAGATTAACAGCACAGGAAAAGGCCTTTTGGCCTATCATGTCCCTGCCAGTTAAAAACAACAATGTAACTATCTAATCCCGATTTTCCAGCAAAAATCACCGCTGATAAATGAAACAAAAGAATACTTTACCCCAGTGCCCAATTCTATGATATGGAAAGCTTTGAGACGTTGAATAACAGAAATGGAGACTAATTATTTGACCTTCAGCTGAGCTCATAAAATTATTCAGTAAGGTGACAGAGATTTAATTTTTAATTAATTTTTACAAAATCCCTCTCCCAACCCTGTTAAATAACTCTCTCTTGGTTATAACCTGGTTTCGCTTTCTTTTGTTCTAGGAACTGCTGCAACAGCTCTGCCTCAATGAGCTGCAGGCATGAGAAAACTGTACGCATATCCAGTGACAACTGCATCTTGGAGCATGGATTGCTCAGGCCTGGCCGAATGGACTGATTCTCCATGGGGATACGGGTGTCACTGGCTGGGCCAGCATTTATTGTCCATCCCTAAGGGCCCTTAAGATGCTGGTAGTAAGCTCCGTCCTTGAGTTGCTGCTGTTCATTTGCTGTGGTTTGAATCACAATGCCGTCAGGGAGGGAATTCCAGGATTTTGACCCAGTGACAGTGAAGGAACAGCAATATATTTCCAAGTCAGGATAGTGAGTGGCTTGGAGGGGAATTTGCAGGTGGTGGTGCTTCCATGTGACTGCTGCCGTTGTCCTTCAGATGGAAGTGGTCACGGTTTGGTGCCGTGATCTAAGGATTTTTGGTGAATTTCTGCAGTGTTTGTCGATAGTACACCAAGCCTTTGTGCTGTAGTTATTTACTCAGGACCGAAGGTGTCAGGTATTCCTTTAGAAGGCCTTGAAGTAAAATGAAGTCCTTTTTTGGCAGAATAAATTGCCTACTCCTGCCCCTAGTTCTTAAGTTCTTGTGCTAATTCCTTGAACAATATTTCTTTCCAGCTGATTTAAATATTCCATATAGGATTCCTACACTGCAGAAAGAAGCTATTCAGCCCATCCAGGCATCTCCTACCCCTCGAAGATCATCTAACTCTATCTCTGTAACCCCACATTTCCAATGGCTAGTCCACCTAGCCTGCACATTCCTACACTCTATGGGGCATTTTAACATACCCAATCCACCTAGCCTGCACATCTTTGAACTGTGGGAGGAAGCCGGAGCACTCTGAGGAAACTCACACAGACACAGGGAGAGTGTGCAACTCCACACAGACAGTCACCCAAGGTTGGATTTGAACCCAGGTGCTGTGAGGCAGCAGTGCTGCCTAAGTTATGTCTGTTTGACTGACACAGCAACTGGAAGTGGGTGGTCTCCAGGAATGCATCTAACCAGAGTTGGCAACTCTGCATGTCAGAGAACATTACATTCCATTCATAAACTAGATTTTATTTCAGCTGGAAAGCAGGATATTCCTAAAAAAAAGTTTGGAATGACCAGTGTAATGTCTGATCATATCTTACTACAAGCAGAAAGTATACAAGAGTCTCCTTCAAGGGACAGAACATTGCTGGGAAGTGGTCGGTGTTGGGATGAATCCTTCCTTTAATTAAAAGGAGCAATACTTCTCTCTGAACTCTGTCCTTGAACCCAGGTCAGCAAACAATAATGTTCTAACTAACTTGGTTGCAGGAAACTTGTTTGCAGCAAATGAATCACATTAAATATAATTGAGATTTATCACGGCAAGTAATCTTGCATTTCATTTCTGATTAATGTTGACTACCTTCACAACTGGCCAATGTCATCGAGATTCACAGTGCTGGCTGGATGGGCAGTGAGCTGCTTCGCAGTTTCATTAGGAACCTCAATTAGACAACACACTGAAGGGAACAGAAGTCCAGTAACAGAGGCAGAAGGTGGAAATCAAATAAATTCATTATTGAAATGAAATGCATCATATTCCAGAGCGCTGCCTGTATGAATGGTGTAAGATACACAAGTGAAATATCTGCTGTTTGTCCGTACAATACATACCATGAAGTTTGAATCCTGCTTAAACAAAATTAGGAAACAGCAAGAGCCTTTCACTTTTATCTGTCAGCTCACACTAGTTCCTGTAATTATTTTACCGTACAATGCAGCTCTTGTTTCACTTTTACTCCAGTTTTCAGAAATGTCAAATTTAGTTTTTGTAACAAAAGGTTTACTGAACAACTATGGCTTTCCTTGATTTGATAACAAACAACATTTTACACAAATATATGTCCTCATCAAAGTCAGGGATGAGGAATGCATCACTCCTATGCGAGCAATGAATCACAGAATGAAATGTTTCAAGGTAAAATATAGCAGTTTGTAGATTTCACTTCCTTCACTCATTCAGCATGTCTGGCTTTTGACCATTTGACCACTTCAAACATCAGTGTGTCATGAGGTTATTTATTTAATTCCACACCAGGACCAATTGCATGCTGTTGGATAGATCAAATTTAATTGCTGAAGATCTCTTCCAGCTTGTAGACAGAGGAAGCTATTATCTCATCTGTCTAGGTATTAGAGATGGAAGGTGAACTTACTCAATTGTATTATCCATTCCACACAATATTCACCATTATTTCTCAGTACTATGCAATGTTTATAGAACAAAGAAAATTACAGCACAGGAACAGGCCCTTCAGCCCTCCAAGCCTGCGCCGATCGAGATCCTCTGTCTAAACCTGCCATCTATTTTCTAAGGGTCTGCATCCCTTTGCTCCCTGTCCATCCATGTACCTGTCCAGATACATCTTAAAAGACACTAACGTGACTGCGTCTACCACCTCCGCTGGCAACGTGTTCCAGGCACCCACCACCCTCTGCGATAAGTAAGATGAGAGAGAGAGTTGACCGCATGGTCCAAAGACTTATGTGAGAGAAATAGGTTTCAATTCTTGGTTCAATAGCACCAGGGCTAGGGAAAGGGTGAGCTGGTCCTTTGAGATGGGGTTCACTTGAACAAGACTGGCATCAGTGCCCTGGTGAATTGTATACCTGGGGCTGCAGAGAAGGCTTTAAACTGATTAGGCATACACAATCCTGGTCTAATGAACAAAGCACATTGAGAGACTTTATTAAGGTTGTAAAAACTGCAAGAGATCCTTCATTTAAACCATGCTATAGGAGAAGGATTCATTTCTTGTTTTAACTGCCAGGTGTTCCTCGAAAAGACATGAAAGAAAAAGGGATCATTATTCGAGGCATGGATAGTGGGAAATTTTCCAAGGAAACATTGTAAAGGAAATGGAGATCTGCAAACACTGAGATGCAAACAGAAAAATGACTGTTAATGAAATGGGATTCATTTTTGTCTGGGAGTCACTTAGTAAAATTATGGTAAGAGAGAGCATTAGTTTTAAAGACAACAGGCAGTAGGATTCATTCATTAAAGCCATTGAGAAAAGGGGAATCATGTATTAAGGCACAAAGTATTGAGAAACTACCAGTTTAGCCAGGAAGAGGTGAAATCCTTCACATTAGCCCCTAAACACCAGAATACACTCCAGAACAGCAGCACAGAGCAGCAATGGTGCAGTTTCGACAAATTAAATGTTTTTTAAGCAAGGAAAATCAGCAATCACATCAGAAATATTGTTACCGGAAAGATTTATTTTCAGATGTTAGCTAAATAAAACCAAAATTGGACATCTTGGAGAGAAGAATTATAATACAGAATTAGGCAGAGGGATCTGGGTGTACAGATACACAGGTCACTGAAAGTGGCAATGCAGGTGGAAAAGGTAGTCAACAAGGCATATGGCATGCTGGCCTTCATTGAGTTTAAACATTGGCAGGTAATGTTGCAGCTTTATAGAACCTTAGTTAGGCCGTATTTGGAATATTGTGTTCAATTCTGTTCGCCACACTACCAGAAGGATGTGGTGGCTTTGGACAGGGTACAGAAAAGATTTACCAGAATGTTGCCTTGTATGGAGGGCATTAGCTATGAAGAGAGGTTGGAGAAACTTGGGTTGTTCTCACTGGAATGATGGAGGTTGAGGGAGGACCTGATAGAGGTCTACAAGATTATGAAGAGCACGGACAGACTGGACAGTCAGAAGCTTTTTTCTAGGGTCGAAGAGTCAGTTACCAGGGGCCATGGGTTTAAAGTGCCAAGGGCAGGGTTTAAAGGCAATATACGAGACAAGTTTTTTTTACACAGAGAGTGGTGGGTGCCTGGAAATCGCTGTCAGGGGAGGTAGTGGAAGCTGATACTATAATGACCTTTAAAGAGCATCTTGACAAATACATGAATAGGAAGGGAATAGTGGGATACAGTCTCCAGAAAGGTAGGGGATTTTACTTGTGTTGGGCAGCATGTCAGTGCAGGCTTGGAGAGCCGAAGGGCCTGTTCCTGCGCTATATTTTCTTTGTTCTTTGTTCTATTTCCAAATCTGATACAAAATCAAATGCTGATTTAACTAAGTACAGTTATACAGCTGGTAGTTTAGTGAATAAGATCATCAAGGCATAAAAGAAACAAGAGTTTTTTTTTGAAGTGCTGAAAGCTTTTGACATTTATTCTCATCTCAGAACAAAATGCAATTCTTGAAAAAGCAATATGTAATTGAAAAGTTCAACGTTCTGGGAAATCCATAGATAATTTCATTAAGAATCATTACAGATTAATGTAGCTATGGTATCGTAAGTGTTTAGTTCATAAAGGATGGATCTGTGGTCAAAATTGCTGATGAGTCTTTGTCAGATCCACCACCATCTAAAGAAGATTTGACACTGCACCGAAGACAGTTTGGTGGTGAGTAAAGCAGATATCCTTAAGCAGCACAGATCAATCCTAAGAAAGCAACCTCAGCACAGGAAATCAGCCAAATCTATTCAATTCTTAAAGCACAAAATTATCAATGACATATATGAGAAAGCTATAGAATGAGCCTATAGTAATGAGCACTAAATGTTCTTGTTATTGTGGAGCAAAGGTGCCTCACAGTTGATCTAGGGGATTATCATTAGACTGTTAATCTAGAAACTCAGTTAAAGTTCTGTGGATCTGGGTTCAAATTCTAACAAAGCAGATGGTAAAATTTGAATTCAATAAAAATAATCTGGAATTAAGAATCTACCAATGACCGTGCAATTATTATCTAATGTTGGAAAAACCCATGTGGTTCACTGATGTCCTTGAAGGAAGGAAATCTGCCATCCTCACCATGTCTGGCCAATATATGACTCCAGACTCACAGCAATATGGTGACTCTCAATTGCCCTCTGAAATGGCCAACAAGCCACTCAGTTGTATTAATCGCTACGAGATCTCAACAAAGAAATGAAACTGGGCAGGCGACCTGGCATCGACCTAGGCACCAGAAAAGGCAACAGCAGAAACTGCCCTGTCAAACCTGCAGAGTCCTCCTTACTAATATCTAGGGGTTAGCACCAACATTGAGAGAGCTGTCTCACAGACTAGTAAAACAACATCCTGATAAAGCATAATTACAGCCTCATACTTTACCATGCTCCAGACACCCCCATCACCAACAGTGGATATGTCCTGTCCTACCAGCAGGACAGACTCAGCAGAGGTGGCAATACAGTGATATATAATCTGGAGGGATTAGCCCTGGGAGTCCTCAGCATTGGATTCCCAACCCTCTCACATCTCACAGCTTCAAGTAAAACGTGGTCCAGAAAACCTCCTGCAGGTTACCAGTTATTGTCTCTCTTGGCTGATGAGTCAGTAGTCCTTATTGTTGACCAGCACTTGGAGAAAACACTGATGGTAGCAAGGGCACAAAATTTACTCTGGGTGGGGGGTTTCAATGTCCACCACCAAGCGAGGCTTAGCAGCAGTATTACTGATCAAGCTGGTCGAGTCCTAAAGGATATAGCTGCTGGACTGGGTCTGCAGCAGGTGGTGAGGGAACCAACAAGAGGGCAAAACATACTTGGCCTCATCCTTACTAATCTGCCAGGTGCATGCATCTGTCCATGACAGTATCGGCAAGAGTGACTAAGCACAGTACTTGTGGAGATGAAGTTTTCACATGAGAATAACTTCCATCATGTTGTGTGGCACTATCACCGTGCTAAATGGGACAGACTTCACACAGATCTAGCAAATCAAGACTGGGCATCTACGAGACGCTGTGGGTCATCAACAGCAGAAGAATTGTACTCCAGCACAATCTGTAACCTCATGGTCCGGCATATCCCCCACTCAATCATTACCATCAAGCCAGGGGATCAACCCTGGTTCAATGAAGAGTGCAGGAGGGCACGCCAGGAGCAGTACCAGGCATACCTGAAGATGACGTGTCAACCTGATGAAGCCACCAAACAGGACTGCTTGCACACCAAACTGCATAAGCAGCAAGTGATAGGCAGAGGTAAGCAATCTCTCAGCCAATGGATTGGATCTAAACTCTGCAGTGGTGAATGGTGGTGGACAATTAAACAACTCACTGGAGGAGGAGGCTCCACAAATACCCCCATCCTCAATGATGGCAGAGCCCAGCACATCAGTGCAAAAGATAAGGCTGAAGCATTTGCAGCAATCTTCAGCCAGAAATGCCAAGTGGATCTTTAGATAACACTTTCCAAACTTCCATCTGGAAGAACAAGGGAGATAGATACATAGAGTCTTAGAGTTATACTGCGTGGAAACAGACTCTTCGGTCCAACTCATCTGTGTTGACCAGATATCCTATGCTGATACAATCCCATTTGGCAGCATTTAGCCCTTATCCCTGTAAACCTTTCCTATACATGTACAATCAGATGCCTTTTTAATGTTGTAATTGTACCTGCCTCCACCACCTCCTCTAGCAGTTTATTCCACATATGCAGCACTGTCTCCGTGAACAAGATACCCCTCATGTCCTTTTTAAATCCTTCTCTCACCTTAAGCCTGTAACTTCGAGTTTTGGACTCCCTTACGCTAGGCAAAAGGCCTTGGCTATGCACCCTGTCCATACACTGCCTGATTTTATAAACCTCTATAAGGTCACCCCTCCGCCTCTAATGCTCCAGGGAAGAAAGCCCCAGCCTATTCAGCCTCTTTCTATAACTCAAATCCTCCAGTCCTTGTAAATCTTTTGTGAACCCTTTCAAGTCTAACTACCTCCTTCCTATTGCAGGGAGATCAGAATTGGACACAGTATTCTAAAAGGAGCCTTCGCCAATGTCCTGAACAACATGACATCCCAAACCCAATATTCAATGCACTGACCAATGAAGGAGAGCATGACAAATACCTTCACCACCAACCTGTCTACCTGTGACTATTTTTAAGGAACTATGAACCTGCATCCTAGATGGCGACATTCCCCAGGGCCCTACAATTCGTTGGTCAACTTACAGCAGGTGGACTTCAAAAAGTCAGCTCACCCCTAGCTTCTCAAGAGCAACTAGGGATAAGCAATAAATGGTGGCCAGCCAGCGATATCCATGTCCCACAGGTGAATTAAAAAGAAAGACAGACTGCTCGGCAATTGAATGTAAATGCATTTTCACCAGCAGAGTCGTCAGCTTTCAGAAAATGTGCTGAGGTAAGATACAGTTACTGAAAAGCAAGAAGTCAAATAGTTAGCCACACAAGGAGGGTAATGAGGTAGAACAGTCCACATGGAAGAAAAATATATAGTTTCCTGGGAAGTAGATTTAAGTTTTAGATTGTAATTTAACCTCAAATCGTAACATCTATTTGTTCATTTGCGATTTTAACCACAAAAGCAAGAAACAGTCAGGTGACATAAGTTAAGATCATAGAACCCCTGCAGTGTGGAAACAGGCCCTTTGGCCCAACAAGTTCACACCAACCCTGAGAGCATCCTACCCAGACCCATCCCCCTGTAACCCACCTAATCTACACATACCTGGACACTATAGGCAAATTATCATAGCCAATCCACCTAGCCTGCATATTTTTGGACTGTGGGAGGAAACTGGAGCACCCAGAGGAAACCTACACAGAGAGACTGTGCAAACGCCACACAGACAGATGCCTGAGTGTGGAATTGCACCGTGGTCCCTTGTGCTGTGATGCAGCACTGCTAACCACTGAGCCACTGTGTCACCTGGAGCATGTGGGACTTAAACCCAGGCCTCCGGTTCCAGGGACACTACCAGTGCACCACAAGAGGGCCTTTTCCCTACAAGCCATAAACCACACTGTAATCAATCATATAATTATATTTTGATTGTCCAAGGTGAGACCAGGCTAATTTCTAATTAGTTTCAGGGGTGCACCATCAATGCCTTTGTGTCTTAAGGATAACAGATACAGAATGATGTCACATTTCATGATTGTGTGATTGGTTCCACAAGGTGTCAATCATCTATGTTTCAATCTTATCATTATTGATATTTTTTGTGACTACTTGCTGAGATAAGACAATAACTTAAGAAATCTTCTTGCCAATTTGTTTATGATCATGCTGTCAAGCTCCCATGATTTTTTTTTTAACTTTTACCTTTTTTTTACCTTAATCAGCCTGTTCAGGGATGTTGTTATATTTTGCTGCAGCAGGGCAATACTTGAATACAGATCCGTCTGGTATTGGGTCTGGGACACTGCCACTGTGCCAAAAGACACCCTAGGCTCCCACGCTTAATACTCTGAGCAGATCTGTCCCAGTTTTCACTCGCAAGATCCTCATTAAAACATTTTTCAAGAACAATTTGTTCTTTTTTAGTGCAATTTTTCAGGTGATGCCTATACCCCTGTGGTTATGTATGCCTGGAATACACTTTCCAACGGCATTTTAGAAAGCCATTGAGTCATACAGCATGGAAACAGGCCCTTTGGTCAAAACAGTCCATGCCAGCCATAATCCCAAATAAAGTGCCACCTGCCTGCACTTGACCCGCATCCCTTCCGATCTTTCCTATTCATGTGCTTATCCAAATGTCCACTCTCTGTGTAAAAAAGTTGCCCCGCATGTCCTTTTTTAAATCTTTCTCCTCTCACCTTAAAAATACACCCAGTAGTTTTGAACTCCCCTGCCCCAAGGAGAAAACCCTTGTCATTTACCTTTTCTATGGCCCTCATGATTTTATAAACCTCAATATGGCTACCCCTCAACCTCCTACACTGCAGTGAAAAAATCCCAGCCTTTCCAGTCCGTTTTTATATCTCAAACAATCCAGCCCTGGCAACATCGTGGTAAATCTTTTCTGAACAGTTTCCAGTTTAATAATAGCCTTCCTAGAACAGGGCGACCAGAACTACATATGATACTCCAGAAGCGGCCTCGCCAATGTCCTGTACAACCTCAACATGATGTCCCAACTCCTGTACCCAATGGCCTGAGCAATGAAGGCAAGCGTTCTAAATTTTAATCTAGTCCCTACCTCCTCTCCCTCCCTCTTCCTTATCTTCGATGTTCTGCACTGCCCTAGCAGGCCTTGTAAGCAAATTAATCAATCAGAAAACAGGGATGATTTACTGGTGGTGGTTAATAGATGGAAAAATACCACAGGTAATTTGGTGTTGGGAATAGAAAGTCCAATTGAGTGTAAGGGCATTCTTGGAAACAGAAAAAGACAAAGTGCCAGGAATGAATTTTTAAAGTTATTTTATTAAGACAAAGGAAATAATGGAAAACATGCTTAAGTTATTAATTTTTCATTCATGGGATGTGGGTATCGCTGGCTAGCCAACATTTATTGAGCCTCCTTAATTGCCTATGAGGAGGTGGTAGTGAGCTACCTTCTTGAATCCCCATAGTCCATGTGTTGTAGAAACACATTGCAGTTAGGGAGGGAGTTCCAGAATTTTGACCCATCACTGAAGGAATATTAATGTTATTTCAAATCAGGATTGAGAGCGGCTGCAGGCATTCCACTCATCCAGGAAGTGGGGATTTCTTCACATTCCTAAGTTGTGCCTTTTAGATGGTGGACAGGTGTTGGTGAGTTAGGAGGCGAGTTCTTCACTGCAATATTCCAAGCCTTTGACCTGCCCTTATAGCTACCTTACTTATAGGGCTGGCACCATTCAGTATATGGTAAATTTTGATCATGGCAGAGCAGGTTCAATCAATGAACAGGTCAAATGCCGCTGAAAGTGTATATGATCTTATGTTACAAGATGACTGAGACTGGAAAATAAATATTTCAGGGTACACATCATTTCAAAAAGACGGTTCGAAAGGAAAAGGTGGAGAGGTAGCTCTGATAATAAACGATAACATGAGCACATTAGTAGTGAAAGCCCTTGACTCAAAAAAATAAAATCAGTATGGCTATAGATTAGGAATAGCAACAGTAGGGAAATGCTAATGATGTTGCATTCAGTTGTTCGACTGTTCAGTTTGACGATGAGCGCCTGGTTTCTGTTGCCTGATGATATGTTCATCAACCTTGGATTTGGTTCCAGAGAAAAACAGAAATGAAACAGAAGCAAGAAGCTGTAAGAGAACAGACATTTTCAAAGCTTTGTAAATAACATCTTTTAGACATTGAAATCGATGTGTCATTTCCATTTATCTCAAAGGCATAAAACAAAACTGGCAATAAAGTGGGGAATATTTTAAATTAACTGGCTTCAACATATTCCCTTTTTTTCCACTGGGAGGTCAATCTATGCCTTGGGATTGATGAACTTTGGGTCTCAATATGTAGTCACTCACGACAGAGACGGACACTCTGGATATGGCAGCAACCCACTGGAAAGTGATATTTAGAGTCACAGCACCATACAGCACAGAAACCAGCCTTTTAGTCCAACTTACCCATGCCGAACAGGTTTCTCAAACTAACGTAGTCCCATTTACCTGCATTTGGCCCATATCCCTCAAAACCTTTCCTATCCATGTACTTTTCCAAACGTCTTTTAAATGTTGTAATTTCACCTGCCTCTATCACACCCTCTGGCAGCTTGTTCCATATACGCACACCTCTGTGTGAAAATATTTCCCCTCTCACCTTAAACCTATGCCCTCTAGTTTTGGACTTCCTTACTGTGGGGAAAAGTCCTTGGCTATCCACTGTATCTATGTTCTTTATGATTTTATAAACCTCTATAAGGTCATCTCTCAACCTGCTATGCTCCAGGGAAAAATGCCCCAGCTGATCCAGCCTCTCCTTATAATTCAAACCTTTCAATCTCAGTAACATCCTTTTAAATTCTTTTTGCAGCCTTTTCAGTTTAACAACATCTTTCCTATAGCAGCGAGAGCAGAACCGTATGCAGTGCTCCAAATGTGGCTCCATTAATGCCTTGTACACCTGTAAGTGACATCCCAACTCCTGGACTCAATTTTCTGACTGATGCAGGCAGATGTGCCAAATGCCTTCTTCACCACCCTGTCTAGCTGTTATACACCACTTTCAAGGAACAATGCACCTGTACCCCTAAGCCTCTTTCTTCAACAACACTCCCCAGGTCCCTCCCATTAACTATGTAAGTCCCAGCCTGGTTTGTCTCACCAAAAGGCAACACCACCACTTATCTGAATTTAACTCCATCTGTCATTCTCTGGCCCACTTGTACATTATCTTGGAGCTAAAGACAATGAATATTCAAGCAGCTCATTGGCGCTGTATCTACATTTGATACAACAGTCAGTCAAAAAATCATAGAATTCCTTTAATGTGGAAAGAGACCACTTAGCCCACTGAGTCTGCACTGACCCACCAAATAGCATCACACTCAGATTTAGCTCCAACCCTTTCCCATAACCCAACATTTCCCATGGCTAACCCACCCAGCCTGCACATCACTGGACACTGTGGGCAATTTGGTAAGGCCCATCTACCTAACCTGCACATCTTTGGGATGTGGGAGGAAACCGGACCACCCAGAAGAAACGCACGCAGACATGGGAGGACATATAAACTCTGCATAGACAGGATTCCAAGGCTGAAATCAAACCTGGGTCCTTGGCACTTCGAGGCAGCAGCACTAACAACCATGCCACTGCACCAGCCCATGGTAAATGCTCTCAAATGACACCTCAGGTCAATGAAAATGTGAGGATTGAACAGTCCACATTTCCAAGAAAGCTCTTCACAGTCAGAAAATGTTCCCAAATTATGGTAGCCATCAGATTCCAATACAATATCTAACTCACAGGAAAAAGTGTCACTCACGCTTCATATGTAATCACTTTCCAAAGGTGAGCAGGTTATCACAGAAAAGGGCTTCACTGGTTTGATAGGGAGAGATAGTAGGTACTGCAGATGCTGGAGAATCTGAGACAACAAGGTGTAGAGCTGGATGAACACAGCAGGCCAAGCAGCATCAGAGGAGCAGGAAGGCTGATGTTTCGGGCCTAGACCCTTCTTCAGAAATTGGGGAGGGGAAGGGAGTTCTGAAATAAATAGGGAGAGAGGGGGAGGCAGATAGAAGATGGATAAAGGAGAAGATAGGTGGACAGGAGACAGACAGGTTAAAGGGGCTAGGGTGGAACCAGTAAAGCTGAGTGTAGGTGGGGAGTTAGGGTGGGGATAGGTCAGTCCAGGGAGGACGGACAGATCAAGGGGGAGGGATGAGGCTAGTAGGTAGGAGATGGGGGTGGGGCTTGAGGTGGGAGGAAGAGATAGGTGGGAGGAAGGACAGGTTAGGGAGGCAGGGACAAGCTGGGCTGGTCTTGGGATGCGGTCAGGGGAGGGGAGATTTTGAAGTTTGTGAAGTCCACATTGGTGCCAACGGGCTGCAGGGTTCCCAAGCGAAATATGAAGTGCTGTTCCTGCAACCTTCGGGTGGCATCGCTGTGGCACTGCAGGAGGCCCAGGATGGACATGTCGTCTAAGGAATAAGAGGGGGAATTGAAATGGTTCACGACTGGGAGGCGCCGTTGTTTAGTGCGAACTGAGCGTAGGTGTTCCACAAAGCGGTCCCCAAGCCTCCGCTTGGTTTCCCCGATGTAGAGGAGGCCACAACGAGAACAGCAGATACAGTATACCACATTAGCAGATGTGCAGGTGAACATCTGCTTGATGTGGAAGGTTTTCTTGGGGCCTGGGATGGGGGTGAAGGAGGAGGTGTAAGGGAAGGCGTAGCACTTCCTGCGCTTGCTGGGAGAAGTGCCAGGGGTAATAGAGCTGGCGGGGAGTGTGGAGCGGACACGGGATTCACGGAGAGAGTGGTCCCTCTGGAAAGCAGATAAGGGTGGGGAGGGAAAAATGTCTTTCGTGGTGGGGTCGGATTGCAGATGGCGGCAGCTTCGGAGGATGATGGTTTCGATGTGGAGGTTGGTGAGGAGGTATGTGAGGACGAGGGGGATTCTGTTTTGGTTGTTATTGCGGGGAAGGAGTGTGAGGGACGAGTTGCGGGAAATGCGGGACACACGGTCGAAGGTGTTCTCGACCACTGAGACGGGGGGATGTTGCGGTCCTTGAAAAATGAGGACATCTGAGATGTTCGGGAGTGGAATGCCTCAACCTGGGAGCAGATGCAGTGGAGGTGAAGGAATTGGGAATAGGGGATGGCATTTTTGCAGGAACGTGGGTGAGAGGAGGCGTATTCTAGGTGGCTGTGGGAGTCGGTGGGCTTGAAATGGATTTATGGAAATGGACTGGTTTGATAAATGGGAGACTCTGCCTTGAGAAAAAGTGCTGTGAGTGATTGGATATTAATTCCAGTGAGATGGATTTAAGCCCACAAACCCGGGAGCCCGGTCAGAATGGCCGCATGGGCTACTGAGTACCAAGTCAAGCTGTTTAAAAGACCCACCTCAGTTCCCAGGAGATCTAAGTCCCTTGGCCTCACCCCTCATAACATTTACTTCCCTTATTCACAGCCTACTCTCACGGGTCTAACTCATATCAAACCACCATCCCTCCCACACCTAATTACCTCTCATCCATTCCATGCCCATCCACACCACTAATCATCCCAAATTATTTCTCATACTCACAATGCCAGGTCATGACACCTACCTATCCCCATGGTGCTTTACAGCCTCTATGTGTGGCAACACATACTGCTGCACACTGTTGTTTTCCACTCTACCTTCCATGCCAACAGACTCAAAATCCACCATGAGCAGACATCAGAAAAATACTGAGATGAAATAAAGTATGTTCAAACTCTTACAGACTTCACGGTGCAAAAAAAAAAATTACACTTATGTTTAAATCCCTCCAGTACTTAACCCTTAAAAACAAGCATTTGTATTCATAAACCCATATCAAAGACAATTAATCCTTTAATAATCATTTTTAACTTTCAAACAAACTGTGAACTTACAACATCCCCCTGTGATAATGATTGGCTGTGGAAAACAGTCGACAATTAGTAATGCCACAATGATAGTACTCAGGATGTTGAGGTCTGGCGTTAGACTGGGGCGGGCAAAGTCAGAAATCACACAACATCAGGTTATACTCCAACAGGTTTATTTGAAATCATAAGCTTTCAGAGTGTAGCGCCTTCATCAGGTGAAGTTGGCTATGCTCTGAAAGCTTGTCACTTCAAATAAACCTGTGGAACTATAACCTGGTATCATGTGACTTCTGACTTTGATAGTACTCAGGATTATGTCAACCAACTGCAATGGAAACCTTTGAGTTTTTCTTCAATTCATATATGGAGGGAAATAGTTGTTTTAAATTTTAAATGTCAGATCATCTAAATAACTCAATAGTATAACATGCTTTTAGATTTATCTACTCTTCACATATATTTACAATTTCTCTGACAATTCATTATTCTTACACTATAGAATAAGGTTCTGCCTCAACAAAAATAGGTCTGTTTGAACTCAGCATTGGTAGTCATGTCTATTGTGTAAGAGCACTTGGGCACTTGGGATGGTTAGCACTCAAGATACAACAGGTAATCGGGGGATAATAGAGTGTTGGCCATTATTTCAAGAGGATTAGAGTATTAGAATAGGGAAATCTTACTGCAATTGTACAAATAACGTCCTCCTGTTCATATTTTTTATGCACGTAAAAAAACAGAGTGAAAGGACATCCTGCCCCATCCTTCTCCATCCCCTCACCTGGCTAAAATGGCTCCTGCCTGATGTGGATCATCCAGTTCCTGGGTCCATCCATCCACCACAACAACTCCATGACACCACACAGAAATCCAGGTCGTTGATCTCATCCAGCTGGAGAATCAGGCACAAGTGACGCAGTTTCAGAATACAAGGCAAGTAATTTGGACTGAAATGAGGAAGACCTTTTTGTGTCAGGTGGTGGATTGCTGGAATTCCTGCCACAAAAAGTTGTGATTATGCCATCGTTGAATAAATTTGAGACTGAGATAGACAGAGTTTAGGTTTCTTACAGAATCAAGGGATAATTTTTTTGTTTAAACCTTTTTCACTGGAGCTAAGGAGATTCAGACGTGATCTTGTAGAGGTTTATAAATTCATGAGAGGTATAGATAAGGTGAATGGCAGGTGTTTTTTTTTCCCTAGGATACGGCATTTCAAGACAACAGGGCATATTTTTAAGGTGAGTGGAGAAAGATTTAAAAACCACATAAGGGACAATTTTTTTCACAGAGAGTGGTTTGTGTGTGGAATGAACTTACAGAGGAAGTAGTGTATATGGATACAGTTACAACAATTAAAAGATATCTAAATAAGAACATGAAAAGGAAATGTTTGGAGTGATATGGGCCAAGCTAAAGCTGGTGGGATGAGTTTAGTTTGGGATGGACTGGCTAGATCGTAGGGTTTGTTTCTGTGCTGTATGGCTCTATGAGTCTATGATGGGAACAAGCAGACAGTGGACTGGAATAGAGGGAAGTCCAAAGTGATCTTACCATATGGAAGAACAGCTCAGTGGGTCATATGGTCTACTTTGTTCCGACATATATTCATTCTTCAGTATATCCCCCTTTTTAATCACTGAAGTTTCACACACGGCCCATACCATGAAGACAGAACTGTGGCCTCTCCCATGCCCACTGGCAATGCCGCTCTGTAATTGATCACTTGGTATGAGTCAGGCAGGTGATGACTGCTCCTCTGGTCTTCCTGTGCAAACTCACTCACCCCTTACGGTGGAGGTCAGTGTGCGCCAACCGCTATCCAACTGTGAATGCCCATCGAAACTATCTTTCCTAATGTGGCTGAGCCACTTATTAAGCTGTTACTTCTATAAGAGAGCTCAGTCCGATATTCGTTGACTAATTTTTCCATGTGGAATTCAAGCCTTTGCTGTTTTTTTTGTGTTAACTGCACCTAGTTAGGATGGGGCTGATCCAATCATGTATGCAGGTCCCCAAATGTTAATCAATTTCCTAGCACCAACCATTCTGCTATATGTATGAAAATATGGTTGCTTGCGATAAAGGCAGAGTGCTCTCTGCTGTTTCTTTCCTTGCCACTTATTTCTAAATTAAAGGTGCCTATGCATCAATTCCTGTAGCTTGAAAGTGATTTTTCAAAACTATTATGGTGAAATCAAACAATATTTCACAACAGGAGATGTTCTCCAAGAGAGTAAAGTAAACACTATCAGACTGAAAAAGCTTCTTAAGTACAGCCTGTCATTTGGACGCTGACTAATAATCTCAGGCATAGAAACGTGATGCTGGCTAGTCATTTTTTTTTTATTCTGCACTGAAAATACCGAAGCAGTAAAGCATACCAGCTTAGGAAATGGAATAGACCTGTCCACTTTGCAAGTAGATGGTGAGAGATTAGCACCTTAACCCCATTTAACCACATTTGCTTTTTATTTCTTGCTAGACTGACCTAACAAAAATCTGCCAATCCCAATTCTAAAAGAGTCTTTTGACTCCCAGTATAGAGAATCTTTGGAGGAGCATTTCTGAATTTACTGTGAGCCACAGCTAGCCTGTTAATACTCAGTTGAGCTATCCCTTTCTACATCCCTTTGTTTGGAGGTGTGTTTTGTACATTGAGCCCTTTGTTAAAAGCATTTAAGATTTTCTGCAGTTGTGCTGCCACTTTATGCCTCGTAGCCAGGAGAGAAAAAAATGTCCCACATACAGGAAGTGCCAATTCCGAATCATTTTACGTTGCTTGCCATTGTTTTCCTGCTACTGATGTGAAATTGGCTTTTACGTGCCTCTCGCACTAACCGTCAGGTCACAGTAATCTTCTGAGAAAATCTTCAATTTCCTCTTAACAAATAAAATTAGTTTTAAAGTAGCTTGGATGAGAATTATATCAGGTTTTTTCCAGTAGCACTTTTAAGAGCATGGTCAAAATGTTCCACATGCTCCAGTGAAATGGACAAAATGATAATTTAACTAACAAGCAACTTCTCATTCTAAGGGAAAGATTTTGTAGGAACCCTTCCACATGCTCATCCTGTCAACCCAAGATTTGCAGTAACACAGGAAATGCCGCTTATGGATTTTTTTATTACCTTTTAGGAAGAATGTCAAGGCTTTGAAGTGGATGCAGAAAAAAGTTGTTAAAATGGAACCAGGGATGTTGAGAGGCTAAAGAAATAGGGGCTTATCTCCCCATGCCAGGGAAATTTAATGTAAAATTTCATCAAAATGATGAAGGATATTGTTAGACTAAATAAGGAGAATTCTTTTCCACTGTTGGAAGGATTGGTAATTAGAAGAAACTAGTTTTAAATAGCTAACACAAGAACAAGAAGGAAGATATGAAGATTTTTTTTTCTGCAGCACAAACCTGTGATCTGTAACTCAATGTATGAAAAGATAGAAACACAGAAAGAGAGAAGATAGAGGCAGAAATGGGCTCAACCCTTGAGCCTGCTCCGCCATTCAATTCGATTGAAGTTAGTCATGGAGTTCAATACCCTAATCTCATCATTCCCCCACATCCCTTGATCCTTTTCACCACAAGAGCTACATCCACCTCTTTCTGGAAAACACATCATCTTTTGGCTTCGGACGCTTTCTGTGGCAGTGAATTCAATAGGTTCACCATTATCCGGGTGAAGAACTTCCTCCTCATTTCAGCCCCCAAAAAGCTTACCCCTTATTGTTAAACAATTATCTTTGGTTCTGAACATCCCCACCATCAGGGACTTCCTCCCTGTATCTAACCCGTCTAGTCCTGTTAGAATTTTATAGGCTTTTATGAGAGCCACTCCAGTAAATACAATACTAACCAAATCAATCTCTCGTCATATATCAGTCCTGCCATCCCAGCTATCAATTTGGTAAACTTTCACTCCACTCCCTCAACAGCAAGAGTATCCTTCCCCAGATAAGGAGTCCAAAGCTGCGCAAAATATCTCACTTGTGGCCTCAACACAGCTCTGATTATGTGGAAGCAGGTTCAATTCCAACTTTCAACAGCCAAATAGATATTTACATGAAAAGAATAAATTTATGAACGTTTACAGTATGGCAAGGAAATGGGACTAATTGGATATTGCATTACAATAAACAACCTGGGAACAATGGGCCAAATAGCCTTTTAATGTGCTGTATCATTGTGCAATTCTCAGGTGTCTGTAGCTCATCCTCTAAACACATCCATGCCGACCAGATATCCTGAATTAGTCTAGCCCCATTTGCCAGCATTTGGCCAGTACCCCTCTAAACCCTTCCTATTCATAGACCAATCCAGATGTCTTTTAAATGGTGTAATAGTACCAGCCTCACCAATTCCTCTGGCAGCTCATTCCATACACGCACCACCCTCTGTGTGAAAAAGTTGCCCCTTAGGTCCCTTTTAAATCTCTGCTCTCTCACCTTAGACCTGCATCCTTTAGTTCTGGACTCCCCTATCCTGGGGAAAAGACCTTGGCTATTCACCATCCCTCATGATTTTATAAATCTCTATAAAGTCATCCTTCTGAAACTCCAGAGAAAACAGCCCCAGCCTATTCAGCCTTTCTCTATAGCTCAAACTCTTCATGCCCGGAAACATCCTTGTAAATCTTTCCTTTCATGTTTTACAACATTGTTCCTCCAGTAGGGAGACCAGAATTGAATGCAACGGCCTAACCAATGTCTTGAACAGCTGCAACATGACATCCCTTCTCCTACACCCAATGCACTGACCAATCAAGGCAAATATACCAAATGCCTTCTTCACCAACCTGTCAACTTAAGACTCCACTTTCAAGGAATTACGAACCTGCACCTTTAGGGGTCTTTGTTTAGCAACATTCCCCAGGACCTTACCATTAAGTGTATAATTCTTTTCCTGACTTGTCTTACCAAAATGCAGCACTTCATATTTATCCAAATTAAACTCCAGCTGCCACGTCTTGGCCAATTTGCCCATCTGATTACATGATACATCATTGGCTGCTTTCTCAGAGTCAAGGGTAGTCCTGATACAGATTTGTGTTGGTCTTTGGAGTTGGTTGCAATCATTTGACACATCATGGTGTGTTGGTGGGTGAGAAGAATAACCTGATGCTGGATGTTAAATTTATTTGTTAATTTGGTTGTTGAAGCCACAGGGTTATAAAGAAACAGCTTTCCTAAACAATGACTAATTTCAGAGAGGTTAATGAACAAATCCCAGTCTTTATCTGATAAGTGAAGTCTATTTCATTCTGGAGCTGCTCATAAAAATTCAATGCTACAAATTACTTTTGCATTGTAGGTACGCGTTTTAAAAGTTAATGGCATGCACCAGCTGTTTGGGACACTTTCTTTTAAAGGTATCATGAAGCATAAGGACACTTGATCTCTACCAAAGCTCAAACTTGAGGGAAACATTTGGAAAACACTCCCTCAAAAGAAGTAAATGTAAGTGCTGGGTCATTTGAAATTTCCAGGTCTGAAGCCAATAAATTTAGGTTATATATAGAGAGAGAGAAGGGGATTTGAACTAAAGGTAATTACCAGGAGTTGAAGCATAGATTAGACATGATCTATTTAAAGGCTGGTACAGTCTTGAAAGGCTGAATATCCGTCCCTTACTCCTTTCCATTTTGTTAACCTGCGAGCAGCTACGACACTCTCACACATTTCAATACAAGGGATTGATTGAGTATCCCAATTAGCATGGAGCTATATTTCTGCATTAGTGATCACCCCGATTTGAAATCTGCATCGAAGTACTTCAAGCTGAACAGTGCTGAAAGTTCCAATAAAGACCTAACAATTATTCATTTTAGATTATTAGATGAATAGAAATCCAGATTCTTATGTATGCTATTTTAATAAGGTTATTTATATTAAAATTATTTAGTTAAATGGTAGGAAGCTAAAGACATTAAGGCTGTCCCCAGGCCTTCGCACCATGAACAATCCCCTGAACATAGCATTATAGATTCACAGAATGATTACAGTACAGAAAGAGATGATTCAACCCATCATATCTCTGTTGGCTCTTGGCAAGAGCAACTCACATAATCCTACAAAAACAGGAATTGCTGGAAAAGTTCAGCAGGCCTGGCAGAATCTGTAGAGAGAAATCAGAGTTACTGTTTCGAGTTCAGTGATCCTTCCTCAGAACTGATGGCAGCTAGGAAAATGTTGGTTTATGTGCAGAAGATAGTGTTGGGGGAGGTAGTAAGGAGTAAACAACAGTGGGGATAGAGCCCAAACAGAGAGAAGAACAGTTAGACAAAGGAGTGGTTAATGATCCAGCTGGGAGGGTGAATAGCCATTAATGGGGACTATTAGTGACTAACAGAATGGCTTATGTGTAATAACAGACTACATGATAATAAGGCCTGGTATGTGGGGGTTGGCATAAGAATATGGGAGAGCTCAAGCCTGTATCATAGCATCTGGCCTGATAGTATAGATCACTCAGTCTCCCTCTTATTGATTACACTTGCAGTTTACTGAGGAAAGCATGCCACACATTATTTCCAGGTTGCTTAGCTTAAGTCGGGGCATACCAGTGCTTGCCATTGTAATCTATATGGATAACAGGAGGGTAATAAAAGTCTATTGAATGAGTTCTACATTACCCCTGTTTCATTCTTACACTACATGAGCTACCATAATTATCACTCTATCAGGAAGAAATATCCTACTAAGGGAAAAAGTCCATTAATGCGTCTACAGGAAGAATAAACCTGGGTTAGCACCAATGGCCACTTATTAAGAGACATGTCCCAGATTCCAAGTATCATATCAGTAGCCTTGCATTTTCATCTTCAACTAATTATCCACTTGCCGCGGCAAGCTTTCAGATATACATTCCAGATTCTGACTGTTCAAGAAACTAAGACGTTTTCCTCAAGTGGTTTTCTCATGTCGTTATTTGCCAATCCCTCAAAATGATGTCCCCTGCTTCTAGATTCTTCTACCATTGGGAGGAGTCGCACCCTTTCTACTCTGATCAGACACCATATAAATGTTAACACCTCAATCAAATCTTCACTCTACCTTCTTTGATTTGATTTTATTTATTACCGTCACGTGTACTGAGATATGGTGAAAATTGTTGTCTTTACTGGCAGATCTTATTCTACAAATGCATCAGGAAACAACGAGCACAGGATACAATGTTACAGCTGCTGAGAAAGTGTGGAGAGACATCAACATTAACATTAAAGAGTCTATTCAAATGTCTGATAACAGCAGGGAGAAGTTGTTCTAGAATCTGTTTGTATATGTATTTATATCTTCTGCCCAACGAAATCTTCTGCCCAATGAAATGACTTCTCCTGTCTTCTCCAAAGGGGCGCTGTCCCAAACATTTTATTCTAGACATGCATCTGAAGCAGCTCATCCCCACCGTTGAATGGTGCTCAGCCCACAGAAACATAATCTGATCACTCATAAAAGGTCACTGTTAGGGTGAACGTTGGCTTACTAATTAGAGCCCTGTTGCTACAACCAGATTTAGAGTCCTTCTTCAACCAGCCAAGCACTGGATTAGAGTCTTGAGAAGGTGATGGGATTCTTGTTCACGTTCCAAAGAGTGAATGAGAGCCTCACGTCATCTCTGTTCACTCAGGCACTTGATAGACCAATGACAAGCCATCATCAAGGAAGATTGGAAGCTCAAACAGAGCAATACTTGACAACAGCACGAGTGGGAGGATGGTCACTGCTTCTGGTGTGACATGACATTCATGCAAGGCTCTCAAACCTCAGCTGGATCCCAGGCTAGAAGTCAGCAATGGTGGGGATAGGGAGACATTGAGTAGGGATTGTCAGGGAAGGATGTTGGACAGTAAATGCAGTGATTAGGCTCTTAGCAGAATACCTCCACTTAACGCTGTCAATGCTACATCTGGTATGGACATGATCAATCAAAAGGTTTTTATCTGTGTTGTTGATCTCTAATTCTGTAAGTTATAAGTTACTTATAGTTAAGGATAAGAGTAGTCCGCTGATGAAAATACTAAATTCTGGGAAGGCTAACTACAACAATATTAGGCAGGAACTGGGGAATGTAGACTGGGGGCAACTGTTTGAGGGTAAATCCACATCTGTCATGGGGGAATGTTTCAAATACCAGTTAACTGGAGCTCAGGGACAGCATGTTCCTGTGAAAATGAAGGATAAGGATGGCAAGATTTGGGAACCTTGGATGACGAAAGAAATTGGGACCCTAGTCAAAAAGGAAAAGGAAGCATGCATAAGGTTTGGGAAACTGAAGATACACAAAGCCCTCAAAGAATATAAAGAAAGCAGGAAAACACTGAAACAATGAGTTAGGAGGACTGAAAGGAGCCATGAAATGCCCTTGGCAAAGAGAATTAAGGAAAATCGCCAATTGCCTTACATTAAGAGGGTAGCTAGGGAAAGGGTGGGTCTACTCAAGGATAAAAGAGGGAATTTACATGTGGAATTGGAGGAAATGAGTGAGGCTTTTGGTAAATACTTTGCATTGGTATTCACAAAGGAGAAGGACATGGTGGATGGTGAGTTTAGAGAGAGCTATGTTGATATTCTAAGGTATGTGGCCATAAGAAAGGAGGAGGTGTTGGTGTTTGGAAAAGTATTAAGACAGACAGGTCTCCTGGACCTGATGGAATTTATCTCAGAATGCTGAATGAGGTAAGGAAGGAAAACAAACACTGTTTGTAAAATATCTCCTCAAAGCTAATACCCTCCATACCAGGCAACATCCTGATAAACCCACTTCAAAGCCTCCATATCCTTCTGGTAGCGTGGTGAGCAGAACTGTACACACTATTCCAAATGTGGCCTAATAAAGTTCTATTTAGCTGTAACATGACTTGCTAATTTTTATACTCTAAGCGCTAACCAATGAAGTCAAGCATGCCATATGCTTTCTTGACTACCTTATCCACTTCCAGGTCTGTTTACCTAGATCCCCCCTTTATGTTAATGCTTCATAGGGTTTTGCCATTTACTGTATACTTCCCTCCTTCATTAAGCCTTCCAAAATGCAACAGTTCATATTTGTCTGGATTTCTCTGCCCAATTTTCCAACCTATCCATATCTGACTGGCTTGGGCAATCCTCCTCACTATCTGAGGCTCCCCAATCTTTGTGTTGTCCACAAACTTACTAAACAGGCCACCTACATTCTCCTTCGAATCATTTATATATATATTACAAACAACAGGGGACCCTGCTCTGATCTCTGTGGAACACTGCTTGTCACAAATTCCAGTCAGAAAAATACCCTTTCTCTGCTACTCTGTGTCTTCTATGACTAAGCCAGTTCTATATCCATCTTACTAGCTCACCATGGATCGCATGTGATTTCACTTTTTGTATCTGCTATGAAGGACCTTGTCAAAGGCCTTACTAGGGTCCACATAAAAAACAGCTACTGCCCTGCCCTCATCATTCATCTTTGTCACTTCCTCAAAAAGCTCAAACAAGTTTGTGAGACATGACCTCCACCGCACAAAACCATGCCGCCATCTTTAATAAGTCCATTCTTTTCTCAACTTTGAGTAAATCCTGTCCCTAAGAACTTTCTTCAATAATTTCCCTACCTCTGATGTAAGGCTCACTGGCCTGTAATTTCTTGAATTATCTCTGTTGCCTTTCACAGTAAAGGTATGAGGAATTGAATGCCTAACATCTGATGCTTAATATTTATTACCAGCCCTGATTATTAATGTAAATATTTATTGGTCAGGGATAATTGGCTAACAATGATATGCATTAGATTTTTTTAAAATTATAGCAATTGTGGAAAATTGTGATTGTTGCTATGGCTCCAGCCACAGATTGTGGTAATGTGATATACAGGAATATTTTTGGAAGAACACTGACTCCACAGGAATGAAGAAATACATTATCATTCAATGCAAATGAGTTGTAATAATAGGCTCAGAGGATGACAGTCCACAATATGTTGTACCTCTGTGAACTGGTTACATTTCAAAAGATGAGGAAATTCAAAATGGAAATAAACTAAATTTAGACTATATGAGTCCAGAAATAAGTTGGCTGACTTGCGCTGCGATACATTTAGAACTCCAAATTATTCAGGACTAGGTTGTTGTGACGGAATCTTTCAAAAAGAGTATTAGGACTCAGGCTATGTGGTACGTTGATAAAAATGAAGTAGTGTACGCTGAGGATCCATTCGCCACCTATTCAGATCTTCTGTAATCTGATTTATCCGAGTAACTGGCCAGGCCCTGTCTACCAGCAACTAAGCTCAACATCGTGAGGTCAGTCTGGCCTGGAGAAGAACTTACCACATAGTGAGAGTGTTTTTTCCCCAAGCTGTCCATTCAGCGAAGAGCAGTTTATACACTAAGTACTCCTTCCTTTACGGGCAGCTTTTGTTTTCATGGTGGGCCCGTCAGTGAATGAGCAGGAGCAGGGTATGGAGTAAGGAGTTGACGTTAATCAAATGGTGACGCACCTGATGATTTAATCATGACATATGGAATGACTAGACGTGGATCGTGAGAGACATGCAACACTTGGGGTAGGATCTCCCCAACCTCTGAGCGAAGCAGACTCTGATGAGATGAGTGGTAGAGCCAGGTAAATGGTCATCTTGACATTGAAATAATCTCACCAAAATTCCCCAGCTTTCCTCAATAGATTCTCATCAGGAAACGACAAGTTCCCAATTGGCACTCCTTGTTGTTTGTTAACAGGCTAAGTCACCCTGAGTTATGATCTTACCAAACTGGCCATGAAATCCAGTCATCAGGCAAACTTGGCATGGAAACCAGCATGGGTTCTTGGCTGTTTCAATTCACTGCCTGTTCCAAAAGACCTCTATGTAGATAATGGGCGTCAACATCTTGGCTTGTTCTATGGACATTTTCCAGACACAACTCCACCCATGGACATTGGCATCCAACATGTGCCAGCCTCTGTGAATCCCAATAGCTCATTTCTAACCAACTTCAAACACACATCTGCACTACAATGTTTCACTTTGCGTTGCATCAGCAGCTACAATTATAATGCTGTAGCAAGGACACTGTGCACTCAGGGACACACACCCAGCTCATGGGCTGGATAATGCTGCATCTCTTTGCTTGCTGCTATAACACTCACTCACTCTGAGCCTGGCTGGATACTTTTATCCCTGTCCTTTCTTACATTGTTCTACCATTTTGTGCTGTTCCTTGTCAGGTAGAGAGACCTGGCTCAAATTACTGCTGTTTTGCTCTGGCCTTTAGTGCAGACACAAAGCCAGGAATCTTGCCATAGTTAACAACAGGCTTTGGTCCAGTTCAGGGGGAATAGCCTTCATTCAGGGGCCCCAGCACAGTAAGTAAAGAGCGGCCTCCGATACCACACCTTATTCTGGACAGTGAAAGTCCTCTTATCATTAGGGGTGAAGAGCTGAAAGACAGCAGCATCTATTATGGTTTTGCTTCCTCCTGGACTGTGTGAGGATGGCAGGTACAATGGAAGATGAAAGTGGGTGACACAGTTTTACTGTTGCTGTAGGTGGAAAGCAAGTGGGTAATTTGGCAGCACAGAGGACAAGTAGGATTATGGTGTCGGGATTTGGGGTGCATGAGAGGATGTTGCAAGCAATAATGAGAGTGGTACAAAAGCCAAGATAGTTGAGTGTGAGGCATTGGAAAGAACCTTGGCATATTGGAGAAACATATTGAATTTCTTCCTATGGTGTTGGGCTTTCCTCTAGGCAGCTGAGACTGCATTAACTTCACATCAGGCTGGCACAGTCTGGTGTCGTGGCCTCCAGTCCTGGTCCTGGGGCAAGAGGAAATCTCATCTATGCACGACCCTGTCCAGGATGTCCTCTGGAATGATGCCCAGAAAACAGGACAAGGATCTCCCCTGTCTGCCACATCCGGGGGAATTCAGGAACCATGCAGGACAGATCCGGACTGATGGTGATTGTCAAGGTGCACAACAGGCTTCAATTTGGCCCTGACACTGGGAAGGCTGGTCAATTGTGGGATCTCTGGTGAGGGGTGAGTTGCTGTGGACACAATGTGTGGTGAAATGGAGTTGAAAAACAATGTGGTGCCGACCATGAGGGCCGAAACAGCAATTACATAGAACATAGAAAAATACAGCACAGTACAAGTCCTTCGGCCCATGATGTTGTGCCAACCTATAATCAATCTACCCTGCATATCCTACATTTCACTATCATCCATGTGCCTATCCAAGAGTCGCTTAAATGTCCCTAATGTATCTGACTCCACTACCACCGCCGGCAGCGCATTCCACACACCCACCACTCTCTGTGTAAATAATCTACCTCTGATATCCCCCCCATACCTTCCTCCAATCACCTTAAAATTATGCCCCCTTGTAATAGCCACTTCCGCCCTGGGAAATAGTCTCTGGCTATCCACTCTATCTATGCCTCTCATCATCTTGCACACCTCTATCAAGTCACCTCTCATGCTTCTTCGCTCCAATGAGAAAAGCCCAAACTCCCTCAAAATTTCCTCATAAGACCTGCCCTCCAGTCCAGGCAACATCCTGGTAAATCTCCTTTGCAACCTCTCTAAAGCTTCCACATCCTTCCAGTAATGAGGTGACTAAAACTAAACACAATATTCCAAGTGTGGTCTAACCAGGGTTTTATAGAGCTGCAGCACATCCTCGCAGCTCTTAAACTCAATTCCCCTGCCAATGAAAGCCAACAGACCATATGCCTTCTTAACAACACTATCGACTTGGGTGGCAATTTTGAGGGATCTATGGACATGGACCCCAAGATCCCACTGTTCCTCCACACTGCTAAGAATCCTGCTGTTAAAACGTACTCTACATTCAAATTCGACCTTCCAAAATGAATCACTTTACACCTTTCTGGGTTGAATGCAGTAAATTTGGTAAGATACAATGAGAAAACCTCCTCAGCCTCACACATTCCACCAAGCTTGGTATAGCTCACACTTATCCAAATGGGAGTATATTCCACACTTGGTGTCTAGGAGGACACTGTTCCTAACCTAGATTGTAGTAATGGATGAAGCATGAAAAAACAATTGGAATTCAGATTACTAATAGAATAGACAAGGATTACTAACCCAGTCCGCACCAAGCCAGACGTAAGAGACAGATTGGAACATGGTAGCCATACCCATGCAAAACCCAAAGGCCCAATTCCACAAGTATCCTTCCTACTCCCAATCTGCCATCCTTGACTTGGCCACAAGTTTACAGGAGGGGGAGGCATAGAAACACAAAAGCAGGAGGAGGTCATTCGGCCCTTTGAGCCTGCTCCACCATTCTTCACAATCATGGCTGATTATCCAACTCAATAGTCTAATCCTGATTTCTTCCCATAACCTTTGATCCCATTAGCCCCATGTACTATATCTAGCCGCTTCTTGAATATTTTCAATGTTTTGGCATCAACTACTTCCTGTGGTAATGAATTCCACAGGCTCACCACTCTTTGGGTGAAGAAATGCCTCCTCATCTCTATCCTAAATTGTCTACCCTGAATCCTCATACTGTGACCCCAAGTTCTAGGCACACCCACCATCAGGAACATCCTCCCTGCATCTATCTGTCCAGTCCTGTTAGAATTTTATAAGTCTCTATGCGATCCCCCCTTATTTGTCTGAACTCTAGTGAAAACAATCCCAACATAGTCTTTTGCTGAAGAAGGGTCCAGGCCCGAAACGTCAGCCCTCCTGCTCCTCTGATGCTGCTTGGCCTGCTGTATTCATCCAGCTCTACACCTTGTTATCCCAACATAGTCAACCTCTACTACGTCAGACTCACCATCCCCGGAATCAGCCTGGTAAACCTTCGCTACACTCCCTCCAGAGCAAGAGCATCCTTCCTCAGAAAAGGAGACCAAAACTGCACACAATATTCTAGGTGTGGCCTCACCAAGGCCCTGTATAATTGCAACAACACATCCCTGCTCCTGTACTCGAAACCTCTTGCAATGAAGGCCAACATACCATTTACCTTCTTTACCGCCTGCTGCACCTGCATGCTTCCCTTCAGTGACTGGTGCACAAGGACACCCAGGACCCACTGCACACTTACCCCTCCCAATTTACAGCTATTCAGGTAATATAACCTGCCTTCTTGTTCTTGCTTCGAAAGTGAATAACGTCACATTCATCCAAATTATACTGCATCTGCCATAGATTAGCTCACTCACCCAACCTGTCCAGATCACGGTGAAGGTTTTCTGCATCCTCATCACGGTTCACCCTCCCACCCCAATGGGATAACATCCTATTGATTTCTATATTTTCTTTAATCTAATGCTCTTTATCTGCTTACACGGAGGTATGCAGACACTGCCTTAAAACTTCCTGCCCGACTAGAATTAGGTATAAACTTTGTAAAGCTTTATTTTCCTGCACAGGGGTAGGTGGAAGCTGTCTCAAATAAGATTAGGTGGGAGGCGTTTGTAAAGGTGTGAGATTTCTGAAATCCTGTAAAGTGTGTAACTTCTGTTTCTGCTAAAGGGGTCAGGGCACTGACTTTTGTTCAAGCCAGACACTTCAGTGGCTTGAAATTACATTCTGTCACTTCGGCAACTTGAAATCGCCTCCTGTTTTTAGCAGTCACTTCGTGAACGATCAATACTGTATCCTGCTCTCTTTATGTTTTCGATGTAGTAATTGGTTTTGTATCACGTCATTGTCCGATGTAGTGATTGTTTCATGTATCATGCCATTGTGAGATGTAAAATTGCTTTATGTATTATGCACTCGATAAGGTATAAAAAGCGGGAACTGTCCGCTGCTCAGAGAGAATTGCTTACGAGACTCTGCACTCTGTGCCGGGTTGAGTACAGTGATCCTCCACGGCTTGTACTTGCTTTGTAATAAAGGATTTATGCTTTTCTAAACAGGTCAGTGTCTTGTTCTTGCATCAAGTCCGTGAGGGTCTCCAAAAACGAACCTAACAGTATCATCTGCAAACCTGGAGATGTTACATTTTGTTCCCTCATCCAAATCATTAATATATATTGTGAGCAGACTCAGGGTGGGGATGTCCAGTGGATAAAGCTGCTCAGACCTCACATGGAAAAAGGGGAAGCGCCTACTCCTTGAGCTCCATGTCCTGATCCGAGTCCTCTTCCCGCTGGTTCCAATCCTTAGGTCTTTGGAATCCACCCTGAACTCTCCCACTCAAGATTCCCAGGTGCCTGCTCCACTTATGACCTTTTGGGACCATATAATACAATGAAATTAATACTTAATTGTTTGCATGAAAAGTTAGAAGAATGTTACTCATTTTCTCTTTTTTGATCTGGAGATAAAGGACCAAGATCACTTTGGTGCCATTTCTAGAACTGCCTATTTCCACCTACATAGCATCAAGTGACTTCATCCCAGTCTCAGCACATTTGATCAGAAATCACAAAACACCAGGTTATAGTCCAACAAGTTTTATTTGAAAACACTAGCTTTCACAGCTCTGCTCCTTCCTCAGGTGTAGCATGGAAAATGAGGTACATCGACACAGAATTTATAAGTTGGAAGGTAACAACCCTAAAAATGACTCGCTGACCACCTCCTGTTGAATCTTTAATCAGTTAGAAAGTAGAAACATGTTTCTATTGATTAAAGTTCAAATCCCAGAATTCCTGTCAAGTCATTGCCCCCAAGATAATTACAGGTTTTATCAATGTATACAAAAGTGGTCATCTCAGGTCAGGCAATGCATTTTAGGTGTGAGGCATTGCTTAGAATCTGTGTGTGTGTGTGCGCGTGTGCGTGTGCATGTACGAATGTATGTGTGTGTGTGTTTGTGTGAGAGAATGTGTGTGTGTGTGTGAGTGTGTGAGAGAGAGAGTGTGTGTGTATGAGTGTGTGTTTAAGACTTGGCAGTTGTTTGAAGGCAAGGAGTGGAGGCATAGGGAAGAATTTGGTGAGGCGCTCATCATCACCGACAATGTGTTGAAGGCTCTGAAGAACATGGCGTATCTTCTGTGCTCCGGGGAAGTACTGGATGATGAAGGGTACCTTTTCAGTCATATCCCGTGTATGTCTTCTGAGGAGGCCATTATGGTTTTTCGCTGTGGCCCGTCGGAACTGGCGACCAATGAGTTGAGTATCATATCCGATCCTTATAAGGGCATCCTTCAACAGCTTCAGGTGCCCGTTGTGTTCCTCCTTATCTGAGCAGATGCTGTGTATGCGTAGGATTTGTCCGTAGGGGAGGGCTTTTCTAATATAATAAGGATGGAAGCTGGAGAAGTACAGCACACCCTCACAACACATACACTCCTACTCACACACTCTCTCTCTCATACACGCACAGACAAACACACTCTCACACACACACACACACACACACAAACATACACGCACAGACAAACACACTCACACACACAGACATGCACTCTCTCTCTCGCGTGTGTACACACACTCTCTCTCGTGCGCACACACACACACACACACACACACACAAATCTATGGGGTGAATTATTTCGTTCAAGTTGTCTGTGTATTTGCAGATACATTCTATTTTGTTCAAAAAGTAAAACCAGTCTGACTCCAGCTGAAAACACAAATTCCAAACAAGGCCTCACACCTAAACTGCATTGTCTGTCCTGAGATGACACCTCAATGCACATTTAAAACTTTTAAGTATCTCAGGGCAATGACTTGGAAGAAATTCTCGGATTTGCATTTCAATCAATAGAAATTTGTGTCTCCTTTCCAACTGATTAAGATTTTGACAGGAGCTGGTCAGCGAGCCATTTTTAGCGTTTTTACCTTCCAGCTTAAAAAATCTGCATCGATATGCCTCCTCTTTCACAATACACCTGAGGAAGGAGCAGAGCTGTGAAAGCTAGTGTTTTCAAATAAAACTGCTAGACTATAGCCTGGTGTTGTGTGATTTTTGACCTTGTCCAGCCTAGTCCAACACCGACACCTCCACATCATCAGCTCATTTGATGCTGCAATGTTCATTCATTCCTTCATTAGCTGTATACACAATTGCCCAATACACAGTTGGTTGATCTTTCACATCCTACTCTTCTAAAGCTCTGTGGCCCATGTGTTAACTCACAATATGTTCCCTTTGCCCATGTGTTTGCTGAGGTATGTTGGCTCCTGGTCAAACAGCACCTTTAATTAAAAAAATCATTCTTGTTTTCAAATCACTCCGTGGCCACACCACTCTATCTCTGCAATCTTTTCTCACTCCACAGCTCTTCTTGAGACTGCATGTCTCTGAGTTAAGCCTCCGCATGTTCCCAACCATAACTGTTCCATGACTAGTGGTGTGCATTCAATTTAGGACACCGAGCATGTACGAACAAAAATATAATATTTGTCTTAACTTTGTCTCATTTTTTATCCAATTAAATGTTAATGGTTTTATGGTGATTTGTGCATATTTTACTGTATTTTTACGAATACAATTAACAATAAATTTTTCTCTGTCTAAGCTCTGGAATTCTCTCTAACACTATCGGTTCCAACACTCCGCATTCCTTCATGAAGGGATATCTTAAAACCCATTTCTTTGAGCAAACTCCTAACGTGGCTTGGTGTTATGCTTTGTTTGCTAATGCTCCTGGATATGCCTAGAGTTGTTTTATTCCATTGAAGGGGCTGTATAAATGTGAGTCGTTGTGGCTGCTGCTGTTGGATGCATGGACTTTAAACTGCAGCTTTATTCTTAACCTGTAAATGGACTTCACTCTAAGGACAGAGCAGTTAGACTACCAGTTCACTCTGAAACTGTTAAATCACAGAACCATGTAATTGCTGTCTGTGAGCTTCACACATTGACTGCTGATTGAAACTGTCCGCCAACATAATTCTACATTATTAACATTCTGATCCTGACAGCCACACTTAAATGCAATGACCCTGGTCAGTTTTCAAATCACTCAGAAACAGCTGCCAATCAAAGCCATAATCCCAGATATGGCCTGCACTTTAATCCACATCCAGAGAAGCAAGACCATTCCTATTACTAAATCAAAAGAAGCGAATGAATTGCTCTTTCACAATAATGTTAGGATAAGTAGTCATTTATCAATACTGAAGGCAACAATCGATAACAATAGGAAAGACAATAGAAATAATGGTAAATAAATGATAACCAGATGGATTCATCTATTAATACTCAAAATAGTGAACCATTAATAGCTCACTCCTTATGGAAACATTTCCAGACACCTTATCAGTACAGTGTTAACTGTAGATACTGAACATGTGCAGAAGGAGTTAAGGCATGGTCCTACCAGATCATGTGACTCAGGGAGCAGAGTGTGTTGGGTTCCATAGAGATGCCCTGTTTTACTCATACATGTATACTGTGCTTGTAAAGGTTATTGGTGACCATTGACACAGAGAGAAGGTAGGTCATGGTAATATCACAGGACTGGTAATCCCATGCCCAGAACAAATGTTATGAAACTCTAGTTCAAGTGGGCTCAATTCCCATTGTAGCAGATGATGGAATTTAAATTGAAATAATACCTCTACAAAGCTACTTGCAGACATGGTGACCATGCAACTATCATTGATTTTTGCAAAAACCCACCTGGTTCACTAAAGATTTAATATCTACATGGGACTCCAGACCTCCAGCAATGTGATTAACTTTAACATGCCCTTTGAAATGGCCAAGCAGGGCACTCAGTTGAAGGGTAATTAGGGATGGATAACAAATGCAAGTGACATCCACATCATGTAAAAATATAGGGAAAATATGTTGGGCATGGACTACCTTCTGTCAACACCTCAGATTGAATTTGACTTCGTTGAGTCGATGGCTTTCTCTGAAAAAGATGCTTTGTATGATCCTTGTGTTAAACTGTACATATTATTTCTAGCAACACAAAATATAAATAAATCAACAGAGTATACTTATGACACTCTAACTTTTATACATCAATAATTGCTTCCTTCCGTTCCACAGACATTTAGAATCCTCCAGTCTTCCTTAAGTCAAGCATTCCCCAGTATTCCTCAGGTCCATCATCCTCCAGCATTTATCATGTGTAGGGACCTACAGTATGTTCCTCATGCCCTATATCCTCCAGAATTCCTCATCTCAGAGTTGCTATGACTTACAGGAATTAATACATGATAACAAAAAAGATGAGTTACACTTCACAAAAACAGAGTCTTAGAGAAGAAGGATCTGTAAGGAAAGTATCAATTTGAAGTTAGGCTGAATGGCAGATATTTTTGAAGCTCTGGAATTTGTGATAAAGATATCTGTAGGCAAGAGGCAAAATCTTCAACATTGATGGCACAAAAGACCAGGCTTGGAAAGATAGAAGGCAATCAGGAAAGGAAACTGCTATCCTTGCCTGGTCAGGACTAGATGTGACTCCAGACCCACAGCAATGTGGTTGACTCTTATCCGCCATCTGAGGTGGACAGTAAATGCTGGCCTAGCAGCAACGCCTTCATCTCATGAACAAATAAAATAAAATAGGAGCATGAATTGCTTACAATGAGCATCCCTGCCAGAACAAGTATACTCTGTGAGGCACAACTACAATAACAAAGTCAAGAGAGCAATTAAGTTAATTTATATAGAGGCTGCAGGATAAAGAACATTGTGGAGTTGATTTATAGCCACAAGAGGGATATGTTGTGAGTCCACCAGGAAAGAAAAGAACTTTAAGACTTTGATAACAATGGGAGACAGATATCTTAGCATGAGGTTTCGGTGGGAAGAGATGTTAAGGTCACAGCCAGTGAATTTATTTTAAAAGCTTATTTGAAAGATCAGGAACAGAAATTTGCTTTGTGTACTGGGCTTTAAAAGGAGGAAAAGTATCCATTTTGCCTATGAAAAAGTGGGCAAACTGCAGAACGCAGGAGTGCCTCCATTTTTCCCCAAAGAGGTTAGGCAACACCTTTTTGAAGGTAACGAAAAGGAAAATCTCAACACGCTATGCAAAGATACTTTGTTATTCACCAAAATTGCTACAGCACAAAATTGAAAGCTTTCTGTAAAGAAAAGAATGCAACAATGTTATAATGCACTTGGTGGAATATGGCCTCAATGTCAAGGGCTGTCCTTCTCGCCTCCCCTCTGGAATTCAGCCCTTCTGTCCATGTTTGAACCAAGGCTGTAATGAGGTCAGGAACTGAGTGGCCCTGGCCGACCCCAAACTGGGCATCACTGAGGGGTTATTGCTGAGCAGGTGCTGCTTGGTAGCACTGTTACTGACACCTTCCATCACTTTACTGATGATCGAGAGGAGACTGATGGGGCAGTAGCTGGCGAGATTGGATTTGATATCACAGAATGGAGCTGGAGGAACACAGCAGGCCAGGCAGCATCAGAGGAGCAGGAAAGTTGATGTTTCGGGTCGGAGGAGGGGGAAGGGAGCTCCAAAATAAATAGAGAGAGGACGAGTGGGGCTGGAGAAGGTAGGTGGGATGGTGATAGGTGAGTGCAGGTAGCAAAGCAAGAGGTGGGGGATAGTGCCAGTGTTGCTGTGGAAGAGGGACTGTTCCACATATCCTACAAAGAGGCAAGCATTGCTTGGGCCCAGGCTAGTTTGCATGGCCACCCCCTTAGTCAGTAGGAGGTGGGAGGAGTTGAAGGAGAAGCTGTTAAATGTAAGGACGGGTCTGGTTAAGTGGATGAGGGTGTTGGTGGAAGGAGACCGGTTGGGCCTGTGGAAGAGGAAGAAGTGGAGGGCTTTTAGGCCACCGTGTGGGGGATGCAAGTGTACAGGAATTGGATGTCCATAGTGAAGATAATTACGGGGGCCAGGGAGTTGGAAGCCTTAGAGGAGGTGGAGGGCGTGGACGGTGTCCCAGATGTAGGGGGGAGAAACAGAGTCAAGGTAAGTGGAGATAAGTTCCATGGGGCAGGAGCAGGCAGAAACAATGGGTCACTCGGGGCAGTCAGGTTTGTGGATTTTGGGAAGGAGATAGAAACGGGTGGTGCAGGGTTGGGGAACGATGAGGTTGGAGGCTGTGGACGGGAGGTCACCTGAAGTGATGACGTTGTAAATGGTTTGAGAGATGATGTTTTGTTGGTCGAGGTGGGGTCATGATCGAGGGGGCAGTAGGAGGAGTAGCCAGAGAGTTAGCACCTGTCCTCTGCCTTGTAAAGGTCAATGCACCATACCACTACTAGCCCTTTATCTGCGGGGTTGAGGTGAGATTTGGGTTGGAGCGTGCCGTGGGGGAGAGGTTGGAGTGAGTGGAAGGGGTGGAGAGGTTGAGGTGATCGATGTTCTGCTTTTTGTGGACAGGACACACCTGAACAAATTTCTACATTGTCGCGTGGATGCCAGTGTTGTAACTGTACTGGAACAGCTTGACTACGGGAGCGGCAAGTTCTGGAGCACAGAGCTATTCAATTTCTTCAGCACTATTGCTGGAATATTGTCAGGAACAAAAAAGCGTTGAGGGCTATGTTGTAATGAGTAATGGTTTTGTAGGAGTTAATAGAGTCATACTGTACAGAAGAGGCCCATTGGCCCATCAAGTCTGCACCAACAAAAGGAAAACATCACACATCTATGCTAGTCCATTGCTGTAGCATTAGGCCCAGAGTCTTGAATGTTGTAACACTTCAAGTGGTTATCCATCTACTTTTCAAAGGTTATAAGGTTTTCTGCCTTTCCTACCCTTCCAGGCAGTGCATTCCAAATTCCCATCAACCTCTGGGTGAATAAAGCTTTTTCTCAAATCTTGTCTAACCCTCCTGTCTTTTACCTTAGAATTATGCCCCTTGTTATTGATCCTTTGACTAAGGGGAACAGCTGGTTCCTATTCTCCCTGTCCACGACCCTCATAATCTTATACATCTCAATCAAGTACCTCCTCGAGCTTCTTTGCTTTGAAGAAAACACCCCGAGCTTATCCAGTCTCTAATCTTAGCTAAACTGCTCCATCTGATCAAAAAATTCCTATGCACTTTCCCCAGTGCAATCACATTCTTCCAATAGTGTGCTGATCAGAACTCCACACAGTATTCCAGTTGTAGCCGAAACAAAGTTCTGTACAGCTCCAATATAACATCCCTGCTCCTATAATCCATGTCACAATTGATAAAGGCAAGAGTCTCATATGCCTTCTTAATTACCCTATTAACCCGCCCTGTCACCTTCTGGAACCTCTGGACAGCTTCACAGTTTCCTGCAATTCATTGAGTAATTCTGTGTGTTTTTACTTCTTCCAAAGCACATCATCTTACATTTTTCAGGGTTATTTTCCATCTGCCACCAATCTGCCCATCTGAACAGCCTATCTATATCTTTCTGTAACCTAAGTCCTCCTTTTCACTGTCAAACGTTTTGCCAATCTTCATGTCATCAACAAACTTACTTATAAATCCTCTCACATCAACAGGCAGATTGTCTTGTCACTGGGCAATCAAACATCCTAGCTCCAGATCCAAACAATACCAGGCATGTTATTATTGGCTCCTGATAGTCTTAATCATTATGGCTAACCGATTGATATAACTTGTGCTTACTGCAATCATGCAGGAAACTGCGTCAAGTGTGTCATTTTGTTCAGATTCATGAGGGGCGTATCCTGTACCACTGGTGACCGAATAGGCCCATAGATCCAGCCTGTGACTACAGATGGGGTTGTTGTGACACAGTGGTAATGTCTCCACCTCTGAACCAGGAGACTGCTGCTCAAGTCCCAGCAGCTATAGAGATGTGGAACAACGTTGCTCAATGGGTGGATCAGAAAATATCTATGCTTGCTGAGCAATGATAACTTAAATTTAACTGTGATTATTTTGTTTCAGCTATTTTATCTTATTGGAGGTTTAACTGATTAGTGATCGAATTAATTTGTGAAAACCATACATTTCTCTGCACCTGTGCATTAGCAAGCTCTTCTCTGTATGTAGTAAATTTGTTGGTTAGCAGCACTCTGAAACTGCATTCAAACAGGAAAAATACCAAAATGGTGATACCTCTCATAAGATTAGGAGATCTGTGTCAGAAATATTTCAAACAAACTGGTTCACACAATAAACAAAATAAAATGATAGGTGAGTCTAGAATCAATGACATCAACTGGACATTTTAAATTTAAGCTTGATACATATTTTAACATAAAAATTGAAATGGAATTGTTCTGGATTTTCACCAAAATTAACCTCCTCACTTTTTTTTTGTCAACTGCTCTCTTGGACAATGCTGTATTTCCTGGTAAATTTCTATAAAAGCTGACCAAATGTGGCAACTCGTGTTTTTTTGAAAATGTTCAACATTTTTGTTTGCATCAATGAAAAATCAGCTGAATCTCAGAACTGAAACTTTTATTTTCATGTTTAGGGAAGTGTTCGACTGGAAAATGGTATACTATTAATTATTAGTGTCAATCTGGATCCACAGGATCTGTTGCTTCTGACAGCCATTTCTTGCAGTTCTACACAACTGAGAAACGTAGTCATCCACAAAGCAAGCTGGGAACATCATCACAGAATCTTGTTGGGGCATAGGCTAAAGGGCTGCCAAGAGACCCATGCTACCTCTTCCAAGGAAGACCCACCAAATCACATTTCACTCAGTGCTGGAAGTCTCATAGACTCATTGCTGTTTACAACACAGAAGCAGGCCATTCTACCCATCACACTGACCAACAAAGATGTGACTACGTTAGTCCCATTTTCCTATGCGTAGCCCATGCACAATGGAGGTCTCAGCAATGCAAATGAATACCTAAATACTGCTTAAAAGTCACAACAGTATCTGACTCATTCAATCTTTCATACTGAGTGCACCAGACCTTAACCATGCTCTGGGTGATAAATTCTCTTTACCTGTCCTCTTAGCCTTCTATCTCACACATTATATCTCTGCCCTGGGTTATTGACCCTCCTACTGATGGAAAAACTGGCTTCCTCCTCACCTTATCTATGCCCCTCAGAATCTTATACACCTCTATCAAGTCCTGTCTCCACCTTCACTGCTCCGAGGGAAACAATCCCAGTCTATCCAATCTTTCCTCATAGCTCCCTCCAGCCCAGGAAGCTTCCTGGTAAATCTCCTCTGCACCCTCTCCAGTGTAATCGACTCCTTCATATAATGTGGTGACTAGAGCTGTACACAGTATAGTGATTGGAGAAATGTCATCATAGAATATGTGTTCCCCGATTGAACTGTTAATCTGGTTCAATCAGGGAGCCCTGGCTAACAGACAAAAACAGGAGTGTTAGGGTTTCCGTTTACTCTAGCAGCAGGTTCTGTACTAGCTGGGCCCATGTTTTGTACTACGCATGTGTAAATAAAGGATGACTTGGTGACAGGGTACCAGTCTTCATGCAGTTATTTCAGTGGTGACAAAAGCAGGACCACGCAAAAGTGCCTAATAGCTGAAGCCCAACTAGAATTCACACAGGAACTAGAGCTGGCTTTGTTGTTAGAACAGGGGGCAAGTAGACCCTGTTAGTTAAAGGGTATGCAGATGGAAGTGGACACTTCTCCAGGCCGACTAGGCTTGGGGACACCACTTGAGTGAAGGCAATTGTATAGCCTCACTCAGGACATATCCCGAAAAGAGGGGCCCTAGGTCAGCACACAGCCCAAAACAAAGCAAAGCCTCAGACAAACAGTTAAAAAATTCTCAAGGATCCAGGCCCGCAGGTCATTGTAGTTGCTGCCAGTATGCATACTCGAGACAGCAAAGGAGCCCCACAAGGCCTGAAGTAAGAGAAGATAAGAAAACTCATAGGCTTTTATCCAGAAGAGTGCACACCTTGGAAAATATACCTACAGCTGGTTTGGAACAGTTAAATTGCTTAGCAACATCCAAATCAGAACCAATCAAAATAAATCAGAGATAAAAGGTACTGCAGATGCTGGAGAATCCAAGATAACAAGCATGGGGCTGGATGAACACAGCAGGTCAAGCAGCATCATAGGAGCAGGAAAACTTGACGTTTCGGGCCTAAACCCTTCATCAGATTTCTGATGAAGGGTTTAGGC
>JAHRHZ010000025.1:40226522-40240834 GCA_024137785.1 Ginglymostoma cirratum
AACCCTTCATCAGATTTCTGATGAAGGGTTTAGGCCCGAAACGTCAAGTTTTCCTGCTCCTAGGATGCTGCTTGGCCTGCTGTGTTCATCCAGCCCCATGCTTGTTATCTCCAATCAAAATAAATGCTGGTTAAATGGTTTTAATGGCAGTCAATACGAACGCAGTTGTATCAGTGATTGTGGAACCAGACTTTACCAAAATTCACTCTGGAATCCAATCCTTCAGTTTGCAGAAGGCAAAGGCTGAGAATGTATACCAGCGAACCTTTACAGATTAAGGGGATAACTTTGGTTCTGATCTCTTATGAGAATCAGCTGGTTCAGTTACCACTGATTGTAGTAAGGGGCTCCAGCCCAAGCTTGATGGGGAGAAATTGGTTGAGAAAGATTCAACTTGATTGGCTCGACATTTTTCAGTTAGAAAATGGCAGCCTGAGCAAAGTCCTAACTAAATACCTGGTTTCAGGGAGGTCTAGGGACTGTCAAAGGAGACAAGGCCGCCATGCATGTTGACCAGGAAGCAATTATATGATTCTGCAGGCCTGCCCGGAGCCATTTGCCTTACAGGCAACACTAGAGGCAGAAATCAAGAGATTGGAAAGTGAAGGAATCACCAAACCAGCACAGTTTGCAGAATAGGCAGCACCAATCATACCAATTGCAAAACCAGGCTGATTGGTTCGACTTTGTGGGGATTTTAAACAAATGATAAACTGCTTCTTGTAGCTGGATAAATGCCCAATCCCTCATGGTGGAGGGCTTATATGCAAAACTGGCAGGGGTGCCATCCTTCACGGAGATGGACATAAGCCATGCGTACTTGTAATTGCAATTAGTTGAGCATTCCCAGAAGTATGCTACAATTAATATCTAAAAGGGTTTGTATCAATACACAACACTGCTTTTGGGTATCATCAGCAGGCGCCATTTTCCAGCGGACAATGGAGAACATTTTACAAGATCTACCCAGGTCGCCATTTATCTGGATGATGTTCTAATAACTGGGAAGATCAAAAACAGCATTTAGAGAACTTAGACATAGTGCTTAAATGTTTCTCCAAGACGGGAGTGTGCCTTAGAAGGGAAAATGTGTTCCAGGCACCCCAAGTGACCTACTTGAGCTGCAGAGTCAACAAGACTGGGTTTCACCAGTTCGAAGATAAAGTGAGGGTGATCAAAGTTGCCCCAGCTCCAACATCCATACTGGACCTTCGGTCTTTCCTTGGGCTGGTGAATTATTACAGAAGATTCATCCATCACCTGACCTCTATCCTGGCACCCGTACACCTGCTATTGAAAAAGGGTCCGTCTTGAAAATGGTCTCATAGCCGAGATGTAGCCTTTGAGTTGCCTTTCTCACCAATGTCCACATCATTCAGGGCAGGGAATATTCCAACTGTTATCTTTGAATGACTCTTTCTTACCTCCTTTCTACCCACTTTAAGACTATTCCAGATCGTGCTGTCTCCTCCTCTGTTGTGGGATCTTACCTGGATCAGGAGAGGTTCAGGCCTAGTCACCAGGCTGCCTGGCCAGACCCGATGAGTCTTGATGATGGTTTATTGGGAGAGCCTCTTCGTTGGGAATCCACAGAAAGAACCCTTTGCGTCTCCCCATTTGTGCTTTACAACCACAACCCCTTGCCTCCTGTTGCCAACCAGCAAGCCCCTAGGCTCAGTTGATAACCCAGCTCCAACAACGAATGCTGTTCTCTTGGCCTCAGCGCAGACTCAGCAGTCACCACAGTTTGTGATGGCGCTGCTGAGACATGAGAGCTGCTGGCCCTCTGATTGGCCAATGGCTTTCTGAGGTGGTACTTTCTCTTGATAAGGGGCAGGCATCCCATCTAAAGCCACCTAAAGAGCTCTAGACCAACAACCCAGGGTAGAAACTTCAGCTCATAGTCCGAGTCTCAGTGCAGAGCCTAACAGGGATCCAAAAGTTGGGTTTTGGGGGGAGCTAGGAAAGCTGTTTGATAATAGACTTTTTCAGGGGCAGGGGAATACTATTTCTTGCTAACAAACTCGAAACCTTATGTCGAATATTATCTAACAAAAAGTTCTTTAAAAAGATTCAAGAAAGTAAATGCGCAAATCAAGAGCATAAGAGCACAAATGTGAAAAACATTGATTCAAAGTAATTATATTCCAGTTTCCTCAACAAAACTGTAATTCATGTGACCTGGATTGCCTTTTAAATTAATAATAAAGGTTATACGACACGACTAGGCTTCATGAAAAGACATTTCTACTGAACTATTAAGGTTTGTGTAAGAATTCATTTGAACTCACACTGCTCCCAGACATTTTCTCATTTGACCGTTTGCTCTCCAAAGCTTTTCTTTCCACTTCCCTGCCATCTTACTGATATCTTAAATTCAAAGCAGCCTCTGCTTTCTAATTGAACTGAACTGGACAAATGTAAGTGTTTGCATTTTTGCTGGAAGGAGATGGAAAGTTGCGCCCACTTTGAATGAAAGAACTGCTTACTTTTCTCATGTCGGTGTAGTTAAAATTGGGATGGCCATCGAAGGATTTCTGTAACTTGGGATAATGCATAAAAACATTAAACCCCAGGGTCAGTAAAACTAGCTCCTGCAAGAGGAGCCAAATCACCAGACTTTAGCTGCAACGTGGAGAGGCAGTTTGGACTGAGTTTTTCATTATTATTATTTTCATCAATCTGTTTCCCACCCACCCTTTACGGAAGTGAGGAGCCCCAGTTCTATTGGAATGTCTGTGATGTACCAAAATCAGCCATTGATGTCCTCTATCGGGATGACAAGATCAGCTCCTTTGTAATTCTCTCAGATAATGCCTAGCCTGGTGCTTGTAAGACAGTTGAGCTGGTCAGACCTGGTAGCAGCTTAGTGCAGCAGTCTGCAACTGGGCTACCACAGATTTAACCCATCAATCCACAGAGACAAATGCATCAACATTAACAACAGCAATAGCCTTGCTAAAGCCAGGTAGGAATAATTGATCACAGATACTGGGCTGAGTATTCCTTTATACTAAAATAACCATAGGGGGCCAGGTGAGACATGATTTAATACGATGGGAATTAATTTTGCCAGTTGGGTTACAGTGTAATTTTGTAGCCGAATCTCAGTGTGCATTATTAGTGACTGGCTGAATAGTTTCAATATGTTTTAATGCCAAATCAAAGGACTGATGAAGGACTGTAAATACAGAAGGGTTCTGCCAAGTTTTCGGATTTGGAGAATTCGAATCAATGTGACATTGGTAGATCTTTCACTTCCTTTGTTGAAAGGGTTTGAGATGATCCTTCTTCACTAGCAGCTTCCTGACCATCATCAAGAGATGCCTTTTCCAATGAGCACTGTAGATGCAACTGAACTTCCACTGAATACAGGCCTTTTGAATTGTTCAGGCTGTGAAGGATGCGCACGCTTCATGGAGAACAGACCTGCTTCAACATTTGCCAAAGTCTAAGACATACAATTGTACACCAGTTCTGTGGATTGAATTACCTGCAGGCCAGTTCTCCTTTTCATTCAGCTTCAGTGGCTGTGACAGGCCAAGCTCATTCAGTTTTGTGCGTTCACCAGGGTCCAGCCCGACTCTGGCAAAGGCCGTTGTTTTCAGTGCCTACCTGCCAAGCCCCCTTAGGGTTAAAGAATTAAAATTGACCCCTATTTCTTTATCATTGAAGGATCATTTTCTGAGGAGATCCTTATATGATCCTGACAAGAAAGACAAATGAGACAGCAGGAAACTGACCACATCCCTCATTCTCCATACAGCCAGAGGCAAGAAACAAGAAGAATCAATTTCAAAACTTTCAGCATCTAGCAACATCAAGAATAATGGTTTTTCTTCTAGGCTTTTATCGCTGATATTCACCAACTGCAACTACTCAAAGAGAGAAAATGTAGGCAGTCCAGAGAAGGAATTGCTTCAAATTGCACAAGGAATTTAGTGAATAAGATGTTCAAGATGGAACAAGATGAGTACAGTCACTAGAGATATCAGGTGCTGGTAAGTGACATTTCGGATGATGTCCTCATGGTAACCTGCCTTGAGAAATAAACATTTGCACAGCTTCAGATTCACTTGTAAGTATTGCAAAAAAAGGACTCCAAGGATGCCACCATGTGAGAGGACACGATGGTGGCAAAAATCCATTGCCATCTTTGTGACAATATCCAGAAAATTTCTCTATGATACAAAGCAGCACAAAGCAAGTAGCATAGCCATATGGATGCTAAATTTCAAGGGTACATTGAGGAATGAATTTCCAGGCATACATGTGGACAGTTCTGTATGATGAGGAGGGCAGAAATGTCGGAGGTGCTGTTTTAGCTTGGCCTCCCATGTCCTCGGCCTAAAGGAATGGCTGTTAAATGTTTTCGCAGCCGTGCCCCTTTTTTTAATCAATTCTTTCCCGGCACGTGAGGGTCACTGGATCAGAAAACATGTAACACATGTTCCTTTAGGCCTTGAGAAGCTGAAAAGGAAGCTGTCTCCTGGAACTGCTGACAGCTATGTGAGGTCAATTATGTCATGTATGTTACATGCAAGTTATGCGATGAAATTTCTCCATAAGGGCGAGTATCTTACAGACCTCCCACCCATTTTATGGAACTCCTCCAAACGAGAAGCAATCTCAAAGAAAGCCTCAAATTTAAGCAGGGAGTTATCAGAATTTCTGGCTCAAGATTATTGGCAGAACCAGTGAATCATCTATCCATAAAATAGATTTTCTTCTGTTCGGTACATTCTGTGATTGATCTATCTTTCCGATAGCTTGACCCTTCAAATATTTGCTCTGGCATTCCAAATTTTTAATGCATGTACTATTGTTTGCATAAAACACCTGGTTAATTCCATTTTCATGAAAGTAAAATGAGCGCTATTTGCTTCACCGCAGCTGTCAAATTGTTACAATATTTCACCAGCAGCTGGTTTCATTTCATTTCCAGCCTACAGAAGCTTTTCCTCTAATCCCAGAAGTCGACCTATGATTAAACCATTTCCCCTCCAGTCTCTCCTTCGTGCTGTACACTTTCAGCTTACATTTCAACATTGCTGTCTCCAAGCACAAGAACGAAATCTTACTTTCCATTTTTCATCTTTTTAATCTGAATTCAGATTTCTTCATGCAATTCCCTTGGTGTGGCTGAAGTGCTTTAAGCCTCTGCATACATCGTTTGAAAAATGGTAATGCCACACTTTGCTGACCTGATCTCTGCTTTCCAAAACCAACTCGATTGGAACTGGACAAATAGACAATTCTTTGAATAAGTCCAAGCTGACAAAAGAACCCGAAGGGAATTATTTCTGTACTTGAGTTGTCACATCTTCAGGGCAAGAGCAGAGGAGTGAGACTAATTGGATACATTTTTCAAAGATCCAGTGCAGTCTCAACAATCCAAATAGCTTCCTTCAGTGCTCTAAGTCTTCATGAGTGTATGAAATTGTTCAGATTTGGTCAAAGGTTTATTGAGTAGGAAGAAAAAACATTTGAACAATAGACGTCTTATAGCTCTTATATCACCCTGAAGATGTCCCAAAGTCTGGGATTTAACAGGTCTTTTCGTGCTCCTTGAGATGTTTGAGCCAAAGGAAGAGCCTGAATAGGCTGGGCTAATTTCCTTGGAGGGCCGAAGGGTGAGGGGGGACGTGATAGAGGTTTATAAAATCATGAAGGGCATGGGTATGGTGAATAGCTAAGGTCTTTTCACCAGGGTATTGGAGTCCAAAACTAAAGGGCAAACATTTAAGGTGAGAGGGGAAAGATTAAAAAGGGGCCTAAGGGACAACTTTTTCATGCAGAGGATGGTGTGTGTATGGAACGAGCTGCCAGAGGAGATAGTGGAGGCTGGTACAATTACAACATTTAAAAGACATCTGGATGGGTATGTAAATAGGAAAGGTTTAGATAGAAATGGACCAAATGCTGGCAAAAGGGATTAGATTAATTTAGGTTGGCATGGACGAGTTGGACCACCAAAGGGTCTGTTTCGGTGCTGCACATCTCTATGACTCTATGTTGACACAGTTTATCGGGTAATATTGAAAGGATGTAATAGGGTGATTGTTAGCACTTTTTGTCTCTAATTTGCCTTGCTTATGCTCCCTCATGAGGATAATGGTTTCAAACCTCCAATACAATATGAGTTAGCCACATGGGCTGCCACGCCAGTGCAGTATGGACCCAATGTCACTTTGTTAGAGAGGGTTTCTTTCCAGTCAGGTGTTAAATGGAGGTGCGCTTAGTTTGAAATAAAAGATTCCATTCATCTTGGGAATGCCTGGAAACTCTCCTCATGTTCCCACCTCCCCTCCTCCCCATCATTTGTCTTCAAGCGACAGTTTCTGTTATCACTGATTCAACTGCTATTTGTTTAATCTCGGTGTCTGCCAATTGACTATTTTGTTTGTCTGTATAACAATCGTGATTACATGTCACAGTCACTTTCATTGTAAATTAACTTTCGGACGTCCGCAATGTGTCATAAGGAAGTATATGAATAAGCCCTTTCTTTTTATGCTGTTCCATGAATCTTTAGTCAAATCTACTGATAGAATGTTATAGCACAGAAGGACGCCACGTGTCTGTCCGGGCTCTCTGAATGAGCTGTCGAAAACATCACTATTCCTCTACTTGATCCCTATAGCCCTGCAAACTTGTCCATTTCAATATTTATACCAGCTGAGCCACAATTACAATTGCAACATTCCTGGGATGTCTACCATCAACAGCAGAAACTCTACATTTGATTAATTTTAACTAATTAAAAGCATTAGTACTATCTAATTCCTTCTCTTAGTAAAATGTAATATTACCCATTTAATCGCAAAAGTCCCAGCTCAAACTTGAGCCTCAATTGCCACAAATCACACAAAGGTGCAAAGAATGTATAATTCAAAATATAAAATCCCATCAGGTCAGCTTGCAATGTGATTGACATAGTTTGCAGTGTGTGTGCTTTACACGTCAATTTTTATTGAAGTATGAGTGACTTTTATTTTGTGCCACAAAGAATGTTGTATAGAATAACAACACAGAACTCCACAGGCTGCAGAGATTCACACAGCAGCCACCAATTTATGCAGCTAACTAAGGATAAAACTAGCTGCTCCTCTGACAGCTTAACAAGTTAAAATTAGCAGAGCAGTACAGGCTCTGGATTCAATATGTGTCAATTTGGCTCCAGAGTTTTGCTTTGAGGTGCTACATTTGGCCCAGAACCACTTGTTTAAGCAAAGAAAATATTAACACTGCTCTGTTCCTGATTCAGCCACCCTGATGGAAATGGAATAGGACAGGATGGAGCCACCATGGGCGGATCGCCTTGCTACAGCTCTGGGCTGAAACATAGAGCATGATCAGTAAGAAAGAGCGAGGGTTCTAATTAGGAGTAAGCTCTCTGATGATACTGTAGTACGTGAAACACCTTTACACACTTTCACTGCTGCAGACTGCAGCGCAGTGCAGACCTACAGCTGTTCCATTCATAATCCACATTTGCAGAAATTTCTGGCACAAAATTTATTCAAACTGAAGGGTGAAGAAAAACAAATTGAAGAGAAAGGTCATGGAGTTATAAAATCATAGAATCAGGAGCTCATTCAGTTTCTGTGCCCTGAAGGAGTAATGCACCTGGTGACATTCCCCATACCTATCTCTCAAAGGTCTGCAATTTCTTTATCTTTCTGTAGTGCACTCTCATGCAACGTATTTCTATGAAAAAAGATTTTCATCATGACACCATTGTTTCTTTGGCTAGTTATCTTATATCTGTGCTCTCTTGTTCTTAATCCTTTTACTCATGGGAACAGTTTCTCCCTATCCACTCTGTCTGGACTCTCACAATTTTGGACACCTCAATCAAATCTTCTGTTGGTCTCCTCTTCTCCAAAGACTACAGTTCAAACATGTCTAATTTATCTGTGTAACCAAAGTTCAACATCACTGGAACTATCCTCATGAATCTCTTCTACACCAACTTTGAATGCTCACTTTTCCTCCCTGAAGCATCCCGAATAGAACGTGATACTCCAGTTCAGGCCAAAACAGTGTCTTATACAGGTCCACCATAAGTTCCACATTTAGCTGCTATTGATAAAGCCAAGGAGACATGTGCTTTATTAATTACTTTCAACATCTCTTGCACCTTCAATGATTTATGTTAATATACACTCAGGTGTCTTTGTTCACACATGCTTTTAGATTTGTACCCGGGGCACTTTTTGTGGATTGCTATATGTTAGTTCGTGAATGTATATCACGGAGACTTGGGCTCATATTGAGTCAGATATCTGGAATTTTATTAACAACTGATGATGTACACAATATATGATATCTCAGGTTTACAGAAATGGTCTGGGTTATATAGCCTGCTTGTTAACAGATCAACCACTGACTAAGGAAATGCTCACTGAATGAGAGTAAAATGCAGACATCTTAGAGTGTCACGTGCCATAATGTCACCTTGCAATCTTTAAGGTACAGTGCCCGTGCGAGATCTGTGTAATAGCACAATAGAACTCTTTCATTTCAAAAGAGAGAGAACTCCCAATGCACAGTGCCATTGAAGTTGGCCATTGGGAGCCAACTAAGCGTGTATGAAGTTGACATAGGCATGTGCATAGGCATGGGAGGGGTAATACTCCAGCTAGGGTCTGATCAGTAGTTCAGAAAGGTTCTGCATATCTTCCCTGTTTCTGTGTTGCAGTGCCATTTCTCATTCCAAGTCAGTATGAGCCCTGAACTTTGAAGACAATAGACTGAACATTGCTGGCTAACAAAGTGCTCACTGATTGGGTGCAAGCCTGGACTGATGATTGAACAATTCAAACTGTGTAATGTCCTTAGCCCAAATATTCCTCCGTCTCCCCTCCCACAAGCCTGAATCTCATCAGCATTCTAACAAAACCTGAAATGTGTATATGAGGCTCTATCTAATGACAACATTGACAGTAAATTTGGCCTTCTTTAAGGTTGTCCAAATGCATTCTTCAGATCACTTCAGACTCTCAAAACAAGATGCCCCACCTGAGCAATTTCTGTACCAAGTTTCTAGAGCGCAAAAAAAATTATCTCAGGCAGATAGGAAATAAGAAAGGACTTACATTTCAATAGCACATTTCATGATCTACCCCTGAAGAACTGTAACCAAGAAAGAGATAACAAGCATGGGGCTGGATGAACACAGCAAGTCAAGCAGCATCATAGGAGCAGGAAAACTTGACGTTTCGGGCCTAAACCCTTCATCAGAAATTCTCCAGCATCTGCAGTACCTTTTATCTCTGTAACCAAGAAAGAGTTGGCCTTCTGAGACATGTGGCAGAGGAGGGAGGAATACTGAAAAATTGGAAACATAGAAACGGAGAAGATAGGAGCAGGAGGAGGCCATTCAGCCTTCGAGCCTGCTCTGCCATTCATCACGATCATGGCTGATCATCCAACTCAATAGCCTAAACCTGCTTTCTCCCCATAACCTTTGATCCCATTAGCCCCAAGTGCTATATTTAGCTGCCTCTTGAATATTTTCAATGTTTTGGTATCAACTACTTTCTGTGGTAATGAATTCCACAGGCTCACCACTCTTTAGGCGAACAAATGTCTCCTCATCTTCGTCCTAAATGGTCTACCCTGAATCCTCAGTCTGTGACCCCTGGTTCTGGACACACCCACCATTGGGAACATCCTCCCTGCATCTACCCTGTCTAGTCCTGTTAGAATTTTATGAGTCTCTATGAGATTCTCCCCTCGTTTGTCTAAACTCCAGCGAATTTAATAAAAATCTGGAAGCCCCACTCCAATACTTTGAGCATTGAGTGAGACTGATATCTTGGAATAATAATGAAGGAGTGTAGCACTGCTAGAAGTGGTTTCTTTAAAATGAGGCCCTGTCTACTTTCTCAGGTAGAGATTGAATATCCCACTGCATTATTTAATGAAAAGTTGCAGGGGATATCTCCTGGTGTTATGGCTATCAAACCAAAAGATTACAATGAAGGAAGAATTCAGCAGACACTGCAGATATGAAATGAGAAACAGAAGCTGTTGGAATAATTCCACACGCCTGGCAGCAGCTGTGGAGAGAGAAAAACAGAGTTAACATCTCAAATCTGATATGAACCTTTTTCAGAATCTTCTGAGTTTCTTCAACACCTACTGTTACTGGAAACAGATTATTTGGTATTTACCGCATTGCTCTCTGTGGAACATCATGTTCAGAAATTCGCACTTGTGTTTCCTATATTAACATCGCAATTAGATTGTAAGAAATTATTAATTAGTCAAAAAGTGATTTGTAACATCCTAAGATCATGAAAGCAGTTATACAAAAGTAAGCCCTTCCTAATTCCTATTTACCTGAGATAATTTTTTGTTAGGGGAAGATGTTAAGGAATAGAGGTCAAAGGCATGTTCAGTATATTGAGTTAGGCTATAGGTCAGCCACTGAATAGCTGAACAGGCTTGGGAAACTGATTAGTTTACTCCTGTTCCTATGTTCCAATTATGACATGAGATTTGAGCCCATAGATGGACCAAAGATACTGAAGCAGGCTTTCTTTTTACACTGACATGAGACCATTACAAACAAGAAGGGAATACATAAAATGAAGCCTGTGGTTGATATTGGGTGAGGAATCCTTTGTCTATCAGTTCCTTTTTCCCATGATCCTTCCTTATCCAAAAGCACGGGTCTGACTGATAACTCCTGCTACCCTCTCTCACTGCCGCCACCTGCTTTTACAGATTCCAGCCCAACAGCTTGAGCTTCCCTGTTTAGTGTCCTCTCTCACCATTGCCACTTGCTGCTGCAGGTTCCATTGCACACTTCCCTTCTTGAACCTTGCTGCCCTGATAACTACACATAGTACACAATGACCTATAATTGTTGTGTAATTAACAGGTTCAATTGCGCCACATTGACTAGAATATTTGAGTCTACAGTAGCAGCAGCATTCTTTTCTCATTATTGACCTAGGCCACATAGTCCCTAGGCCCTACCAATTTTTGTACCACTCATGAACTTCTTGATCATACCCCTATCTTTAAGTCCAAATCATTAATGTGCAACACAAACAGCAAGAGCCTATCACAAATCCATATGGAACACCACTTGAAAAAGACATCAAGTCACAGAAATATCCATTTACCATCATCCTCTGCTTCCTGCCTCTCAGCCACTTTTGGATCGAACTTACCCCTCACCTTGGATCCCATGGGTTCTTATTTTCTTGCCTAGTCTGCCATGAGGGACCTTATCAAAAACCTTTCCAAATTTCACGTCAATCCACATCAAAGACATTACATTCATCAACAATCCTGGTTGCCTCCTCAAAAAAAATCAAATTTGTTAAACACGACCTTTCCTTATCAAATCCGAAATGACTATCCCTATCTTCTACTGATTAATCTATATCTCTCCAACTGCAGATATATTCAGTCCCTTGGAATTCTTTCTAATAACTTCTCTACTACTGAGTTTAGACTAACTAGCCTGAAATTTCATAGTGTATCTCTTCCTCCTTCTTTGAAAAATAATGGGACAATATTAACAGTCCTTCAATACTAGTTCCTTCCTCCATAGCATTCAGAAAACGTGCATGGGGAGCTCTTCTTGGATTTGTCCTAAAGATCTAATTCCATAGGCAAGAAGCTAAGCCTCCAACAATTCCAGAGAAGTTTCAGTCTCTTTTATGATCATTGGCATTTCAACTGCTCCACCATCTAATCCATTTTGGCCATGGGGCTTTCAATCCCATCCCCACAACTTGGTGCCTATGTTGTGGAATCCTGTTGAGGTAGAGACATTTTTGTTCGGCAAAGCTATTAAGCAATATGAGCCAAAGGCAGAGAAATGGAGTTAGGCCACAGATCACCCATGATCTTGTTGAATGGTGGAACAGGCTCCAGTTCCTAACTTCCTATGTTGTGGCTATTCTTGTGTTCAGATCTCATGTGACATTTCTGTCAATAGTCAACATGATTCCACAGCATAGGCACCAAGCTTCCACATTATTAGTTAGATGCCATTGGAACAGCTTGTACTAGGTGCATCTTTGTTTTTGGAGCACAGATCTTCAGTACTATTGATGGAGTACTGTCTGGGCCATTCAGCTATTTCTTGATGTCATTTAAAGTTAATCAAATGAAAACTGACATCTGGGATGTTGAGAAGAGGAGGCTGAGATAATTTATCCACTTTCCTCCTCTGTCCAAAGATTTTTGTAAATGCATCAGATGTGTCTTTTGTAGGATGAGCTGATTTCCCCAATCATTAAGGATGGAGATATTTGTGGAGCCTTTGCCACCAATAAGTTGTTTCATTATCCTCCAATCATTGATGCCCAGTTGCTGCAGGACTGCAGAGCATAGTTCTGATTTTTTTAGCTGTGGGATCACATAATCCTGTTTATCACATGCTGTGTGACATGCAAGTAATTGTAGCTTTATTAGGTTGACATCTCAGTTTTAAGCATGTGTGATGCCGTGTCTGCATGAATCATTGAACCAGGGTTGATCCCTGGCTTAATGGTAATGGTAGAGTGGGGGATGTGCTGGGCCACGACCTTGCAAGTTGTGCTGCAGTATGATTCTGCTGCTGATGGCTCACAGTGCCTCATGGATGCTCAGAGTTGAGTTGTTACTTCTGTTCAAAATCCATTCAGTTCAGCACAGAATTACTGTCATGCAACACAATGGAAGCTATTCACAAAGTGAAGATGGGACTTTGGCTCCATAAGGACTGTGTGGTGGTCACTCTTAACGGTATTGTCATGGACAGATGTATCTGCAGTCAGCAGATGAGCAAGGATGAGATCAATATATTTTTCCCCCTTGTTGGTTCCCTCACCACATCCTGTGGGCCCGGTACATTGGCTACGTCCTTTTGGACTCGACCAACTTGATCAGTAGTGCTGGTGATGGACATTCAAGTTTCCCAGAATATATCATGTGCACTTGCCACACTCAATGCCTCCTCTAGCTGGTGTTCAAAATGGAGGAGAATGGATTAAAAAGCAGTGTATTGTGTGAAGGGTATTGATGTGTTTGCCATGTGCTTTAGGGTGGGGAGTGAGGGTGGTGATGGAACACATTGTGGTTGGATACCTCAGAGGAAGGTGTTCATTAGCCACGGGGAGTGCCGGCTACCACAGTCAGAAGCAAGGCTGCCATTTTTGACCAGGCTATTCATAAAAAATTCACAGGGGGCAGGTTGGCTACCCAATACCATGCCTGAGGCTGGAGTCAGGTAGGTGAAGAATAAGGTCCCACCATAAAGGCATTCAATTTTATACACACACTTGTCAGTCTGGTCCTGGAAATGTAACATTCTTCATACAGTGTGGGCTCCTGACGCCCATATGAGCCTGGCTTCAGGCTCCAAAAACTCACAGGGGAAATCTCCGATCAAGACTCCACAATTCTCATAGTTTCCTTGCAGATGTGATTTTTCTTATACTGAAATATAGGGAGTAGGTGACAAGCTTTATATCTGCAGTTGGCTGAAGTAGAAGTGCCATGAGGTTACTCATGGAGACAAGGTGAGGCACTTATTAGAAAGTTTGGTAAATGCACGTCAACTTTGTCCCTCTTCACACTCGCTTGTCAGGCGTGAAAATATTTCTCTCTCCATACTTGATGTATTATGACAGAGAGCTTTGAGTATTTACTTCTGTATCAAATAATTACAAATAATAATCATTATAACAGCTTTACAGTCTCCCAAATTCATGATATTTATTACCTTCAAAGATGCCTTTCACCTTCTTGGTGCTTTACTAACACATCAGTAGTGAGTGTATACTTCTATCCAACTTAGCAACTAACTATTTTATGAGCTACTTTGTTAATTTCCAATCGTTGAAAGTCCTCTCTTTGTTGATATGACTTGATCTACCTCTCCATAATTCAACATGACCAACGCCTATTTTGCAGAATATGTTTGTTTGGCTTTTCTTTGATATAAAGAAATTACCTGGACAAAAACCTGAATTCAAATGAAATTTTACTGATGCCTGTTTATAATTTCTGCACCGCTACAGAAATGAGTTTGAACAAAAAGCAGCAGGACTATTATTGCAATGTAACACAATGGATCAGCATTCAGAGGGACAGCATGACCTCTGTAATAACAAGCATGGGGCTGGATGAACACAGCAGGTCAAGCAGCATCATAGGAGCAGGAAAACTTGACGTTTCGGGCCCAAACCCTTCATCAGAAATGGGGGAGGGGAAGAGGGTTCTGAAATAAATAGGGAGAGAGGGGGAGGCGGGTAGAGGATGGATAGAGGAGAGGATAGGTGGAGAGGAGGCAGACAAGT
>JAHRHZ010000025.1:40245834-40279677 GCA_024137785.1 Ginglymostoma cirratum
CCCCTACCTACACTCACCTTTACTGGCTCCATCCCCGCCTCTTCGACTTGTCTGCCTCCTCTCCACCTATCCTCTCCTCTATCCATCCTCTACCCGCCTCCCCCTCTCTCCCTATTTATTTCAGAACCCTCTTCCCCTCCCCCATTTCTGATGAAGGGTTTGGGCCCGAAACGTCAAGTTTTCCTGCTCCTATGATGCTGCTTGACCTGCTGTGTTCATCCAGCCCCATGCTTGTTATCTCGGATTCTCCAGCATCTGCAGTACCTTTTATCTCTGACCTCTGTAATGTTCATCAACACTTGAATACACTCTGCAACAGAAAGGCTTCTGCTTCTCGTATACATTATTATGTCTTTGGAAAAGAAGAGACTTTGAGGTGATTTTTAAAGACTTAGAAGTATAGTGACCACATTACTTCATGCCTATGCCATGGAATATGTAAAAACCATGGGACACACATTGAAAAACAGAAATTCAAAGCAAATAGGGAAATCAGAGTATTCTTTCATATTCAAAGCATAAAATGATTGTAAAGTCAAAGGGAGGAATTTTAGCTAACAAGACTGGGTGATCTGTGGTGATGGAAACTGAAGCTAAGTGAACCTGAGATGGTGGCCACAAGCTCTGACACAAACATTTCCAAGTGAGGGCACACTTGGATGCCACTAATTGCTTTAGTCCAGGCTTTAGATATTGCAGATGAGAGGACGTTTGTTGAAGTAATTAATGTTCATAGATGACATTAGTAAGTCCTTTCTCAATTGAATTTTTCTTAGTTTTGAATTTAACATCTCCAGCATAAGTGTCCCAGGGCTCAGGAAACTCATCAGTGAAACTGAAACAAGATTAAGCCTTGGCCCTGCAAACTATCTAAACTTATGATTGCCCGATCTAAATGAAAGTCTACTGATTACAGCTTGTGGCTCAGATCCCTCTGTAATGTTTGGAAGAGAACTCTTGTGTTGATACAGCTTTTTCAAAAAACCTGGATATTTGTAATGTGACAAGGGCAGGTAGGGTGAAAGCGTCTTGAGAGTAGATCAGAAGAGGTCAACCCTCTCTTATCTATGGAAGTGGCAATGTGCTTTAGAAGGATCAGCAGATGTACACAACAGAGATGAGGAAAATGTTACACCAGATAATGATGTACAGGAAAGAGTTGAAGTTGCAAGAGATATAAGCCATTTCAGAGGATTTACAGGCAGAGGATGACCGGAGGGCATTGACCTCCCTGGGATCTCCCACAGGTTAACGTGGCTAAATAAGATAAGAGCCCATAGTGTTAGTGGCAAGTTACTGGCATGGATAGAGGATTGACTGCCTGGCAGAAGGCAGACAATGGGGATAAAGAGGTCTTTGTCAGGATGGCAGCCAGTGACTACTGGACTCATGCCAGGGTCAGTGTTGGAACCACAAATATTCACATTATACTTAAGCACCTAGATGAAGGAACTGAGGGCATTGTTGCTAAGTTTGCAGATAACACATAGATAGGCTGAGGAGCAGTAGTGTTAAGGAAGCTGAAGGACTTGGACAGGTTAGGAGAGTGGGCAAAGAAGTGGCAGATGGAATACAATGTGGAAATATGTGAGATTATGCACTGTGATCGGAAGAATAGAAGTGTAGGCTATTTTCTAAATGGGGAAAGTCTTCTGAAATCTGAAGCACAAAGGGACTTGGGAGTCCGAGTTAAGGATTCAATTAAGGCTAACATGCAGGACAGTTGGCAATTAGGAAAGCAAAAGGATTGGGTAAAGTGGCAGCAGAGTAGAAAGCTCCAGCCGGACCTCCTCTGTCTTTTGCATCTTTTTTCTCTCGTCTTTGTAGTTTTCCTTTTCTTACATCCCCCCCCCCGCAGCCCGGAGAGTGGAGCTGTGGAGCGAGCAGGCTGTGTTCCACGGTGGACCGGAGCGAGCATGGGCCGAGTCCCATGGTGGACCGGAGCGAGTATGGGCCGAGTCCCGCGGTGGAACCAGCACAGGCAGCGTGGCCTTGAGCTCTGGGACCTGCAGGTGTGCCCCGTGAGCCCCAGAACACCGTGAGTAGTGAGCCCTGGAGCAGCACTTGGTCTGTGAGCCTGGAGCAGTGCAGGGAAGGAACCCCGGAGCAGCACAGGCAGCGAGCCCTGGATGGAGACTTGTGTGAGGGGACAATCCTGCCACTTACCTCAGAGCAGCTGAGTGCCGGTATGGAGCAGGATGTCACTTAGAGTGGAACAGGTATAGCTGTTGGACTGGGGCCTGGCGCGGGCAGCCAGACAATGTGCAGAGGCCCTGCAGTGAGCTGCTGCACTGTAATTTCTCTTTAAAATTTCCTACCCAACTGAAATGTTAACCCTTCGATATATTCCAATTTTTAACTTATTTTTCAACTCTGTAAGTAATGCAACTACTTTTTATTCTTCTGCCGTATCCAAGAATTATATCTAGGTATTTGTACCTAAGATGTAGCCCTAAGAAGGCAGACATTGTAAAAGTTTTCCACTGTACTCCCATAATGGAGTATACATGACAATGAAAGGATATTGTATTACTGTATTGTAAAAGCAATGTTGGCATTCATTTCAAGAGGGCTCCAATTTAAGAGCCGGGATGCACTACTCAGGCTGTATAATGATCTGGTCAGACCACATTTGGAATATTGTCAGCAGTTTTGGGCCCCATTTCTAAGGAAATATGTCCTTGGAAGGGATACAGAGGAAGTTTACAAGAATGATCTCAGGAATGAAGAGTTTCCCAAATGAGGAGCAGTTGAGGACTCAGGCTCTGTACCCAATGATGTTTAGAACAATGAGGAGATATCTCATTGAATCTGGCAGAATGCTGAGTCTGAATAGAGTGGATGTGAGAAGATATTTACAGTAGTAGGAGAGACTAGGAACTGAGGGAATGGTCTCAGAGTGAAGAGACAACCCTTTAGAACTGCGATCAGGAGGAATTTCATCAACCAGAGGGTGGCAAATCATAGAATGCATTGCCACGGGAGGTTGTGGAGGCCAAATCATTGAGTGTCTTTAAGACAGAGATAGATCGGTTCTTGATTAGTAAGGGGATCAAGTATTACAGGAAGAAAGCAGGAGAATGGAGCTGAGAAACACATCAGCCATGATTAAGTAGCAGAGCAGACTAAATGGGGCAAGTAACCTCATTCTGTTCTTATGTTTTATAGTTTTATAATGTCCTCGTCAATGGTTGTGGGCATCTGCAACCTCCTGGAAGGAAACCTATTTCCTATTGGACCTGGCAGAGGCACATTACCAGTAGCCGTGAAAGTGTCAACTGTACTCAGTTCCTTTGTCTCCACTTCCTTCCAGGGTTCCACTGGAGACAATAACGAGGGTCTTTGAGTCACTGCCTTTTAGTGGCTAAAGGGTATAAGCCCCATTTACCAGAATTGGGAGCTTTGGAATCTTCACCTGCGATAAGAATTAGAACACATAAGCACCTAGATTCTCCCCTCATGCTGGATTTCCCCATTGCCTCACACAACAATCTGAGCACCAATATGCAACCAACCACTTCTATAAAGCACAACAGGCATTCGCGCAGTCACGTATAGCTGCTGTTACCCAGAGAAATGATTCAGGCAGGACTGCATCAGCTTCCCTGGAAGCTGTTCTAACATCTTTACAGTTAAGCTGGACAACATTTCAGATTTTTTCACTCCAAAAAGCAGGCCCATGAGGCCATAAATAAGAGGGGTCTCTCCAACCAGAGGCTCATGACCACCAGGTGTGTCGTATAGTGGACCTTCGGAATCGTGAAGATGTGTTTCAGGGGTTGGGGTAGATCCGGAAGTCTCCTTAGTTCTCATCACCGAAGATGTCCAGGTTGATATGACAATAATACAGGGAGAGGAGGAGAAACACAAGAACGAAGCTCAGGCGCTCTCTAACTCACCAGCCACTGACATGTTTTTTTCTATTAATTTTTGTGGGATGTGGGCATCGCTGGCTGGCCAGCATTTCTTGCCCATCCCTAGTTGCCCTTGAGAAGGTGGTGGTGAGCTGCCTTCTTGAACCGCTGTAATTCTCCTGCTGTGGGTTGACCCACAATGCTATTAGGGAGGGAATTCCAGGATTTTGACCCAGCGACAGCGAAGGAACAGCGATGTATTTCCAAGCCAGGATGGTGAGTGACTTGGAGGGAAACTTAGAGGTGGTGGTGTTCCCATATATCTACTGCCCTTGTCCTTCTAGATGGAAGCGGTTGTGAGTTTGGAAGGTGCTGTCTGAGGATCTTTGGTGAATTTCTGCAGTGCATCTTGTAGATCGTACACACTGCTGCTACTGAGCGTTGGTGGTGGAGGGAGTGAATGCTTGTGGGTGTAGTGCCAATCAAGTGGGCTGCTTTGTCCTGGATGGTGTTAAGCTTCTAGAGTGCTATTGGGGCTGCACTCACCTGGGAAAGTGGGGAGTATTCCATCGCACTCTTGACTTGTGCCTTGTAGATGGTGGACAGGATTTGAGGGGTCAGGAGGTGAGTTATTCACTGCAGTATTCCCAGCTTCTGGCCTGCTCTTGTAGCCACTATGTTTATGTGGTGAGTCTAGTTGAGTTTCTGGTCAATGGTAACCCCCAGGATGTTGATAGTGGGGGATTCAGTGATGGTAACACCAATGGTCAATGGCCAGTGGTTAGATTGTTTCTTATTGGTGATGGTCACGGCCTGGCATTTGTGTGGCGCGAATGTCCCTTGCCACTTGTCAGCCGAAGCCTGGATATTGTCCAGATCTATGATGTGTGATAATCTATGATGTGATCTATGATCAATCTATTGATGTTCAGAATGCCATGGATGACTGAAAAGTGTACCTGATTCAACCATTACCCTTTCCTCTCACACTTCACACCCTGTAGCTATTGGCCCAGTAGGGTCCCTTATGTATTTATCATTAAACAAGTTGACTCTTGGGTTATGACGATGGACAAGGCGTAGCATTTAATCAAAGACATTTAAGCACCCTCATAAAAATGGCAAATATGCACATGTACCCTTGGTAGATTACACTTATTCATTACATTTTCAAACATTTTTATTCAGTATTTTCCTCATTGTTTCAACAGGGATAAGAACAGGGTACTTACAGGGTACTCTTCTCTGGTTGACAGGGTTTAAGCTATAGGGAGAGGCTGAATAGACTTAAACTATTTTCCCTGGATTATCAGAGGCTAAGGAGTAACCTTATGGAAGTTTATAAAATCATGAGGGGCATGAATAGGATAAATACCCAAGGTCTTTTCCCCAGGGTACAGGAGTCCAAAACTAGACGGCATGGGTTCAAGGTGAGAGAGGAAAGATTTAAAAGGGACACAAGAGGCAACTTTTTCACACAGAGCGTGGTGTGTTTATGGAATGAGCTGCCGGAGGTGGTGGGAGAGACTGATAAAATTACAACATTTAAAAGTCATCTGGGTGGGTATGAGAATAGGAAGGGTTTAGAGGGATATGGGCCAAAAGCTGGCAAATGAGACTGGATCAGTTTAGCACATCTGGTTGGGATGGGTGAGTTGGACCAGATGGACTGTTTCCATGCTGTATAACTCTGTCACTCTGACTCTATACCTGCTAAGACACTTTTGGCCCATATGCCTGTCAGAGCCCTGTCACCACTTTGCTTGAATCTGAGGACAAACTTAGCCACCAAAAGATGACGCAGCATCTCAGCATGCACTGAGGACATGTGGGTGAGGAGTGAGAAGTGAGACATGAGGGAGCCCCTGTCTCTCTCATCCCTCTCTTGGGTCAACACCATGTTGCTCTCCTTACTCTGCTCCAGGCCAGCTTGATAGTGATCTGCGGCACATTGTTTGGTCACTGATACAGTGAGCAAGAGTTTCATTTTGGGGTCAGGATCCTGACATTGGCTAAATTCTGAATCACAATTCTGCACTGTATCAGAATAATCATTGGACGCAATTTTCCTTGGAAAATCTCTTTCGTGGGTAGAAGAGACACTTACCACCCAGATAAAGGTAACAAGGTCAGTCCTGAGGGTGGAAGGCCAATAGGCTGTCTCTAGCACCATGAGAGGAACAGTTTATAATTCAGGTAGAAGAGTGAGAGAGTGCCTCATGATTTTGGCACCCTCTCAGCACTTTGAACATTTTTGTAAACAAAGACCGCCAATCTGGAGGAACAGCTGCTTTCATTTGCCGCTTGTGGATAGGATTTATTTATTGATTGATATAATATTGTCAAATGTACTGAGTTAGAGTGAAAAGTGTTGTTTTGCATGCCATACAGGCAGATTGTACCATGCAAAGTGCATCAAGCAGCAGAACAGAGTGCAAAATACAGTTTTACAGCTACAGAGAAGGTGCAGAGAGAGAGAGGGAGATCAGGATTAACATTTGACAGGTCCTTTCAAAATTCTGAAAGCGGGGGTGGGGTGAAGCTGTCTTCAATCCATTTGCACATGTATTCAAACTTTTATATCTTCTGCCCAACAGTAAAGAGTAGAAGGGAGTATAGCAGGGAGGGAGGGGATCTTTGATTATGTTGGTTGCTTTCCTGAGGCAGCAGGAAGTATAGATAGTGTCAATAGATGGAAGCTTGGTTTGCGTGATGGACTGGGCTATGTTTACAACGCTGTAATTTCTTGTATGTTGGGAACAGCAGTTGCCAAACCACACTGTGATGCATCCAGATAGGATGCTTTCTATGGTGCATCTATAAAAATTGGTAAGAGTCCTTGTGGACCTGCCAAAATTCCTTAGCTTTCTGAGGAAGTAGAGGTGCTGATGTGCTTTTTTGACCGTCATGTCAACATAGGTGGACCAGGACAAATTGTTGGTGATCATCACTCCCAGGAACCGTTTCACATTTGTCCCAGGCTGTTTAACAACCATTCAGAGATAGTACTGCGCCAGCAAACCAGTGTCAAGAAACTCCAAACTTGCCTGGCTCCATTTCCATTCCCAGCAGCCTTTGAAAATATATCTAGCGTCAGTCGCTTTGCCTCAGGTGATAGACAAGTTCCCATTCGAAGCCTGCATAGCCATGTCATAGGCTCGGCAGATATATTCGAGAGCTTTACCTAAAACAACATGAAGATGCCACACTCTCTCTTTGGCAGAAGGTGCCACAAATTCTCCAATGTTTTGGCTTTGGACATCTTTTAGACTGCTGGCACAGCCCAAGCATTCTCCTTCTCAACTATAGCCCCAGGGGATTAACACCTTGTCAAGTTGAGCAGAGCTCAGAAAGGACCCCAACATCCCATACCCGCATCATGTGGATTGTGCTATCCTCTTACCAGCTTCTGCTCAGTTGTGAGGTTTGTAAAGTCACCATACTCCTACCAGGCCATAGGGCTGCTCTGTCATTTGTGGTGGTTTAACCTGAGGGTCGCCATGCCTCAGATAAGGCGAGAGGTTGAGAAAGAAAGTCCTTCATAGTAACCTCAGCTGGTGCTGGAATTGAACACCAGACAATTGGAATCCCTATGCATCGCAACCCAGCCATTCAGCTGACTGAGCTAGCCAGCACCCTCTGTGAGGTGTGTATCTCTGCTGGTAACATAACTGTCCTGAGGCAACCACTCAGTCGTGGCACCTGTGTTATACACTCTATGGCAATGAATTTTCGGAGGGAATGTGTTGCTCATGCATCTTCTTAAAGTGTAAAGAACCTGGAAGACAAAAGAGAGGGACTGGTACAAATTAAAATTGCGGTAAAATGTCGACAGTCACTATACTTAGTAATCTGTCGTCTACGTGAAAAATCATCACTGTATCGAAATCTGAGATCTTTGTAGTTCTGTCACTGCCTTGAATATACACCCCTGACTGAATCAATATTCAATCTTTATCAAGTTTACTAAAGAAACAGTTCACTTGCCACTATCACACGCTTGTTTGTGGGAGCTTGCTGTGTACAAATTGGACTGCGGTGGGTGATAAAACTTAAACAGTATTTCATGAGGTGCAGAGAGCTTAGGGATAACCTGAGGGTTAGCACAACATAGAGGCAAGTCTTATTTATTATTTTAATTGTTTCCCAGCATTTTATGGAAAATAATTATCTTGTAAAGTGCATTTAATTGCTTCATCTTAGCTTGGATAACTGCAAGTGCAGATAAACAAGAACATTACATCAAGCACATTATCCTGGCCCATTGAACTGTCACTCATCGTTGCTGCATTTCCCCAACTGTTATTGAAAGCATTTTCATTTTGCAAACAGGAAATTTCAATTGATCAGCTAAATTAACCAGCAATTTATCCTTAAAAGGTTCCAGGAGATGGACACGCAGTGGGCTGCAGCTGGAGTTCTGTTGCTGTGCTGACGGTTGGGCTACCATTAGCTAAAGAGAAGCATGATCCCTAGAAAAACGATGTTAAAGGAGAGTGCTCTGGACATACATGACAGCTCAATCTGGGGAAATGTATTGAGGAGGACCATTGGAGCCCACCATACTAAAAACTCCCACTTTAATTGCTACTGCTCTTGTCAGCCATACACTCCAACATTTAAAAAAAAAACTGCATTAACATTACAGCAGCCTTGAGCATGAGGAGTAAACTCTATGATGATTATATCTTCACCTCAGCAGATTATCAGGTTCTTCTCTAAAGGTGCAATGATTGCTACATTAATGACTTTTAACACAATGTCTGTGGTAGTCTGCTCTGTGGAAAATGGACAGATGCTAAAGTAAGAAAACAGAGATGACAGAAAGGTCTCTCTCAATATCAGAGAACGCACCCTACTGAAGGCAGTTTTGAGCCTTTGCATCACCAATAGAGTGCTTCAAATTCACAACACTGCTCCTCTAAAGGTAAAGATGCTTATTCTGTAACATTGAGGGAAATAATTCGCACTGGCACACTCTTAAGTGCTGTTTAAGAAGAAGGAGCTGACATGAAGTTGTGATTTCCATTGAGCCACCAGAGTGATCAGTTGAAGGGAGAAGGAGGCGGTCAAAAATATATACTTTAGATACAGCCATTCAGAGTACTGCTTGGAGATTGTTACCGACCCACTTGTAGAAGCAAGACTAAGTAACATGTTATGTCTTTAAGATACACTGTTAGCTTCAGGTTCCACGTTCATCTGTGTGTGAAGCACCCTATTCTAATTTGTCACTGTTATAAAATTATTTTTATCTGGCAAGTTAATGTGCTGTCACAGAGTGGAAGAAATGTGTGTTTGCACCTGTGACTCCCTGTACACCGAGCTGGAAACAGAAATACAGATAGATGGAAACAAAATCAAATCAATGACGTTGATGTAAAAATGAAAACAATTGAGGAACAAATGGAAGCTGTACTGCCCAAAAATGCATTCAATTGCAGTAATCCCAGTTCATAATCCTTGTAAGATACCTCTGCTATTAGAGGGAAATAATGATGTTCACTTCAGTCACAAGCTTATGTCTCACACGTAAGCACAGCCCATGAGCAGTTTAATATATTTAGATTCTTAATGGTAGGGTCCTGAAGAGTGTTCCCGAAGAAAGAGACCTTGGATTGCAGATTCACAGTTCCTTGAAAGTGGAGTCCCAGGTAGACGGGAGTGAGAAAGACATTTGATATGCTTGTCTTTATTAGTCAGTACATTGAATATAGGAGTTGAGCTGTCATGTTGTGGCTGTACAGGACTTTGGTTCGACCACATTTGGAAGGCTGTGTTCAATTCTGGTCTCCTGCTATAAGAAGGATGTTGTGAAACTTGAAAGTGTTCAGAAAAGATTAACAGGGACGTTTTCAGGGTTAGAGTTTTGAGATATAGGGAGATGTTGAATAGCTGGGGCTATTTTCGCCAGAGCGTCAGAGGCTGAGGGGTGATCTTACAGATATTTATAAAATAATGAGGGGCATAGATAGGTTGAATAGTCATAGTTTTTTCCCCAGGATGCAGGACTCCAAAATGAGAGAGCGTGGGTTTAAGGTGAGAGGAGAAAGATATAAAAGGGACCTAAGCGGCAACTTTTTCACACAGAAGATGGTGCGTGTATGGAATGAGCTGCCAGAGGAGGTTGTGGAGGTTGGTACAATTACAACACTTAAAGGGCACCTAGATGAGTACATGAATAGGAAGCATTTAGAGGAATATGGACCAAATACTGACTAATAGGACTAGGTTAATTTAGGTGTGGTCAACACGGACGAGTTGGACCAAAAGTTCTGTTTCCATGCTATACAGCTTTATGCAGTGCTTTCCACAGAATCAGAATGCAAGACACAGCGTACTTTCTCTTGATGATCTGGTCCTAAATTGCCTGAGTCTGAAGAAAACAAAGATCCATTTCTGCTCAGATGATCAGATATATCAGAATCCTGTTCTGTAGGATATTGCCTCAGTGACTGGCCTTAAATTGGGAATGGTGAAGGTATGGACCAGTTGGGAGCTCAGAACTAGCCTGAATCCCATTGAGGTCCCTAACAAGGGAAAGGTATGTGATTCTAGGAGTCATTAGTTACCTTCTCAAAGTGGTGTGTTTGTTCCTTTGGGAGTGAATATTCAATAAAGACAAATGATAACAAATGTTGATTCAGAGATAGTGAGAACTGCCGATACTAGAGAATCTGAGATAACAAGGTGTAGAGCTGGATGAACACAATAGGCCAAGCAGCATCAGAGGAGCAGGAAAGCTGACATTTTGGGTCTAGACCCTTCTTCAGAAGGTCCAGACCCAAAACTTCAGCTCTCCTGCTCCTCTGATGCTGCTTGGCCTGCTGTGCTCATCTAGCTCTATGCCTTGTTTTCTCTGATAACAAATGTTATTGCTTTAAGAATGATGTCCCTTTAAGAAGCTCAACATGCAGATATGTCATGTACCTGATACCATCACATGGCCAGGACCCACAGCCATGCTGTATGGCAGTACGCTAAGCAAAGGATAAGTCTAGTGCCTACTTTGTATAGGCTGCACTAATTTAATAGTAAATAAATCCACTAAATATCCTCAAATAAACTGAATCCATGCATCTCATTTGTGATCTTTTTAAATAGCACAAGTAAGTAATTTGCTAGAGTTCTTTGAAGATGTAACAAACAAAATAGATCGGGGGGCCCTGTGGATGTAGTATATCTGGATTCCCAGAAGCTTTCTGATGAGGTGCCAAGAAAAGGCACACATGGTAAGATCACATGTTAACCTGGATAGAGGATTGGCTAACCAACAGAAAACAGAGTTGAAATACATGGACTCTTCCTGCTTGATAAGCTATAACTAGTAGTGTGTCATGGTACAGTCTTTGGACCCCTACTATTTACAAGACATACAAATGACTTGGGCTTGGGGATACAAAATACTACAGCCAAATTTGCAGACTGCACAAAAATAAGGGAAGTAAATTGTAATAAAAAAATAAGAAATTTACAAATGGATATGGATATATTAGGTGAATGGGCTAAAATTTGATAGTTGGAGTTTAACATGGAAATGTATGAGGTTATCCGTTTTGATCAGCAGAATAGGAAGGGAGCATATTATTTGAATGGAGGGAAATTTCAAAGTTCTTTGTGGTAGAGGAACCTGGCTGTTCTCACGCATGAATCGCAGAAAACTAGTATGCAGGTGATAAGTATGTGATTTTGGTATTTATTTCTAATGTCATGGAGTATAAAAGTAGGGAAGTTTTGTTGCAACTGTATAAGGCATTGCATACAGTTTTGATCCTCTAACTTGAGGAAGGATGTAATTATATTGGAAGTAGTTTAGAGAAGGCTCACTAGATCAATTCCAAGGATGAAAGGCTTGTCTTATGAAGAGAAATTGAGCAGCTTTTGCCTACACTTGAAAGATGAGAGGAGATCTACATGAAATATATAAGATGCAAAAGGGGATTTAAAAAGCAGCGTAAAGAGGCTATTTCCCCTATGGGGCAATTTGAATGGGCAGTCATAGTTTTAGTTTAAAATGTGGCAAATTAAAAATGGAGATGAGGAGAATTTTTTCTTTCAAAGAGTCATGAACCTATGGAATTCAATACTCCAGAGTGTGGTGGATGCTGAGACACTGAATAAATATAAAAGATAGACAGATTTTTAATGAGTAACAGGTTAAAGGGCTATGAGGAATCTGCAGGAAAGTGGTCTTGAAACTAAGATGAGATCAGCCATGATCATATTAAATGGTAAAGCTGGCTCAAGGGGTTGAACTGTCTATTTCAGCTCTTGGCTCTTATGTTTTTATTTTTTGTTCAAAGAGCATGCAACATAGTGTACAGCAGTGGTTTTCACTTTAAAATGATAAAGCAGAACAAAGAAGGTGATTATACGAGATTGAAGAATGAGGAGAGAAGCAGCAAACAAGATATAACAACAATCCAATAGTATAGAGGACAGAAGAGAACAAGTGCAATTAGTATTCTGTGGGTACATTGATTTGGACAAAGCCTGGCAGGCAGCTGTCTGGAAACCATACTTTCTATGGGTTAATTAACATTTAAAGGATAGTCAGGAGTCAGAATAAAGAAAAACCTCACCTGAATTCAAACAAAGATAACATGTCCAGGTTGCTTTCAGGAGCAGCATAGTCAAAAGAGCAAGACCTAAAGGATGTTTTAAGCCAAAAATAGATAGGGAACACTAAATACAGTGCTGAAATCACTGTGCAAAATAAAATTTAAAGGGAAGAGGAAAAGGCAAAAGCAGAGAACACAGCAGAAACATTGCTGAAGAATGTATGAAATGTTCCCAAAGTAATGGAATAACTGAGACATTCCTATATCATTAGAGTCAGGAAAAGACAAAATAACAACAGAAGGATGGATGCCACATCTTCCGGCATGAACTGGGAAGGTCACCTATGCCCCAGCTGAGTTTGAACTCTTAAACAAAGAATGCAGCAATTGGTAACATGGGGTTACATAAAGACAATACCTCAGGTTTATCTGAAGTAGACCACAAAGGTCCTGCAAAGATATTGAAATTTCTAGAAGATCAGCTTTATGTAACATTTTAGAATTTATTGCTTTATAAAGATTTGAAAAGTTTTGGCTGGCACATGGCTCAGTAGTTAACACTATTACCTCACAGCACCAGGGACCCAGGCTTGATTCTTGTCTCGGGTGACTGTCTGAGTGGAGTGTGTACGTTCTCCCTGTGTCTGCACAGGTTTCTGCCAAGTGGTCCAGTTTCTTCCCACAGTCCAAAGATATGCAGGTTAGGTGGATTAGCCATGGGAAATTGCCCCGTAGTATCTAGGGATGTGCAAGCTAGGTGGAATAGCCATGGGAAATGCAGGGTTACAGAGTTGGGGTGGATCTGGCTGGGATGCTCTTTGGAGCATCAGTGCAGACTTGATGGGCCAAATGGCCTGTATCTGCACTGTAGGGCTTCTATGATTCTTATAGAATTGCTGTAACACAGGCAATAGCCACAGAAATGAATGGATCAATTTGTTATTAGATGCTGTACCAAGGACAATGAATGCAGTTTTTCAGAGACTGAACTACCAGAGTTGCTGATTACATTGATACATTGCTGACAGACAGCAGAAAATACAGAGGCATTTTAGCTGGACCACAGTACCTGCAAGATCTTGGTGCAGCTATTGGCACAGTAATCAGGTTACATAAACCAAACAAGTTGCTCAGCTAATGCTATTCCACCCAGTATAATGGTGTTTTGCATTCTGTAATGATGCCAGAAGATGGTGAAACTGGACAAGTCAGATCCCAGAATGAAATCACTACAGTTTTATTTTTGCTTTATTTATTGTTCAGGTCAGTTGCTAAACATATTCACAAGAAGTTCTCAGTGTACTTTTAACAAAAGAACAAAAGTTTATTACACACAAAAATCAAACATTTCATACTATCTAAAAACTATGTGAAACAGACGTATTATAAATATCAGAAAGAAGGATTCAACTCTTTTACCCTCAAAAGCAACCTCACTGATACTTAACCACATTAAAAGTTACTGTCTCTATTTTAGGGTTCCTGGTTTAGCTGGCATGGATGTAATTGTTTGTTTGCAGCTGTTACTGACTATACTGGAATTCTATCCCTAAGGACATTGTAGGTTAACCTACAGTGCATGGACTGCAGTGGTTCAAGAACGAGCTCACCATCACTTCCTCAAGGGATGGCAATAATGCCAGCCTAGCCAGCCACACCTGTGGCCCAAAGGTGAATATTTTAAAAACGCATCAACTGGCTCTGCCTCATTCGTTCGTAATTACCCTCAATTAAGTTTAGCTTATTTGTTTGTGACCCAAGCATCTCCCTCTCAAACTGAATGATAAATCCTACCATGGTAGAGCTGCTGTTTTCAAGGGAATCTTTTACTGTTGAACTAATTTATTATTACATGTCTTTTTACTGCTCATTATTTGTTACCAGGCCCAGAACAACAGGAAGGAAAAACAAAACTGGCTGGAGAAACTGAGCAGGTCCAGGAGCATCTGTGGAGAGAAAGCAAAGTTAATGCTTTGGATCCAGTGGCCCTTCTTCAAAAGTGGATCCTAAACATTGACTCTGCTTTTGTCTCCACAGGTGCTGCCAGATCTGCTGAGTTTCTCCAGCAATTTCTGTTTGTCTTTCAGATTAGCCTGATCCACGGTTGGATTCGCAACATAAATACTCTGGGAAACTGCTGGGAAATTACGCTGTTATTTCTTCCAATCCACTGCTCTTGCAATGGCACAATTTGTGTGGGACTTAAATCCCCTCAGATCTTTCCATTAATATCATGTCCGGACAGTGCCAGCAGGTTGCATTACAAACGTGATCATGTTAGTTTTTACAAGATACAATATAGGCTCCAATATTACTATAACCCTGTCCAGCAAACACCAATTTAAACTAATGTGTGACCGTAAATTATTCTAAATTTCTTATAATGTCATAAATTCAGTAAGTAATGGTGAGGCCAGCAAGGACAAAGTCATGAAGTTACAACCAGTTCCTTGTGAATGGGTCTCCATGACAAAATATAATTCATTTTGTCCAGATGGTCATGATTTCTGTGAGTGAAGGTTGAATTTATCCACATTGTTATTTTGAAATATAACTCTGGAGGAGGGTAAAGAAGGTGAACAGGGAAAGAATAATGAGATGAAAAAATTAATGTTTAACATCCAATAGCAATTGATGGATTTTCTCTGGTGCTGGATTAAAAATTTAAAACGCAAACGTATTGGCAGACGGAATGTGCTCCTCAGCATTCACGGCTTGATAAATAAAGTAACTACGTGTGCCTTGAAGAGTGTCATATAAATAATACGTATTGATCTCACATTGCAGTGACATCAATAAAACTGCGCCTCTCAAGTACTTGTAGTACCTAATAAATAATCATTTTAAATAGAACGGGAGTTTGGAAAAAAAATGTGTGACCTGATGATTAGGAGTGAGAGAAAAGTTAGCTAGGAGAATCTTTTTGTGACTTCAGGACTTCCCAAAGTACTTTCTAGATAATGAATTACTTTTGGATTATTAGGGGTGGGGTTTTCTGTTTTTCACTTTCTGATCCGTTGGGTTACACAGAGATGCTGGGCAGGATGTCCCAGTAACGTACGTGGGAAACCAGGGAGTCATGTTTCTGACACAGTGCTTCCCAAAATTTTATCCACTTGGACCCATTTTGACACTTGAAAATTGCCACGAGCCCTCAGTGAGAGCTGAGACAGTAAGGGCCTGTTTATGCTGGGTACAGCTGCTGTAACTCAGACACAGCTCTACAGCAGCCATTGCTACTTCAGTGCTCGTGCCCCCTAAATATTAGTTCACAACAACAAAATGGGTCCCCACCCCAATTTTGGTAAGTCTTGCTCTAACAGTGGCCCCCAAACCATCCAAAATCAGTCCAATTGATGAAGTCAGCTTCAAATTCATTGAGGACTGTTTGAAGAAGATCTGATTTAGCCAGGTTAAGTTGAGCTCCCACTAGTTAAAGGGAGTCTCCAATAGTAGGACTGGGACACGGTCCTGGGGCTTGGGAATGATCCCTTGTGGAAACACTTGAAAGAGGAGAGTAATTCAGAGTGAGGAGAATCAATTCTGTGGCAGGTGGGGAAAAGCAAGGACAAAGGCTTGAAGGTTCAGTGGCTTGGAGGGAACATTAGAAGCCTCATGGAGACAAGGATTGGAGACTTTAGTGATGTTAAAGAAGAAAATGGAGGCCTGGGGAAGGGACTAGAATTCGAGGTTGGAGCTTTTATGAGAAACGTGGTCGAAGATTGCCGGAATGTTTGATCATGGAGGCATTGCTGAGACAGATACACTAGGTACAGGGAAATGGGATCCATCAGTCCGGAACTACCCGTAGCTGTTGTAATTCTGAGGCTCAGGGAACATGATCATTGAGATTCAAATTTAAAATTGAGCATACAGCTAAGCATGCACAGACACTGAACAGCAGGGGAACCATTCAATCTGGCTTTGGTTGTCTTGTTTGAGAAAGAGATGTCCAGAACATGGGATTGCTCCTCTGCTCTTCATCAAATAATGCCATGATACTATGACCATTCAGGCAACTAGGAGCTTGGTTTATGATCTTGTGCTCAACACTGCATTGAACTAATGATGGAGACCTTTAGAGACCAGTGGGCACTGCAGGGGCTGGGTTGCATCATCACCATGGACAACATTATTTTGATTTAAGATAACAAATGTTATTGCTTTAAGAATGATGTCCCTTTAAGAAGCTCAACATGCAGATATGTCATGTACCTGATACCATCACATGGCCAGGACCCATTTCTGAAGAAGGGTCTAAGCCCGAAATTTCAGCCTTCCTGCTCCACTGATGCTGCTTGGCCTGCTGTGCTCATCCAGCTCTACACCTTGTTATCTCAGATTCTCCTGCATCTGCAGTTCCTGCTATCTCTGAAATTACCTTAATTTAGTAAGTTTCCTTTTCGTTATGTATATTTCTGTTAACCGTTAGTTTGCCTCTTTGTTACAAGCCCCATTAGGGCTGTTTAACTGAATTTCGTTTGTTTAAAACAGTGATCAACTCACTTATTGCAGCGTAACATGAACCCAAACCTTTGAACTCAGAGTTGAGAATACCAACAGACAATAATGAAATACAGATGTAATACATAACAATATTACAGGTAACTATTTGCTGCCATGTATTAATCTATATCAAGTCATAGAGTTGTATCAAATTGCATTACAAATGCACATAAATGCCAGGTTATATGTTTAATAAATGTAAAATCATTTATGATTATAATTGTACCCTAATGCATTGTGCATAGATAGAACAGAATAGCTTTGTCATAACTTAGCAATCAGATTACATATCATTGCAAATATATCAATACAATATTGAAACATTCATGGCACACAAGTGCAGGGCAGTGATTATGTCCAACATGAGATCATTTAACTACATCACCTTGACATTCAATGGCATTACCATTGCTGAAACCCCTGGCATCAATACCCTGGAGGTTAACGTTTATTATAAACTTAACTAGGTCAGCTATAAAGATACTGTAGTTATAAGAGGAGTTTGGAAGATGCACATTTTGCAGTGAGTAATTCATCCCCTAACTCTCCAAAGCATGTCAACCATTTACCAAGGCAGTACGCTCACTGCCTCAATGAGCACAGCTCCAACAACACTCAACAAGGTTGACATTATCCAAGACAGAGCAACCTGACTGATTGGCCCCCAATTAACCATCTCAAAACATTCTCTTTCTCCACCACTGACATATCATAGCAGCAGTGTCTACATATTAGACCATTGCGACTCATCAATGTTCCTTCAAAGGCACACATGGACTGTGGTTACTCAAGAAGGCAGTCCATCACCAACTTCTCAAGCACAATTTGGGATAGACAATAACTAAAAACCAAAAGAATTGTGGATGCTGCAAATCAGAAACAAAAACAGAAGTTGCCAGAAAAGCTAAGCAGAGATAAGAGAACTGAAGAAAGGTCTCCGGGTGTGAAACATTGACTCTGATCTCTCTTCACAGATGCTGCCAAATCTGCTGAGCTTTTCCAGCAACTTCTGTTTTTGTTTCTGATTTACAGCATCCGCAGCTCTTTAGATTTTTATTTCGCGCTTAACCCACTGCCACTTCTCTTCTAGGCATGCTCACCTTAAAGAAGTTCTGCTCCTCTCATACGCAATAACTGTTGTTCTTGGCAGTGACAGTCACAGTGCAGGAATGAATATTAGCAATGGTTGAGCATAGCTCAGGCATTACAGTGTGACACTAGGCACCCTTTTCAACTTACCACAGGGACAGTTGTAAGTGGAAAATTAGACATTAAGCCTGCATTTGATTTCCTCAAGCAGCAAGAAATTGCATTCGAGAAGAAAAGAAAATACAAATGAGAAAATGAAAACTACCAATCATGAAAATAAAAGTCCTATTAATCATGAGCAATGAGGTAACAGCCATCAACAGCAAAGAGTAAAAGGTGAACAAATGAAATTACTCAAAATATTTTGTTAAAGCAATTTCAGCTGCATTTTTTCCGCATATCTGAAGGCTTAGTATTCAAAATAAGTTCCTAATAGGGAAAATGCATTAAAATTCATAAGAAAATTGTTAACCTTACTTATCTAATTAAGGTTTGCATGTTTGAAATGTCTTCAACACTACTTTCTGTCACAAACGTGTGCCTTTCTGAGAAACTGAATATGCAGCAAATCTGTAAATTATGCAAACGGTATTAATCATATGCTTTCAAATGAATCCTTTCCATCTTGACTGAACTTCCACATTATAAAATTTGTTTGCAAATCTACCATTCATGACTAAATCTTGTAAAATGTCTTCATAATCTATTCCAAATTATGATCAGTAACACAAGCCAAACCATTTGCCAAGAGGAGTGCCATGCAATTCTGAGTTAAGTGATTAATCCTTAGCTAACACTGCATGAAGGATGATGTCAGATAAAGAGATGCATTAAAGGTTTTGTTGAAGATCATTGACCTAAAACAGCAATTCCGTTTACCTCTCCTCGCAGATGCTGTCTGACCTGCAATGTTTTCTATTTTTATTGCCAAGATGCATCCAATATCAATACTTTATTGAAACTCTGTGGTAACGTAATGAGCACCATTATAAGGTTAAGCACTGAGGGGTACATTAGGTACTTAAGTATACATTATTAACTGGCAGAGTCTGACTTATTACAGACACATATATAGTTTCTAAGTGCTATAAATGCAGAATCTTGGTATTATTGGGTTTGAGTTACAACAAACACAGCTCTGTGCAAGATTTCAGCATTACTTAGCAAGGTTAAATTTACAGTGCATATGCATGTCAATGATATATGTCAAATATCTGGCTATTCCCACAAAAATATGTCACCAAACCTTTTTCTGTAGTGGGTTGACCACTATAGCACTGGAAGGTTTGCCTTTTTTTGTAAACTTTCTCTTGGGAGACTGGTGAAGATTCTTCACACAGTTATACAATTTACGCCATCATCTTCATTTGTTCTACCTAAACTAAGCCTGCACACATGACACATAATCAGAACGGCACAGCTTCTGATGGCAGGATCAGAAAGGGGCACCATTTCCTCTCCCCAGTCAAGAACTCCAGTGCAGGCAACTATGATGCAAATCATAAGTCCTGTGGTATACCCCCAAAGCTTCTGCAATTACCAGGGACAGATGGGCAGGAAGAGACCACCTTGCCATGACTGTGTTAACTCCAGTTTGAGGTGGTCTTTGAAAGTCCTGCCTCTGTAATTATCCAATTTGCGCAGCCAGGGAGAATTGTTTTGATGTTGGTAGCAAGAATTTCCATGTGCTGTGTTTGTGAACAACATTTTTTTTCTGAACCACAGCCTCAAACATTTGACAGCTTTTGTGAATTGCCTCCATTCACTACAACCTCTCCTCCACAGCGATCATCTTCCTGGGCCCCCATTTCACTCTGGAAAACCCCAAAGTTCAGCAATACTTCCCAACAGGTTCAGCTGCATGCCACTGGGAAATGGCAGGACGTGCTCATCCCCCAGTTTGGCTGCAAGAAGCAATTAAGGTTGATCATAGTGGCCAGGATGTAAATCAAAGAGACGATTAGCCATGATGTCCAGCTATAAATACGTACCTGGTATTGCAAAAGGGTTAACAACATCCTGAGATCCACCTGGATAAATGCAATATTACGTAGAAGGGCCACTCATTATTGCATCGACCCAAGGACTTCTGTAAGTGCAGAGAGAAGCCAGACTGGAATATGGGTGGTCATCATCACTAGTGCATTGCAATCGAGGCCAGACAATGCAAGAGCTGTGGATGATAAGGCTATTGGGTACCAAGTGATTATGGAGCTAGTTTTTGCCTTGGGAATTCAAATGGACAGAAGAATCCCAGGGCCCCTTGACGTATCACGGTGTCTCCACTTTGTCATGCAGGATAAGGAGACCTTCAACACTAACTCATGTGAAGAGGTCTTCCTGAGATGAAGTTTCCAATGGTTTCAAAGGATAAATCGATGGAGAGTGCTGCAGGTAGCCAGTCAGCATAATGAGAGTGTCTCTAACACATACATGAGACATGGATCCACAAGAAACACACATAGAAAATGACCATATCCTTAATGTCTGTTCTTTTGCCTTGCACCGCAATCCCTCACCACTGGGTCTCAAAGTCCAAGAACATAGAAGAAAGCAGTAACTCCATCTAACCCTAACCCTAATCCTAGATTTAACACTAACCCTAATCCTAACCCTAATCCTAATGCTAACCCTAAAGCTAACCCTAACCTTAACCCTAACTCTAAATTAACCCTAACCCTAATGCTGACCCTAATCTTATCCTGATCCTAACCCTAACCCTAATGCTGATCCTAATGCTAATCCTAACCCTAACCCTACCTCTAATCCTAACCCTAACCCTAACCCTAATCCTAACCCTAACCCTAACCTTAATACAGTTTTGATGATGAAGATCTACAACATCCAAAGGATGCACTATCATCTGCTTCTCCCTCATTGCCACCAGGACAGTTGTTCTCGTGGAAAATTCACAGGTAAAATTTGAGCGCATACTGGCGAGCAGTTTATGGGCAGGTACCAAAGTTGACAAAAGGTGTATCATCTGAGAAACTCACAATTAGGAGAACTATCAGGGATCAGGCTGAAGCTGAGCTCAGGTTGATGATGCTTTTTTCATTCATCCACCAATGTAGACTTTACTGGCTGTGCCCATCCTATTCCCATGCTTAGTTGCCCTTGAGAAGGTTGTGGTGAGCAGCCTTCTTGAATTGTTGCAGTCCATGTGTTGTTGGTAAACCCACAATGTCATTTGGTATGCAGTTCGAGAGTTTTAACCCAGTGACACAAAGGAATGGCAATATATTTCCAAGTCAGGATAGTGGGTGGTTTGGAGGGGAACCTGCATATGGTGGTGTTCCCATGTATCTGGAATCTTCTAGATGGTAATGCTGTGAGTTGGAAATGTGCTGTTTAAGAAGCCTCGTGCATACCTGCAGCCACCTTTTAAATGATACACACTGCTGCGACTGTCTGTCAATTGTAGAAGGAATTAATGCTTGTGGGCGTGGTTCAAATCAAGTGGGCTGTTTTGTGCTGGATGGTGTCAAGCTTCTTGAGTGTTGTTGCCATCTAGGCAAGTGGGGAGTATTCCATCACACTCCTGGCTTGTCCCTTGTAGATGGTGGACAGGATTTGAGGAGTCAGGAGGTGAGTTATTCACTATAAGATTCTTAGCCTCCGACCTGCTCTTATATTTACAACAACAAAAACAGTAGTTGCTGGAAGAGCACAACAGGTCTGGCAGCATCTGTAAAGAAAAGATCAGAGTTAACATTGTGGGTTCAGAACTGCATCTTATACTTATGTGGCTAGTCCAGCCCAGCCCAGTTTCTGGTTAACAGTAACCCCCAGGAATCAGTTATGGTAATAACATTGAATGTCAAGGTATGTTGGTTGGATATTCTCTTGTTGGAGATGCGTGTTACCTGGCACTTGTGTGGCACATATTTTACACTCATTTATCAACTGAAATGTGGATACCGCCCAGGCCTTGTTGCGTTAGTGCATGGATTGCATCAGTATCTGAGGCGTTGCAAATGATGAGATCATTGTGCAAACATCAGTGAATGCCCCTACTTCTGATCTCTTGATGAATGGAAGGTAATTGATGAAGCAGCTGAATACGGTTGGGCCGAGCTTCGAGGAACTCCTGTAGAGATGTCTTGGAGTTGAAATGACTGACCTCCAACAGCCACAACCATGTTCCTTTGTGCCACATATGACTTCAAGCAGTAGAGAGCTTTCCCCCCATTTCCATTGGCTCCGGTTTTGTTCGAGCTCCTTGATGTCACATTCAATAAGATGCAGCCTTAGTGTCAAAGACAATTACTCTCACCTCCCCTTTGGAGTAAAACTGGTTTGCCAATGTTTGAGTCAAGGCTTTAATGAGGTCTGGAACCAATTGCTCCTCGCACAGCTCAAACAAAACATCGGCGAGCCAGTTATTGATAAGCAAGGACTGCTTGTGAGCACTGGTGATGACCAATCCATCACTTTACTAATGATTAAGTATTGATAGATGTACCAGTAACTGTACAGATTGGATTTGCCCTCCTTTTTATGTACAGTACCTAATTGGGCAATTTTCCACATTGTCATTTTAAAAATGAGAATGATTGAGCATGATTAAAAATGGCAAAAAAGCAAGCCCAAAGGCTTTTCATCTTAACTCATAAAGCATTCAGAATATGGGAGTGGAACTACTTGTACAAATCAAGGTGAATGAGTATGATCTCTTAGCTATTGCGGAGATATTGTTGCAAGGAGATGAAAACTGGGAACATAATGTTCAGGGACATTTAACCTTTCAAAAAGATAGGAGGGAAGGAAAAGGTGGTGGAATAACACTGTTATTAAGAAATGAAATGAGGATAGTTGTGAGGGATGGTCTAGGCTTGGATAATATAATGTCCATTTGGTTGGATTTAAAAAACAAGGGAAAGAAGACATTCGCAGGAGTAATGGGTAGACCTCTAAATTGTAGCCACTCTGTAGGAAATAGTATAAATCAATATAAGCATATAAAAAGAACACATCATTAATTATGGATGACTTTAATCTTCATGTTGATTGGATCAGTCAAGTTGGAAAAGGTAGCTACTACACAAAGTCATGGAGCGTAGTAGAGATAGTTTCCCAGAGCAAAATATCGTGGAGCTAACTAGAGAACAGGTTATCCTAGATCTGGTAATAGGTACTAAGGCAGGTTTAATAAATGACATTGAGTAAAAGATCACTGATGAAGCAGTGGTCATAACATGATAAAATTTAATAATCGGTTTGAGTGTGAGAAACATGGATCCAAAACTGCTGTGTTTAATTTAAATAAAGAGAATGACAATGAAATGAGGATAGAGTTAATTAAAGTGGACTCAGCAGTTAGATTAGCGGGTATGACGACAAGCAAGCAGTGACTTTTATTTAATAATATTTCATGACTCTCAGCAAAAATATATCCCAGAAAGGAGGAAAGATTCTAAGAGAGAAATAAACAAACCATGGCTAACCAAGGAAATTAAGTAGAGTATAAAATTCAAAGAAAAAGCATATATGATGACAAAAGTCAGTGATAGCCTTGAAGACTGGAATAAATTCAGAATACAGCAAAAGAGGACTAAAAAGTTAATAAAGAGAGAGAAAATAAATTTTGAGGGCAAACTGGAAAGGAATATTTTAAAAACTCTAATTTAGAGCTTATTTAAATGTATAAAAAAGAAGAGAGAAGTCAAATTGGATGTAGGCCCCTTAGAAATCAATCTGGAGAGAGTTAAATGAAACAAGGAAGTGGCAGAGGGGTTAAACAGATATTTTGCACCAGTCTATATGGTTGAAGATACTTCAAGCATCCTATTAATATTAAAGATTAAAGTGCCATTACAAGAGAAATAATATCAGAAAAAATAATAGAGCTAAAGGAAGATAAGACCCCCAGCACTGATGGCTTATATCCTGGCACCCTAAAAAAGGTAGCTCTTGAGATAGAGGATGCATTGGTTGTAATTTTTCAAAAATCTTTGGATTCTGGTGAAGTACCAGAGGATAGGAAAGCTACCAGACTGATACACTTATTCAAAAAGGGAGGAAGGCAAAAAGCAGGTAACTATAGACCGATTAGCTTAACATCTATTGTTGGAAGGGTATTAAAATCAATTACTAAGTCATAATCTAATCAAGCAGAGTCAGCTTGGCTTTGTGAAAGGGAAATCATATCTGATTAATTCATTTGAGTCTATTGAGGAAGTTCAACATTAGTGGATAGAGGGGGACCAGTAGTTGTGTTGTATTTGGACTTCCAGAGGTGTTCCTCAAAGTAGGTCACAAAAGGTTAAGTCTTAAGATAAGAGCCCACAGTGTTGGAAGTAGTTTATTGGCATGGATAGAGAATTGGCTAATTGGCAGGAACAGCATGTGAAAATAAGGTTTTCTTTTTAAAGTTGATGACTTGTGACCCAGAGAAAAGAAGATAATGTATTGTAGCCAAATTTTCTGGCATCAGAAAAATAGGTAGAAAGGCAGGTTGTGAGAGGGGAACAAACATAATGATTTTGATAGGTTAAGTAAGCAGACAAAAATTTTGGCAAATGGAGCATAATGCGGGAAGATGTGAAGTTGTTCATTTTGGGAGTTGGAATATAAGAGTAGGGAAGTCTTACTGTAATTGTACAAGGTGCTGGTGAGACCACCTCTGGAATACTGTGAGCAGTTTGGTCCTCTTACATAAGGAAAAATATTTAATTGGAGGTAGTTCAGGGGAGGTTCATGAGGATGATGATGTGGAGGGATTGTATTATGAACAAAGGCTCAACAGCGTGGAGCTCACTAGAATTTAGAAAATTGAGAGGTGATCTCATTGAAACATGTAAGATTCTTAAGGGGCTTGACAGGATAAATTCTGAGAGGATGTCTCCACATGGGAGACTCCAGGACCAGAGGACATATTCTTAGAATAAAAAGTGCCAATTTAAAACTGAGATGAGGAGGAATTTCTTCTCTTAGTGGGTTGTGAATCTTTGGAACTCCTGCCACAGAGAGCTGTGGGGATGGAACCCATGTGCATACTTAAGGCTGAGACAGATAGGTTCTTGATCATTAGGGGAATCAAGGGTTATGAGGAAAAGGCAGGAAAGTGGGTGTGAGGAATGTGGGATCAGCCTTTTGAATGGTGCAGTAAACTTGAGTGGCCAAATGGCCTACTCCTGTTCCTATTTCTTATGGTCTTATGTCAGTGTTGTAGTTGTAGAGGTGAGAGATGCAGCAAGTTCTGGAGCACTAATCTTTAGTATTATTGGGGGAATGTTGTCAAGGCCCATAGCCTTTGCAGTATCCAGTGTTTCTACCTGTTTCATGATATCGTGGAGTGAATCAAACTGGTTAAAGACTGACAGTAGTCAGTCTGACATGGTCATCGACAGATGCACCGACAGCATGGAGGTTGGTGAGAAAGAAAATCAAGTATGTTTTTCCTTCTTGTTGGTTCCCTCACCACCTGCTGCAGACCCAGTCTAGGGGTCAGACCCCCTTCGGGCCCGACCAGGTCAATCAGTCATGCTGCTGTCAAGTCATTTAGTGGTGAACATTGAAATCCCCCACCCAGACTAAAATCTCGTTGCCATCCTCAGTGCTTCCTCCATTCTGTTGTTGACATGAAAAAGCGCTGAGTCATCGACCAAGAGGGTGTGGCACATTGTAATCAGCAGGAGATTTCCCTGCCAATGTTTGACCTGATGACCTGACACTTCATGGGGTTTGGAGTCAAACTTGAAGACTCCTAGGGCAACTTATTCCCAACCATATACCACTGCGTTGTCACTTCTGTCGGGTCTGTCCTGCTGGTGGGACAGGACGTATCCGGAGATGGTAATGCACATGTCTGGGATATTGTCTGGAAGGTATGATTCTGTAAGTACGACCATATCTGGATGTGGCTTAACTAGTCTGCGAGACAGCTCTCCCAGTTTTGGTACTGACTCCCAAATGTTAATAAAGAGGACTTTGCAGGGTCAAATGCTGTTTTGTCATTGCCTTTTCCAGCGCCTAAATCAATGCCAGGTGGTCCGTCAGGTTTCATACCTTTGTTCTCTGAGATATTTTCACAATTTGAGACAATTGAGTGTTTTGCTGGGCCATTTTAGAGGACAGTTAAGAGCCAACCACATTATTAAGGGTCTGGAGTCACGTGGAAGCAAGGACAGCAGTTTTTCCTCCCTAATGGACACTAGTGAAGCAGGTGGATTTTTATGACAACCGACAATGGTTCCATGATCATCATGAGACATTTAATTCCAGATTTACTTTTTAATGTAAATCCCAACATCTGCCATGGTGCAGTTTGAATCCAGGTGTCCAGAATATTAAGTGGGTAATGGGTCTCTTGGGTACTAGTCTAGTGACAATATTACCATGCTATCACTGCCCCCTTTGTGTCTGGCCACAGCTACACTAAACCTGCTGCGAATGCAGAGACAGGCAGAAGGATTTGTGGTAGAGATGGCAGAGGCTATGTAGGACAAAGCATGGAGAATGCAGGAGTCCACACACACGTTCAGTTCTGACTAATCTGCAGCACATGACAACATTTTACCCTCCCCAGAGACATCATTAACCACTATGGGGTGGCACATCTCTCATCGGAATAAGATGTGGGAAGACCTGAACCTTCCTCCAGAGTCCCTTCCCGTCAGGAAGAGTGCCAGGCAACTACCTAACAGTCAAGTGGGAGGCTATTCTTCTCAGGGGACTCCCCAGGGTGAGTAGGCCTCCTCATCCCCTCTGTCAGTGTACACAAAGCTTCTGGTGGGTGGTTCCAAGGATGATGCCCCTATCCATGCAGGAGATGTCAGTCCACCAGCGTGGCAACCAAAGTCATTATGTTCAGCACACCACTCTAAGAAGCCTGTCTCCTCTTTAACTGTGAGTGCCAGGGTCACATCAAGTTATAATGGGCAAAAGAGAAAACATAAGATGTTTTGAGGGCACAATGGTGACATGAATGTTGAGATATTAAATAAATATATGCACATCTATAGGTCTCATGGTCTATTTGTTTCCTTTGGCAATTGTCAACGTAGTGAGCATTTTTTGGAATGTGCTTATAGAGATCATATATTGCACTGGCATGCCTCATGATTGACCATCGTTGAATAAAATGTTCTTGAGGGACTTCAACCGTATGATATAGGAGCAGGATTAGGCTGCCTCACCATTCGATCATGGCTGACATGTTTCTCAACTCCATATTCCTGCCTTCTCCCTGTAACCTTTGATCTCACTACCAACCAAGAGCATAACTATCTCTGTCTTAAATACACTCAATGACTTGGCCTCCACAGCTCTCGGCGGCAATGAGTTCCACAGATGCACCACCTTCTGGCTGAAGAAATTCCTCCTCATCTCAGTTCTAACAGGTCGTCCCTTCCATTCTGAGGCTGTGCCCTCAGGTCCTAGTATCTCCTACTAGTGGAAACATCTTCGCATCTGCTTTATCCAGGCTCCTCAGTATCTGTAAGTTTCAATGAGGTCCTGCCTCATCCTTCTAAACTCTACTGAGTGCAGAAGGAGTCCACAACCACTCTCACATGACTAACCCTTCAATCCAGGGATCATTCTTGTGAACCTCTTTTGGACCCACTCCTTCCTCAGTTACAGAGCCCAAAACTGCTCACAGTATTCCAAATGCAGTCTGACTGGAACCCTATACAACCTCAACAGTACATCCCTGCTCTTGCATTCCAACTCTTTCAAAACAAATCTGAACATTGTATTTGGCTTCCTAACCTTCAGTTCCCAACTGAACCTGCATGTTAAGAAATTCAGATTTCTGAAGCTTTTCCCTGTTTAGAAAATACTGTCTGCTTCTGTTTCTCTTACCAAAGTGCATAACCTCAGATGTTACCACAATGTATTCCAGTTACTATTTCTTTTCCCACTCCTAGCCTGTCCAAATCCTTCTGCAGCCTCCTCACTTCCTCAACACTACCTGTCCCTTTACCTATCTTTATGTAATCTGCTTCCTTTCTTCTGCATTCTTCTCTTAAACAGAAGTGTTATATTAGCTATTAACCTCCCTAACTTCAGTGACTCCTGAAAGATCACTACCAATGCCTCCACTATCTCCTCAGCTATCCCCTTCAGTACTCTGGGGTGTACTCCATCCAATCCAGGTGGTTTATCCACCTTCAGATCTTTCAGCTTCCACAGCACCTTCTCCTTAGTGATGGCCACTACACTCATCTCTGCCCTCTGGCTCTCTTAAATTTCTGGTATGCTGCTGGTGTCTTCCATTGTGAAGACTGATGTAAAGTCCCTACTGAGTTCCACTGTCATTTCTTTATTCTCCATTACTACTTCTCCAGCCTCATTTTCTAATGACTTAATGTCATTTCTTGCCTCTCTCTTACCCTTTATGAGCCCAAAACAAACTTTGCAATCTTCTTTTATGTTACTAGCTAGCTTACTCTCATATTCCATCTTCTCCCCCTTATTGTTTCTTTAGTTATCCTCTGCCTGTTTTTAAAGGCTTCCCAATCCTCTAGATTCCACCTAATCATCACCACATTGAATGTTTTTTCTTTTACCTTTATGCTGACTTGTGTCAGCCATGGTTACGTCATTGTCTCTTCAGTATGTTTCTTTCTCCTTGGGATGAATTTCTGCTGTCTCCTTCCCCCAAGTCACCACCAGAACCCCATGCTATTGATGCTCCACCATCTTCCCTGATAGGTTCCCCTTCCAATCAACTCTGGCCAGCTCCTCCCTCATGTCTTTGTAGTTACCTTCACTCAATTGTAATACCATTACATCTGACTCCAGATCCTCTCTCTCAAACTACAGGATGAATTCTAACATATTATGGTCACTGCCCCCTAGAGTTCCTCAACCTTAAGCTGCCTAATCAAGTCAGCCTTGTTATTCATCCCCAAATTCAGAACTGTTTGTTCCCTAGTGGTCTCTACCATAAGCTGCTCCAAAGAACCATCTCAAAGACATTCCACATCCATTGCTGGTATTTGTTAGCAACCGGATTTTCCCAGACTGACTACTCATTGAAGTCCCCCGTGATTATTGCAATAGTGCCTTTCTTACATGTCTTTTCTATCTCCTGATTTATTTTCTGCCCACATCCTGGCTACTGCCGGGGGCCGGTACATAACTCTCGTCAGAGTCTTATTTCCTTTGCAGTTCTTCAACTGTATCCACACAGACTCTATGCCTCCAATCCAATATTGCTTCTTGCTCTTGATTAAATTCAATTTCTAACTAACAAGGCAACCTTGCCCCATCTTCCCATCTGCCTATCCTTTCGATAGGAGACATATCCTTGGATAATTAGCTCCCACCCCTGATCCCCTTGCAGCTATATTTCTGTGATGCTCGATGTTGTACCTGTCTATTTAAATCTGCATGACAAGCTCATTTACCTTATTTCAGATACTGCTCAAATTTAAGTACAATACCTTCAGTCTTGCATTGACCCTTCCCTTCTCATAGCTGTCTCCATATCTGCTGTGCCTGAAAGGCATGAAATTCCTGACCATTTCCATTCTGTCTGTGCTGTTACTTGTTCAGGAAAATGTAATAATCCCTCCTGAGCCATTAAGAGCCAACTACATTGCATTGGGTCTGGAGTCACATGTAGGCCAGACCAGGTTTCCTTCCCTGCTGAACGTTTATGAACCACACGGATTTTTCTAACAGTAAACAACAGTTTATGGTTTTTATTAGGTCCAACTGCAGATTTTTTTCAAAAGTTGAATTCTAATTCCACCATCTGCCATGGCTCGATTTGAGCCTGCATCTCCAGAACATTACTTTGATTAACAGTCAGATGATACCATTAGACCATCATGTCCCCTAACTGTCTCTGGGGCTGCGTGCACCTTATTTCAAAGTGAGACTCTTGTATTCTGTACATTTGTACATATTAAATTCCTAAATACAGCTCTTTAGTGTAATGTCTGAGACTTCTTCCTTCAAAATCTCGTTCCAAATATGTAATTTTTCTGTTACAGATGTCTCAATTGTATGATTAGTTACATCATCATGATTAACATGAATCTTATAACACAAAACCACAACTTTATTTTGCTCACCACAGGTTGTGGTCTAAATGAAATTGGATGTGCTAACAAGATAGAACATAGATCTGTACAGCGCAGAAACTGGCCCTTCAACCCACAATGTTGTACCAAACATGATGCCAAATTAAACTAATCCCTTCTGCCCGCCCTTGGTCCATATCCCTCCAATTCTTGCATATTCATGTGCTTATCCAGAAGCCCCTTAAATGCCCCTATCGTAACTGCCTCCACCACCACCCCTGGGTTCTGGACTCCTACCACTCTCTGTATAAACATAATTGCCCTTCAACATCTCCTTCGAACTTTCTCCCTCTCATCTTAAATGCATGCCCCTTGTATTAGACATTTCAGCTCTGGGGAAAAGGATTCTGACTGTCAACCCTATCTCTTGCATCTCAAAATTTTATAAACTTCTATCAAGTCTCCCCTCGGCCTCTCTGCTCCTGAGAAAACAACTCGAGTTTCGTCACGTACATCATGGTGCAAGAGAGACATCACTCATCTGCAAGAGACTGATTAAATGATGGAATAGTCTGTCCTAGTGAGAGATGTACAGATAGCATAGAGAAAAGAGTTTGCAAAACCTGTAAGGATCAGAAAACGGCCACTTATAGGCAAGGGGAAGCCATCACAGGACACAAACTACTGGCAGAGACAATGAGAGGCAGCTCTGCTTTTTGTGGGCATAAACCAAAAGTAATAAAATAATTTATTTGAGGCCAATAGAACTGCAGCTTCTTTACAATTTATTTTAATTATTTATCCTTTGTTTTTCTCAGCATGTTTTAATACTATGTTGGAATAAATCAGATTTTGAGTATTGCTGAAAATGGTTTATTGGAACTTTTCATTTTGCACTTACCTGACAATTCTCAAGAAAGTCAATTTAAAGGGGACACCTTCTGAGGTGAAAAATTGCTGTCCTTACCCAGTCTGGCCTATGCACAACTGCCCTTCTGCATTCTGCCATTGTCGAACAAGCCACTCAGTTATAGTAAACTGCTCAGAAATCATCTTTAGCATTCTGACTGTGTGATTCGAGAAAGCCCACTATCACTTACTGAGCTAGCGAGTGATAGACATTAAATGTCAGCCATGCCATCGACACTAACATAATGGGAATCGAATAAAACAATCTTCACACGGTATTCTCAAGTATAAAATGGTGTGCCCTTGCAAGTTAAGAACCGGTTGATTTAATTATAAAAAGGTAACTTCATTCCCAACCAATTTGTCTTCCCTTAAAGTGGAAAATAGTTGAAGAAATGACCTACGATGAGAAGAGTGCACGATAATTCAATTCCCCTCAGAGTGTCAAGATATTCTAGGTTGCCAAAGCTAGTAATTCACAATTAACACCCTCATGAAGGTCATAACCAGCAGGGGAAGTCAAATTCACAGGCAAAGCTAACACAATTCAATAAATTTACTTTCCTGTGCAAAGCATTGACTTGTGTTAATTATTTAGTAGGATATTCATCCATCATAGAGATGTTGATTTGACTTTTGGAATGAGCTATCCCTTGGTGCATGTTAATTTAAGAGATTAAGACAGCAGCTAGGAAATTGAAATAACTTTCCCTTTTCATTTGTGTATTTAAGAATTAATGCTACCTAGAAGTTTCTCCTTTGTCCCTGTCAATTTGGAAATGGTATGCTGTAGACCATGATGCCTCCTCAGCACTTAGACTATTTGATTAGATCATCACTGTCCTGGGTTTAGGTATGCTTGGGTTGAATGATTTCACAGCTCACAAGCTGTAACATTGTCCTGAGGGCAGCTCCAGACTCTTATATTTCCTCTGTATCTGCAGCCATTCCTTATTTTATCTATAATAATGCCAGAGTAATCATCAAGTCATCGAGTCATACAGCACAGAAACAGGCCTTTCGGCCACCATGTGTATGCCAACCAACAAATTCCAAACTACATTAATCTCATTTGCACTTCATCCATAGCCCACTATACCCTGGTCTTTTAAGTCCTCATCCTGATGCTTCTTAAATATTGCACGAGTGATTACTTCCACTACTTTCACAGGAAGCATGTTCCATTTTTCTATGACCCTTTGAGTAATTTTTTTCTCAAATCTCAAATCTCCTCTAAACTCACTTACTCCTCACCTGAAGTTTATGCCTTCAGTCGTAGACATGTCTGCCACATGAAAAGATTCTCACAATCTACCTTGTCTATGCCTCTCATACTTTTGAGTACCTCAATCAGTTGCCCCTCAGCTCCAAGGAAAAAAAACACAGCCAATCCAGTCTTTCCTCATAACTGAGGCTTTTCATTCCATGCAACATTCTGGTGAATCTCATCTGCACCGTGTCCAGTTCAATCACTTCCTTCCGGTATTGTGGTGACCAGAACTGCTCACAGTATTCCACCTGTGCCTAACCAATGTTCTATAAAGTTGAAACAAGACTTCCTTGCTTCTATATTCTACATCACAGCTAATAAAGGCAAGCATCCTGTATGCCTTCTTTACCATCCTGTCCACCTGTGTTTATACCTTGAGGGATGTATGGATTTTTGCACCAAGGTCCCGTTGTTCCTCAGTGTTCCCTAGGAATCTACCATTCATTATGCATATCTTTCCCTTATTAGACCTCCCAAAGTACATCACCTCACACTTATCAGGATTAAATTCCATCTGCCATTACTCTGCTCAACCTACCTTCTGTTCAATATGAGACTGTAACCTGAGACCATTCTCTTCACTATGTACAACATCCCCAATTTTCATGTCATCTGAAGACTCACTAATTATACCTTTGCATTCATATCCAGGTCACTAATGTACATAACAAACAGCAAAGGTGCCAGTACTGAACCCTGTGGTACACCGCTGGTCATAGGCTTTCTATCACAAAAACAAACCTCCACCATTACCCTTTGTCTACTATTTACAAGCCTATTTTGGATCCAGTTTGTCAGCTTGTCTTAGATACCATTGGCTGTTACCTTTTGGACCAACCTTCCGTGTGGGGTCTTGTCAAAGGCCCTACTGAAGTCCATGTGAACCACATCAACTGCACAATCTTCATCAATATATGTAGTCACCTTTACAAAAACCTCAATTTAATTAGTCACACGGGATCTCCTTATAACAAATCTTTGCTGACTATTTCTAATCAATCCCTGCCTTTCCAAGTGTTGATTAATCCTCAGAACTTTTTCCAATAATTTCCCTAGCGCTGGCGTCAGACTGACTGGCCTGTAATTACCTGGCTTATCCCTGCTGCCCTTCTTGAACAAAGGAACCACATTAGCTCTCCTACAGTCATCTGGCACTTCATCTGTGGCCAGTGAAGTCTTAAATATCTCAGCCAGGGCCCCAGCAATCTCCTCCCTTCCCTCCTATAGCAGCCTGGGAAACATCTCATTGAGGCCTGGGGATTTTTGCACCTTCATGCCCGCTAAAACGTTTAATGCTTCACCCTTACTAATCTTAAGATGCACACTGTCCCAACTGAAACCCTGAGCTACAATGTCTTTCTCCTTTGTGAATATTTTCTTTTAAGTCGTCAATTACATCCTCTGGCTCAATGCACAGATTGCCCCTTTGATCTCTAATAGGCCTTAATCTTTCCCTAATAATCCTCTTGCTTATAAAATTCTTATAACATGCCTTGGGGTTTTCCTTAATCCAATCTGGCAAAGATATTTTGTAGCTCCCCTTTGCCCTCCTAATTTCTCTTTTAAACAACACCCTACAATCACTATACTACTGAAGGGTATCCTTTGTTATTAATGTGCTGAACTGGGCATATGTTTCGAGATAACAAGGTGTGGGGCTGGATGAACACAGCAGG
>JAHRHZ010000025.1:40712009-40762013 GCA_024137785.1 Ginglymostoma cirratum
TGGACACGCTCCAGTGCCAGTATGTCCTTCCTGAGGTGTGGGGCCCAGTCAACTAGGGCTCCCTGATTTCACCAGATTAACAGCCCCAATAATTAGGGTACTGATTCTATGAGGTCCAGCTGGCTGACCTTATTACAATCACCACACCCCTCCCCCTCTGTGCTCACTGGCATAGACTGGTCCTTTTTTCTTGAGAGTGTCTTGGGGCGTTTTAGCACCAGTTCAGGTTCCTCCAACTCAGTGTGTAACACAAAGTTCCAGGGGGCAGGACATGTTTGGCCCTGTACCATTGGTGAATTTGCAGTTTTCATATAGTTCATATGCTTATTCAGGACTGTCACACCTACCCGAAATTTATACATCAGTGGTCCTGACCTCACATCAACCATGCCTCTTACCCATGTGGGGACATTTCCATGATTCTTACACCAAACTTTGTTACCTGTATCTAACCGTCTCTCACTTAGAGTGTTGGATCCGGCATTGGAGTTCCAGATGCCATTTTACCCTCTTCCTCCCAGGCCTGGGAAAACCAGACTTAACCTGATGCAGAGTCTTCTACATATTAGCAACTCTGCTGGTGCTATCCCTGTAGTTGTATCAAACAAGAACTGTGACAGCTTGGTATCTAGCGAGGCTGTAGGCTGTCTCTTCAGTCCAGCCTGGGTCACTCTTTCTGCCAGGCCATTGGATGATGGGTGGTATAGACCTATGTTTATGTGTTGAATGCCATTCAATTTTAAGAATTAACGAAATTCCATGCTGGTAAACAATGGTCCATTCTCTATAACGAACACTTCCGGGACTCTGTGTTGCAAAAGATGCATGTAGATTTTCTGTCATTGTCCCCGTGTTTGACGAATGGACACAGTGGGCATATTGTAGATGAGTGGGCATCTACAATATCTAAGAACATTGAACCAAGGCACGGACCTGCATAGTCGACATGCAACTGAGTCCAAGATTTATCTGGCCATTCCTGTTAATGTTGGGGAGCTGCTGGTAGTAATTTTTGTTCTTGTTGACAAATTGGGCACTGCCGTACCAAATCGGCTATGTCTGTGACCAAGCCTGGTCACCAGTCAACGTCTCACCAACTTCTTCAATTTGGAGACCCCTAGATGGCCCTGATGGAATTCAGCCAGTATTTGATGACCTTTGCTTGGGAAAATCACTCTTGCTCCCCATAACAACATGTCATCCTCTACGATGAGCGAGTCTCTCCGGGTCCAAAAAGATCTTAATACCAGTTGCGGCGGCCCTTTGATTTTCCCTAGCAGTACACACTGTTTCAGTTTGGAAGGGATTGGATCTTTCTGTGTCAAATTGTTAGCTGTGGTTGAGAGTGTGTCCAGAAAATTTCATATCATTACATACAATATTGGAGGTACTACTGGTCATAGAATCATAGAGCCCCTACAGAGTGAAAGCAGGCCATTTGGCTCATCGAGTACACTCAAACCCTCTGAATAGCATCCCACCTTGACCCACTTCCCCTTGCCTTTTCTGTGTAACCCTTCATTTCTCATGACAAGCTCACCTAGCCTGGATATCCTTGGACACTATGGGCAACTCAGCATGCTAAATCCACTTTACCTGCATATCTTTGGACAGTGGGAGGAAACCCAAGTAGACACTGGGGGAAGTGTGAAAACTCCACAAAAACTGTCACCCAAGGGTGGAATCGAACCCAGGACCCTGGCGCTATGAGGTAGTAATGCTAACTACTGAACCACCATACCACCCTTACAGTACACTGTGGCAGGGTGGCTGAATGGTTATCTCCTAATGGGAGGTGGCTCAATGTATCCACATTTGCTAGTCAGCCTCCTGGACAATGTTCTAACCTGTAGTTATAAGCACTTAGTATTAGACCCACTGCTGAATGTGGCCTGAAGCTATAGGCAGCACTGACTTGTCCTCTTTTAAGCGGACCAAGTAGGCATTTGTGGTCTGTGATTATCACAGATTTTCATCCATAAAGATATTGGTAGTCTTCCTGACTCCAAGTGTGACTGCCAACCCTTCTTTTTCTATCTGTATACATTTATGTTCAGCATTAGCCAAAGTCCTGGATGATTATGCTATTGGCCTTTCCTTTCTATTGGGTCATCTATGAGCTAATACAACCCTAATGCCATATAGGGAGGCATTGCATATCAATACCAGATCTTTCTTGGTATCATAGTGTGCCAACACCTTAGAGGATGATTGCTGTTTTTTTATACCTCACTGAAAGCGAGGGCTTGTCTAAGAGACTATTTCTAAACCTGACTATTTTATTAGGAATTGATGCAAAGGTGCCAAGATGGATTCCAGGTTATGTATGAACTTGCCATAATAATTTACCAGCCCAAGAAATGACCTAAGCTTCTGGACAGATTTGGCAGTTGGGGCACCTTTGATTGCCATCACTTTATCTTCCAATGAATGTAACCTGATCTTGTTGACTTTATAGCCTACACCAGTCACTTGGCAGGCCTGGAACACATTTTTCTTTTTTTAGGCATATGCCTGCTTTGAAAAAATGCCTTAGGACTGTATCTAATTTCTCTAGGCCTTCCCTATTAGTTTTCCCTGTATTCAGGACGTTATCTAGGTGAATGGTGACCTGAGGTAGAGCTTGCAAAATGTTTTCCATCGTCCACTGGTTTGCTGATTCCTTCACTTTCCAGCCTTCTCATTTTCAGTTTCTACTTTTGCCTGTAAGGCAAATGGCACTGGGCTGAATCACTGAATTGCTTCCTGGGATGTATGCAAAGTGGTCTTGGCTCCTCTGATCGTCCTTAGACTTTCCTGGAAGATTTCCAGGTATTAAATTAATGGGCAGCATGGTGGCTCAGTGGTTAGCACTGCTACCTTATAGTGCCAGGGGACCCAGGTTCAATCCCACCTTTGGGTGACTGTCTGTGTGGAGTTTGCATATTCTCCCCGTGTGTGTATGGGTTTCCTCCCACACTCCAAAAATGTGCAGGCTAGGTGGATTGGCCACAAAAAATTGCCCATAGTATTGAGGGATGTGACAGTGAGGTGTGTTATAGGGGGATGGGTCTGGGTGGGATGCTCTGACAGTCAGTGTGGACTTGTTGAGCCACAGGGCCTGTTTCCACACTATAGGGATTCTATGATAATTAAGACTTCATTCAAGCAGCCATTTTTTAACTGAAAAATATTGAGCCAATCTAGGTGAATCTCTCACAACCACTTTTGCCCCAATAAGCTTGGGCCTGAACATTTTACTGCAATCACTAGTAACTGAAACAGCTTCCTTTCATAAGAGACCAAAACCAAAGTTGTATCCTCAGTCTGTGAAGGTTCCCTGATATAGGCCCTCAGCCTAGCTGAGGTCTTGCACAAATTTAAGCGCTGGAGGCCAGAGTGAATCTTATCAAAACCTGACCCAGCAAACACTGATACAGCCCCATCGGTATTGACCTCCATTAGAACTGGGTGACCATTTCACCAACTGTTTATCTTGATTTGTTCTAACTTGAATCTTGCTAAGCAATTTAAGTGTTCCAAATCAGATGTAGGTGGACTTTCCAGGGTATGAACTCTCCTTGATATTTGTCTATGAGTTGTCTTAATCAATTTAGGCCTAGTAGGACTCTTCTGCTGTCTTGAGTCCACGTACAGGCAACAACCACAATGGCTTGCTGGCCAGGATCCCAAAGAAAATTTTAACTGCTTTGCTGAGGCTTGGTTGTGTTTTAGGGTTTTGCTGCAGCCCAACCTAGAGTCACTCTGAGCAGGATATGTCCTGAGGTGGAGCGATACAATTGCCTGCACTCGAGTGGCGTTGAGGAGGTCCACTTCCAATGGAATATCTTGCAACTTATATGCACCTCTTGCCGATTTTCCAATGTTGAAACTAGTTGGAGTGCCTGTTTGAAAACCAGTTGAACTTCAGCTAGCTGGCGTCTTTGCATTGTTACCTCATTAATCCCACCCTCGTCAGTCCTGAAATAACTCTACAGAGGTCAGTGTCCCATCATGAAGTCATCCTTTATTTAGATATGAACAGTCCTTGACTACAGTTCTCCCTTATACGAAATTAGACACTAGTGTGTCAATATTCCTGACACTGAACCTTTTTATGTTAGCCAGGACTCCCTGACTGGGGCTGTCAACCAGGGAACTCATTCACTGAGGTCCAGCTGGCTGACGTTGTTACAATCAACTTAAGTAATCATAAATATCAAAGATGGATATTATCTTTAAATCCAAATTTCTGAATTCTTTCTTCGAAAAATAGGAGTTAGAATCAGACATGGAATTTTTTTTACTCACTAGTCAGGTAGCTGGAGTCAGGAAATTTTCCAGCCTATTAAATCCACTGCAAGTAAAAAATGCGTTGAATGACAGGATTTTCATTATGGGGAGGAGGGATGTTTGCAGGAAGGAATCGGACTTACAACATCCAGACTAGATCATGTTTGGCCTCAAGTGCTGAAATAGACTATTTTAAAAGCCTATTTTGTTTCTCTGGAACTTTGTCCCAATGTTTTGTTAAATCAGGCTTTGCTGCTCTCAGTCCCTATCCACTCCCCATGCCTAAGAATTCCAGCTTATTCCAACTACTTCCCCTGCCCGGACAGCATTTTGCATCCTCCATGGCCTTTCATAGCACCTATGGAAACTTGGTACCAATTTGTGAACCCCACCAACTAACCTTTGTCCTTGAACCCTCCATGCCATTTCACTCAAAATCTATCATAGACACACCTCAGGGCTTGTGCTGTGGTTAAATAAGGTTCTAAATATCTGTTACCGACCTCACTACATTAAAAATATTCTCCATTCATGAAGGCTCATTCAACACTTCTAAATCCCCTCAATTCCTAAGTCTTGTTTCAAACAAAAAAGTTGATCATACCCACGCAAGGCAGCTAATCCTTTAATAATCCCTTGAGCTGCCAATGAATTTAGAATCAGTCACTGTGATAAAGATAGCAAGGAGGAAGCAGCTACTTATTAATAATGACAACACTCGAGTTATGTTTAGAGACAGCTACTGAGACTTCTCTTCAACTCTTATAAACTCAGTCTGGCAGTTTCTTTCAATTTTTAAAGGGCCACTATTTAAATAACTTGATAACTTGAGACTTTTCAACTCTTGTCAATATGAAAGACAAGCACTGCAGATGCAAGGGAATCCCATCACTTTCAAAATCCCCTGCACCATCCTGACTTTGAACTACATCTTTATTGCTTTATTGCTGTGGCTCAGTGGCTCAGAAACCTGTAACTCTGTCTCCTTACAGCACTGTGGGTACGCTAGATGGACTGAAATTGTTCAAGAAAGCAGTTCACTTGTGAGAGGACTAGTTCGCTCTTTCACTACTTCATAATTGGGGATGGGCAACAAAGGCTGGTCTGGTCAACTACATGCTCGTCCCCAAAGATGAATAAGGATCTGTATACTGATAGGGTGTCTTTGTAGAGATTCTGGTTTGCGATCAGTAATTTGCCGATTTTTAGGTGGTTCAAATCAACCGCAGATCCCTGGTTCTGACAGTGGACTTATTTAGGGAATGTGAAATAAAGAAGGCAATAGACAGGCATTTCAGAGGCAAAAGAATCTCTGCGTTTATTACATACAAAAGGTGAATATATTACAGGAAATAAAGGCAAATACAAAGCAGTGAAATTGACACGATTATACAGAGGAGAGTACTTAAATACACTTAAATTAAACACAGGCTAAACACTTTTAGAAGCTAAACAGTAATTTTAATCATAGAAACTTTAATCAGGCTTCCTGCCCTTGGGGTTCCCTGCACTGTCACCGCCCACCTTCCCTCTCCCTGCTAGCTAGGTTGGATACTTTGGGTCTTGAGAATATAAGCTCACCACTGGGGATAAATGCAATTTTAAAATACAGCTGGCCATTCTTGCTTGCCGTAGCCAGTGCTTATTTGAAGACTTTGGATGGTGTAGGCCTTCAGTCTGAGTTGAGTCCACTGATATGGTAGGAAGTGTTTTCAATTTATTGGGTAAGCACTTGGTTTTCCTTCCTTTTTGGCGGTTTTGTGAGCCGGTTTTCATTTCAGGGTGTGTCTGAGGGCTTGTCAGTCACGTTGGTGGTTTTTAGAGTTCATTGGTTGTCAGGTCTGCTGGTGTGGTCGGTTGCAGTTGGTTCCCCTGTATGGAACAGGCCTGTGTTGGTAGGTTTTGGGGAGACCAGCTGTCTGGGATCCGTCTTCTGGAGATGGCTATGGGGATGCTCTTGGGGCAGTAGCTCTTTCAAATCCCTCTCCTGGGCGTAGTTGTGGGGATAGCTCTTTTAGGTGAGGTCGGGGCCTGCGATTATACTAATTGCGGATCTCTTATCTTCATGCCAAATCTGCGCTTGCCAATGTTTTACTGCTATTCCCTTTGAGGCAGTTGGCTTCCTCAAAATTAAGAGTATATGTGAATGGACTTTGATTGAGTTTGAATGCCCAATATCTCTCTGAATGAAAATTGATTGAAGTTGAATGTCTTGGTATCTGTATAGGCTCCAAAATGTCTGGGTTGGGATTGCCCGAAGGGTAAAAGTTAGTTTCTGTCTAGAGTGTTAGGCCTGGTTAATTGTTCTTTTAGAGTCTCTTGTGTGAATTGGATTTTTGAGCTGAGCAATGGTTCCAAGCAGTTATCTCTGTCTATGTGATTTTCCCAGAGCATAGCCCAGCTGCCTTTTTTTAAAATTTATAAAAGTTATTTGCAAGGTCCAGGAATTTGGCCCAGTATTTCAGAATATAGGGATTTTTGCTCAGCCCTACATCATCAATGAATTAATCAATGCCTCCCCATATTAAATATCACTTAGGAGAAACACTCTGGATTATCAAGGTCCAACATCAAGATTAATTTGGTAATATCATTACTGACTGAACTGGCTGGATTCTGAATGTTACATCTGCAAGATTGGGCCTGTGGCAGATGGTGAGACAACCAACATGACAAAAAGAAACTGAATCGGCATTGGTCAACCTACTTGTTGCAGATCCACTTATTCATGATACTATTAGTAGGAGCATTTATTTCATTGTTCTTTTGGAGACAAAGTCCTGGTTTAAGAATGAGGGCAATACCATTACCATTATGCTTTGTGGCACTCAATGGAATAGCTTCAACACAGACCCAGCAGCTCAAATGGGCATCTATGAGGCACTGTGGCTATCATTAGCAGCAAAATTGTACTTCCCTAGTAATCTTCCCTCTAAGCTGCTTGCTGATGTTCTGCGCATTCCATTTTGTATATCAGTACATTGGCTTTCATTTTTGGAAGTTACCACGTAAAAGGGGAATGTTGTTTCCACAACTGATAACCCTAAAACCCAGATTATCCTTTGCCCTACTATTTCCGTCAAGCCAAGGGTCCAATACTGGTACAATAAGAGTGAAGGAGAGCACATCAGGAGTAGCCCCTAGTCTGCCTAAAAATGAGGTGCCAATTTGATGAAGCTGCAACATAGGATTATGTAAATAATAAACAATAACAATTTGTATTTAAATTGCCTTTAATATAAGAAAACACCCCAGCTGTTTTACGGGAGCATCATGAAGAGATGTTTTACGTTGAGGTACATAAGGCAATATTAGAAAAGATTTAAAAAAAGCTTGGTAAAAGGGTAGGTTAGAAGAAAAACATTTTAAAGGAAGTCAGAGATGTCGGGCAATCAGAAAGTATGGGAACAAAATTTCTGAGCGTAGGAGTTAAGCAGCTGAAAGTACAAACCTATTGGTGAAGCGATTAAGAGCAGTTCCTCAAAAGGATAGTGTTAGAGAAGCACAGGTATATGAATTTTGTGGAACTGGATATTACAGTTACGTAAAGGGAGAGGTAATGAAAGGGCTTGAAAACACAAACAAGAATTTTAAAGTCAAGGCACTATTTGAAGGGAGCCAGTGTAGGTCAGAAAGAACAAAGATGATGGGTGAACAAGAACAAGTATGAAGTGGGCAGCAGAGGTTTGGATGAACTTCATTTAGAATCCTACACAACGTATTTTAATGACTTGGAGGAATGAGGTGAATATACTGTAACCAAATTTTCAGATGACAAAAAATAAGTAGAAAGGCAGGTTGCAAAGAGATATAAACAATTTACAGGGAGATATTGATAGATTAATTAAGTGGGTAAAACATCAAATGGAGTAATATGTGGGGAAATGTGAAGTTGTTCGTTTTGGAAGGGAGAACAAAAGAACAATATCATTGAAAGTGAAAAACCGTAGAAAGCTGCAACACAAAGGGATTGGAGGTACTTTTGCACAAAACACAAAGCTAGTATATAGGTGCAGCAGATAATCAGGAAGGCTAATAGAATGTTGACCCTTATTTCAAGGGATTTGGAGTATAAGAGTAGAGATATTGTACTGCAACTGCACAAGGTGCTGCTGAGACTACGTCTGGAGTACTGTGAGCAGTTTTGGTCCCTTTCTTTAAAATGATATGTCTTTATAGGAGGCAGTTAAGAGAAGGTTCATGAGGATGATCCCTGGCATGGGAGGAATTGTATTATGAGCAAAGGTTAAACGTGTTGGGTCTCTATAGTTTGGAATTTAGAAGAATGAGAGGTGATCTCATCGTAACATATAGAATTTGTAAGGGCTTGACGGGGCAAATGCTGAGAGGATGTTTCCCCTCATGGGAGAGTCTAGGACCAGAGGCCATAGCCTTAGATTAAAGGGGTGCTAATTTGAGACTAAGATGAGGAGGGGTTTCTTCTCTCAGATGTTTGAGAGTCTTTGGAACACCTTGACACAGAGAGCTGTGAGGGCAGAATTCTTGTGCATATTTAAGGTTGAGTTAGATTCTTGATCAGTAGGGGAATTGATGGCTACAGGGAAAGATGGCACAGTGGCACAGTGGCTAGCACTGCTATCTCACAGCGCTAGGGACCCGTGTTCATCCACCCTCAGGCGACTGTCTTCGTGGAGTTTGCATGTTCTCCCTGTGTCTGCATGGGTTTCCTCCCACAGTCCAAAGATGTGCAGGCTAGGTGGATTGGTCATGCTAAATTGCTCGTAGTGTTCAGGGATTTGTACATTAGGTGGGGGTTATAGGAGGCTGGGTTTGAGTGGGTGCTCTGAGGGTCGGAGTGGGCTTGTCAGGCCGAAGGGCCTGTTTCCACATTGTAGGGATTCTATGACAGGAGAGTGGCTGTGAGGAGTGTCGGATCAACCACAGTCCTTTTGAATGGCTTAGCAAGCTCAAGTGGTCAAACAGCCTATTCCTGTTCCTATTTCTTATGGTCTTAATTGAACAGACGAGTTAGAAGTACATACTTAAGTTTAGAGGTGCAACGTGGGTTTTTGGCCACTGATGAAAAGTTGGGGTGAATTTGGACAATATTACGTATGTGGAAACAAGCATTCCTACTGATGGAATGCATACATTCTTGAGGTCTCATCTTGTTGTCAAATATGGGACTATGGTTGGAACATTCTAGTTCAGATTCTGACAGTTGCCAGTCTGAGTAATTAAATCAAAAGTTTGGGAATTACATGTATGTTCAGGAGCAAAGTCAGTGGTTTTATTCATCCTAATATTTAATTGGAGGAAATTTGTCCTCATCCGCTAGATCCAAGAGACAGCATGAGAATGAGAAATAAAAGGACAAATCCAACTGGCTGGTTACCATCCCATCAGTTTACCTCTATCATTAGTGGAATGATGGAAGGTATCATCAGCAGAGCTGTCAAACAGCACATTCTTACCAATAACCTGTTCAGTTTGGATTCTGCCAGGGAAAGTCATGTGATTACCTTATTACAACCTTGGTTTAAACATGGAAGAAAGAGCTGAAATCCAGAGGTGAGGTGACAGTGACTGCCCTTAACGACAAGGCCACATTTGACAGTGTAGAATCTAGAACCTTAGCATAAATGGAGTCAGTGGGAATCTGGAAAAAGCCTCTGCTGATTGGAATCATACCTGTCATAAAGGAAGATAGTTGTGGTTGTTGGAAGTCAATCATTTCAGTTCCAAGATACATCTGCAAGTGTTCCTCAGAGTAGTATCCTTGGCCCAATCATCTTCAGCTGTTTCATCAAAGATCTTCCCTCTATCATAAAGTCAGGAGTGGGATCTTTGCTGATGATTGCACCATGTCCAGCACCATTCATGACTCCTCATACTGAAACATTCTATGTGCAAGACCTGGAAAAATATCCAGACTTGATCTGAAAATGACAATTAACAAGCGCTCTACATAAATGTCAGAAAATGGCCATCTCCAGCAAAAGAAAATCTAACCTTGACATTCAGTGGCCTTATTCACTAATCTGCCTCTATTGATATCCTGGGAATTGTTTGGAGACAGGCATTTGTAATGCTGGGGACATAAGGAGAATGCTAAGACGTATCATCCACTTAGCAATTGTGGCTGAAGATGCTTGCAAATGCTTCAGCTTTGTCCTTTGCATTTATATGATGAACCCATTATTGAAGCTGAGGACATTTGTGGAGCCTTCTCCTGTTTGTAGTTTGATTCTCCAATCCATTGACATGGATATGGGACACCATTCTATTTTCAGTTTCGGGCAACTGGGTAATTAGCATGAATGTGAAGATGGCCATCAAAATGGCCATGTGCATATGCACAAATATGCTCACTGACATCACTTACTGGCAGGTGAGCCAGAATTAATTTTACCAATTAATGGATGGTGTCATTACATTTTGCACATGTTAATACATTACTGTGACTGTGCATGTACAGATGGCCCTACTCGATTCAAGTTTCCAGGAGTGGGGTAAAATATGTAAGTGATGACAAAGTAATGCCAGCTGTTCAGTGAGCAGCTGCTCATTGTGGGCAAAAGAGAAATTGTGGCTCAAGTCTGAATTTTACTTTTGGGAATGTGGCAATGAGGACTTGCCCCACTTCACTGAATGCCTGATGGCTGGTTTAGTAGACGCTCCTTCCAGTTGGAAGGAAGCTACGTCTGTGGACCCATAATGTATGTACAACTGGTGAGAATCTTCCATGGTGTTCCTACACAAGGACTGCAGAGATGGTCAGGTCCATTGTAGCAAGTTCTACAGCAAAGGAGAGTGCTGGGTCTGATACCTGCAATGTCAGAACCTTGGCCAGGGCTTGCTGTAGTTCCAAAATGGCTTCTGTGTGCTCAGCCTACAGCCATGGACAAGTTTCTTCAGAAGGTCTGACAGTGGGGAGGCCTTGGTAGTGAAACTATTAATGAGATTCCAGCAATATCCGACTTGTCCTTAAATAAGATTGGAGGGTTTTCACATCACTTGGGAGGAGTCATTGAAATTTTGCTTCAGTATGTCTTGTTTTTCTCAATTTCTCAGCACTGTAGGTTACTGTAGTTCCTTAATGGGTAACTTGCGGTTTCATAATCTGGGCTTTCTTAGGGTTAACTTTGAGTCCTACTCCTACGAAGTGAAGAGGGCTAACAATTCACTGAGGATCTGGAAACTTTCTCCCCCCTAAACGTTTGTTTGAAGCAGAAGATTATCAACATATTGAATCAGACACTCGGGTCATGAAAAACCATCAAGGCCCTGCACTAATCTCTGGAAAGTCAAAGAAGAATTGTGAAACTCTTGAGGTAGACAAATCCAATATTATTAGCCTTGAAATGCAACAGCAAATTTGTATTGACATTCCTGTTTTAAAGAAATTGATGAAAGTCTTGCTAATAACTAGAACGGTTGGGTCTGTGGAGCTGGTTTCATTGTAGTCCCAGGACTAGTTGATACCATAGGGGTGGTAAGTGATGCGGTCTCATATGACTCCCAGTAGTTGATCATCAGTTGCAGGAGCCATCTGGCTTCCTAACAGGTGAAATTACTAAGTTACTTATTGATGTCACCAGACTTAATATTCCCTGTTATGACAGGCATGTTATTACCTACACAAGCTCATTTTCTGCTTGTTTGGGAAACTTGTATAGTTTCTGTGGCTTTGGATCAGGGTCACCTATGACCATTTCACCCATCATCCAGCTGCAGTTGTGATTATGTGTGGCAAAAGCAGATGTATGCTTGTTGATAATTTGCTGTACCCCTGGATCATCAAACATTTCCACGGCTTTAACACCCCATTCCCCAATTGTGCAGATTCTTCTGGTGTATGCCACAATGGGGACTTTCATTATTGACTCTGCTACTTTACCCATTTTCCAAATACAGCAATTTACTGAATCAGGTTACTGTGAACCATCATGCCAGAGCCAAGAATGTACGCTGTATAAAGTTACAGAAATATAGCAGAGTAATAACAAACCAAGTCACACAATCTAAATTCTAAGGGGTCAATTTTGAATCCTGTCCGTGGTCTGTGAAATGATAGCCCATTTATAGTATGCCATGATAAACCTATGTCCCTTTGGATGTGTTAAGGGTGTTGCAGGAACCTCCAGTGTCCCTTAAAAATCTGGCGAGGCAGCCTCCTATCTCATCTTCCACGAGAGGTCATTTCACACCATCCCACTTGGCTCTAACCTTCCATTCCGGATAGGCCTGACATCATGTTAGACCATAAAACATAGGAGTGGAAGTAAGGCCATTCGGCCCATTGAGTCCACTCCGCCATTTAATCATGGCTGATGGCCATTTCAACTCCACTTACCCGCACTCTCCCCGCAGCCCTTGATTCCTTGCGAGATCAAGAATTTATCAATCTCTGCCTTGAAGACATTCAACGTCCTGGCCTCCACTGCGCTCCGTGGCAATGAATTCCACAGGCCCACCACTCTCTGGCTGAAGAAATGTCTCCTCATTTCCGTTCTAAATTGACCCCCTCTAATTCTAAGGCTGTGCCCACGGGTCCTAGTATCCCCACCTAACGGAAACAACTTCCCAGCGCCACCCTTTCTAAGCCATGCATTATCTTGTAAGTTTCTATTAGATCTCCCCTCAACCTTCTAAACTCTAATGAATACAATCCCAGGATCCTCAGCCGTTCATCGTATGTTAGGCCTACTATTCCAAGGATCATCCGTGTGAATCTCCGCTGGACACGCTCCAGTGCCAGTATGTCCTTCCTGAGGTGTGGGGCCCAAAATTGGACACAGTATTTTAAATGAGGCCTAACTAGAGCTTTATAAAGTCTCAGAAGCACATCGCTGCTTTTATATTCCAACCCTCTTGAGATAAATGACAACATTCCATTCGCTTTCTTAATCACGGACTCAACCTGCAAGTTAACCTTTACAGAATCCTGGACGAGCACTCCCAGATCCTTTTGTACTTCGGCTTTATGAATTTTCTCACCGTTCAGAAAATAGTCCATGCCTGTATTCTTTTTTCCAAGGTGCAAGACCTCGCATTTGCTCACATTGAATTTCATCAGCCATTTCCTGGACCACTCTCCTAAACTGTCTAAATCATTCTGCAGCCTCCCCACCTCCTCCGTACTACCTGCCTGTCCACCCAACTTCGTATCATCGGCAAACTTCGCCAGAATGCCCCCAGTCCCTTCATCCAGATCATTAATATATGAAGTGAACAGCTGCGGCCCCAACACTGAACCCTGCGGGACACCACTTGTCACCGGTTGCCATTCCGAAAAAGAGCCTTTTATTCCAACTCTCTGCCTTCTGTCAGACAGCCAATCCTCAATCCATGCCAGTAGCTCACCTCGAACACCTTGGGCCCTCACCTTACTCAGCAGCCTCCCGTGAGGCACCTTATCAAAGGCCTTTTGGAAGTCTAGATAGATAACATCCACTGGGTTTCCCTCGTCTAACCTACTTGTTACCTCTTCAAAGAATTCTAACAAGTTTGTCAGGCACGACCTCCCCTTACTAAATCCATGCTGACTTGTTCTAATCCGACCCTGCACTTCCAAGAATTTAGAAATCTCATCCTTAACGATGGATTCTAGAATTTTACCAACAACCGAGGTTAGGGTAATCGGCCTATAATTTTCCATCTTTTATCTTGATCCTTTCTTAAACAAGGGGGTTACAACAGCGATTTTCCAATCATCTGGGACTTCCCCTGACTCCAGTGACTTTTGAAAGATCACAACCAATGCCTCCGCTATTTCCTCGGCCACCTCCCTCAGAACTCTAGGATGTAGCCCATCGGGGCAATGTTCTTGGACCTAGGTGCAGGAACTGAAAGTACAAGAATTAGAATAATTTGTCTCTGTGACTGGGGCATTAGGGATGTGTGCCTGTCCCTGTTCTCAAGTTCCTCGAGTAATAAAGGTCTATACTTCTAACCTGGCCCCTGTTCTTCAAAGGCTGACGAGGTGCTTAACGTTCTCTGGCATAATTACACATATGGCCGCAATCATAAACTGGCCTTGCTGTCCCATATTTCCACTTCAGCGTCCAGAATTTGATTCCGCCCTCTACTTGCAGTAGACACATATAGGGCTGAGGATCTCCCAAATGTTAGTGTTACGTTAGTTTATTTACTCTTAAAATCCCAATCTCTTAGACATCTTTTTACAGGTCCGCACCATATGCCTTAGTACCCAGTCTTCTGTATGTGTGCAATCATTTGGATCAAAAGCCTCGTGCTTTTATGACTTTCAGTCAATTGTAATATTAAAGTCCTAGTTGAATGAGTTGTGTTAGGTGCCTGTAAGATCTGTCAATCCAATTTGGCCCATACATACTGTTGAAGTGTATCCATAAGAAGGTAATGAAAGCAGCTGGGTGCTCCAATTTCTTTTGCCGATGCTTGTTCATACCATCCACTGAATTCCACGCATTACTATTTTCCGCAGTGACTATAGCATCACATCTCTTGCAAGTTGCCTCCCTAGTATTCTGAGGATCAGTGGAGCTGAATGAATAGCGAAGACTTGGACACATTAATTAATGAGTTTCTTCTTCTCTTTGTCATTGAGCACGTGCAAAGCCCTTTGCTGACGTTAATATTCAAAGAGATCATAGGGATCACAGAGGTTTGAAGATTGGGATTTTTTTGCTGTCTCAAATAACTGCACCATCTTGAATGCTGTGCTATATATCACTAGACCCTGCTCTGCCTTCGACATGGGATTCCTTCACTCCGTGGTGACTGGGTTCAAAGGGACAGATTCTGGAGGTGCCAAAAGCCCTCAAACCAAAGGGGTTGAGGGTCCCTAATTTGCCTCACCGAAATCTCCGCAATCGACATCATCACCTCTCCCACCTTATTTTCATCAAATTCTATAGTTCCGAATGTACATATCGTACCATTCCAGATTAAAAGCTGTGCCTTAAATTTGTCTATTTATTGCTGGCACTTTGTATGATCAGTGGTTTTATATCCAGCTTCTCTGCCTACTTTTTGGAGACTCTTTACTACCACCTGTAAAATAGCACACTTCTTTGTTCTGCTGCAATCTCTTGATCACACTGTGATAGCCTTTTCTTTTTCCGATGGGACTGTTCAAACTGTGCCTGAATCTCATTAATGCATAATAGATTCATTTTTTTTTTGTGATAACACAGTGTAGAGCTCGATGAACACAGAGGGCCAAGCAGCATCAGAGGAGCCGGAAAGCTGACGTTTCAGGTCTGAACCCTTCTTCAGACAGGGTTTTTCTGATTTCTGAAGAAGGGTCCAGACCCGAAACGTCAGCTTTCCGGCTCCTCTGATGCTGCTTGGCCTGCTGTGTTCATCCAGCTGTACACCTTGTTATCTCACATTCTCCAGCATCGGCAGTTCCTACTACCTCTGAATCATTTTTTTTTTTGTTCCTCCTCTGATATTCATCTATGTAACTTAATCACTTCCTGTTTTGCAACTTCGAGCTTGTGTTTTAGTCTTGCATTTTCTATTTCTTTCTTCCTAAATTCCTTCATACAACTGGCTATTGCCTTGGCTTTATTGAGTTCAGAGGTGCACTTCACCTGCTTTTTTCTGACCTCCAAATATTTTTGTCCAACTCGTCCTGGACCCTTTAATACTTTATTAGTATATCCAACCCAGTTGGGCCACTAATGATTTAAATGCTCCCTGAGCACCTTTTCCTAATCTGGGCACTCAGTTGTCATTATTTGCAGCTGCTATTTTAAATTTAATCAAAAGGCACCTGGGACTGGAGTCTAATGGTTCCGATTTGCAGCAAGGGAGATGCATTGTTACAACCTGTTTAAACCCGCTACAAGAGTCTGTCCTCAAGAGATTCATGTCGGCTCTCTCTGAATCGATGTGTAGGAGGTAGGCTGTACGCCCGTCAAGGTTGACTTCTAGAGTTTTCCCTTGCCTATTGACTCATCTACTTTCTCTATAAATGTGGCTTTGTCTAGCACACATGGACAGTCTTGCCCACCCAGTGATGCCAAAATATTCACCCTGTTGCCTGTAAAGAATGTCAACTGACTTGGCAGATAGACACTCATACTTAAGTCCAGTATAACTTAGTCTTTAGTACTCAAATTACTCAAAATATGCAGGCATTAAATTAATTCTTGATAACTCTGTATTTGGCTCACTATTATAGGTTGTCACTTATTACAGCAAATCGCAAGACTCACGGCTTGGATTTAGATATTATCCTCTGAGGTGAACTGGCTAGGTTCACTCCGATGGGTCACATCCTTCTGAGTTCCGAACTCAGGGTCGTATTTTCATGAAGATCTTCCAGAATATTAGATGTTATACTCCTGCACAAGACCCTCATGATTCTGAGATCATTCATCCAAGGGCCATGTAAATAGGACACTGGTTCATTGCACTCTGATTGGTCCTTAATTTAGAAACTTTTGCAACCACAAAGATAGAGTGACCCTTAATGCTAGGCGTCTGGTCAGTCAGCAGTCTGGTTTTACTGCTGCTTTCCACAGTCAACTGGTATTTAATGAGGTTGACTTCTTTTCCTATTATGCTTCATAGAGGTTCTAGCTGTAAACCATATGATTACATACATGTTAATTATGGGTATTAGAAATAAGTTGAACCTGTATTGTAATTGTATTATTGTTCTAATTGTTATGATCCCAGCTGATGGTACAAGGCAGGTTTCACTCTGTGATATGACTGTGATATGAAAAGTCATATCACAGAGTGAAACCTGCCTTGTTAGACTAAGTTTGGTTATTCTGGTGGCCAGTCACTGCACATAATCACAAGAAGCAGGCAATTTACATTTAACAAAGGAACATCAAATTTTGACACAAAAGTACGACATTTTGCATTATTCAAGAACTAGTGGAAATGGTCTTATTAAAAGTATCAGAATTTTTATCAAATTCTTAGGTTTTATAAACAACAAAAAACTTGTAGATACAGGTATTTCTCCTATAACGCAATAGTTGTGTGATCTTGCGCTGTGACGGAAATCAGGCTATGGGGGAAATTGCTATACCTGTACAGCTGAAAGATTGCATTATTCAAACAGCATCCAGTATTCATCTATCATGTTACAGCCAATTCACAATAATGAAACACATCATAGCAGTACCTATACTCAAACTGCGATGAAGCGTCATCCCGTTTCCAACTTAAAGTTCCTTGCTCAATGAGCTCCGCTTACTTGGTAACTTTCAGGCAAATCTATACATTTACTCAATTCTGCTTCTTTGGTTAATGCATCTTCCTTAAACGAATTGCTGACACAACTCATTTATTTGTTAACATGGATTCTTTAAACTTTTCTTTCACATCCCTTTGGTTCTAGAGCCGCTTAGGACTTCTATTCTCCTGACCTGACCATTCTGGAAGAAAGCTAATGGCACTTTTTCTGCGAAGACTAGAATCATACAATCCCCATGAAAGCAGGTGGTTCGGCCCATTGGGTTCACACTGACTCTCCAAAGATTACTCAGATCTATCCCCTTACCCTATCTCTGTAAGCCTGCATTTCCCTTGACTAATCTACCTAACCTGCACACTGTGGGCAGTTTAGCATGGCCAATCCACCTAACCTGCACATGTTTGGACTGTGGGAGGAAACCAGATCACCCGGAGGTAACCCAGGCAGACACGAGGAGAACGTGCAAACTCCGCACAGTCACCCAAGGCTGGAATTGAACCCAGATCCCTGGTGCTATGAGGCAGCAGTGCTAACTATTGAGCCCTTACAGAAACTCACATCCTGATCTTCTCTATGGCCCTGTCTCTGTGTCTAAAAGAACTTTTCTCTTCTTGTTTCCTTTGATGTAGGACTGTTTAGTGTGAGGCAACAGTCCATTCTTTTTCTCTCCCTGCTCTGTTTTCTAATGCATTGAGCTATTCCCCTCAAACCTTTTCTTGAAACATACTTTAAATGCATGTAAACACATTTCCAGGAACATCAACACCACTCTTAGTTTCACTTTTGGGCTCTAAGTCCTTCCCTGCTTTACTCATGCAAGTAGAAATACAAATCTCTGTTTGCTTACTGTGGGAAAATAAAAGTTACTGAGATTGAAATATAAATTTAGTGGTCTGTTTAGAGATTAACACTAGCTATTGCATTTTTATTTTTCTTGATCTGTGTAAATGTACCTGTAAATCTCTGGTTTTCGCTGTTTCTAGCTTTTTACCATTTAAGTAGTACCCGCATCTATCCTTCCCTTGTCTAAAAGTGGACAACGGCCTCCTTAACATTGGAAATCCTCTTCCCACAGTTTTTCAACTCACTTAGTCCATTTTTGTTTGGTAATGTTATGCTCCTACCTGTACTCCCTGTATTAGCTGTATTAGCAATCTCTGTACCATCAACAAAGAAATGACGAAAGCTGTACCTTAACGAAGGAAAATAATTTCCTACTTTCAGAAACCTGTCTTCAAGGTCTCCATGCTGTTTGTTATTCTAGAACCCTTTACTTCTGTGTGCTTTTGTTGACTTGGGCAGTTGCTGGATTTCATAGAACTCACTCATGCTGGATTGTAGCAGAGGTCCATGTGCATTTTGTTAACTGGACACCAGATGGCCCTCTAATAGAAGTTGATTCATTTTAGCAAAATACAGCTAGATATTGTCAATTCAAGCTTGCATTTAGTTGGATATAACAGATCAGCTCTTATGTTCCTTGTTGAAATTTTGATACTTGCAAATGAAGTTGGGTGGATTCTGGGAGGACTACTGAAGCATGAGCAAACTTGAAAAGTCTTTTGAAGGCATTAATCTGGTGAAAGTAGCTATCACATTAGCTATTTTTGTTATCATATTGTCTTACACTGTTGTAATGCCAGAAATGGCACTGGCATGAGGGCATAAAACATCTCCCGTGGGCCATTTTCTAGCAAATCCAACATGGCTAAGTGAAAACTGAATGTTACTATCGAGCCGAACCATATCTTCCTTGCTGGCCTGAACCATCTTTTTCTTCACTTGTCATAAATGATACTTGGGATCTCAAATCTGCAGGACAGATTCCAGCATCTGTACTAATTTGCTCCTCCATTTGTTATTTGTAAGGCTCTACCATTTCCCAGACCTTTTTCTTTGGTTCCAACCACAACTTCCATTCCTCCCAGTAATACCATCTCGTTCCCTGGCAACAGGCTGAATCCAACTTATTGAAAATTTGGTGTCATACTTGATTTCAAAATGCGTTTATAGTCACATCTCAGTCATCATGAGGACCATGTCTGTGATTTTGCCCAATTTCGCCCTTTTCAGTTTTTCATGTGATTTAAATCATTACCTACATCTTTGTTACTTCCAGATTCAACTATTCCTTGTCATAGCTTCATAGCTCTGCAACTTGCTCCAGGCCAACAGTTCCCAGATTTTAATTGTTTCACCATTAGGAGCTGAGACCCTAAACTCTGAAATTCTGTCCCTGTAAATCTTGTCCTCAGTACCTCCCTTTCCTCCTTAAGATACTCCTTACGACCTACCTTTTTTGACCTGGTCCTCATGTCCCTCTACATGACTTGATGTCAAATTTTGTTATTGTTGTGAATTGGGGTGCGTTATTACATTGTAACAGCTTGCAACAAATACAAATTATAGATTGTACTAGAGAAATGATTCAACCTTTTATTTTAGTACAGAGCACAACTCAGAGCACTTGATTAGGCATTAATTCAAATGTTCATCTTATTGTGCTATACTTAAAAAAACAAATTATAATATAAAGAGATAGTAGGAACTGCCAATGCTGGAGTCTGAGATAACAAGGTGTAGAGCTGGATGAACACAGCAGGCAGGCAGCATCAGAGGAGCAGGAAAGCTGACATTTTGGGTCTGGACCCTTCTTCAGATAAAGAAGGGCCCAGACTAGAAACATCAGCTTTCCTGCTCCTCTGATGCTGCCTGGCCTGCTGTGTTCGTCCAGCTCTACACCTTGTTATCTAAGTTATAATACAAGTTTGTGTAAGAAAAGTTTCCTCTAGGTGGAGGGATCAATGATCAGGGCATAGATTTGAGGTAAGGGCAGAAGGTTTAGTCTGCCAGTGATCAGCCATTTCAGTTTGGACCATTGCACCTGTGCCAGTCAAAAATAACCATCCAGCTATTGTTGCGAAGGAGTGGTCGACTCCCCCACTGATAACTAAAACCAAAACACCCAGAGAAGTTTGTCTTGCCTCGTAATCTATTAAAGGAGTGGTTAGATGAAAGAAATCCCTAATACTCACTTTATAATCAAGTAACAATTTATTTATGTAACTCTAACAGTTAACGAATTAACAGAACTGCTAACAAACTGAACATTTTCCCCCTTAAAGGCTAACTATTCTGAATAAAATGAAATTCTAATGTTATGCTGTTCCAATAGATACAAATCCCACTTATATAAACCAAATTAATAAGATAAAAGCTTAATCACTTCAAATTACAGCCAAGATAAATCTTCTGGAATGTTCTTTGCCTTCTCCGTTGTCCTCCAGTCAAGAATGCCTTCTTCTGTCAAACTCTTGTGTCAGGAATATTTAGCTAAGCGTGCCATAGTACCTTTATTTAGATGGTGCTTGCTCTGAGATCTCAAAGATTTCTGTGAGAGCCAGTGATTTTTCTTTCTTTAGAGTTGATGGCTGTTGAGAGCTGTTCTCTTAACAGATGGCAGTTTGCTCTCACACTGATTTTCAAATGCCCTCTTCTTTTATACCTTTGATGACCTGTTAATTTCTTACAATACGATTGGTCAGAAGTTGTCAAAACCATCAGATTTAAATTTAATTAGGCTTTGCTATCTAGGGCCTGGTTTAACTTTATTGGCCAAGTTCAAAAACTTGTTGTCTTGGTAAAAATGCTGCTTTGCCTCCTAACAGTATAGCCTTTTGATAGTGTTTCAAAATCACAAAGTCTGCATCTGCTACTGCTTGCTTTCATTTTTTTACTCTCCAAGCCTAAAAAGCATATCTTTTAAAGGGACCACACACTCTTCACCCTCCCTATCATTTTACCAACATATTCTGACACCCTGCCTTCTAACCCACAAGTATTATATTAATTTTGCAACACTATTCTAATCCCATTTTCCAGCACTTAGTCCAAAACCTTTTATGCCCCAGCATCGCAAGTGCACATATAAATATTTCTTAAATGTGGTGAGTGTTTCTGCTTCTACCACCCTGACAGGCCGATATCCAGAGTCCCACCACCACCTGGGTAAAAAGGCTTTTCCCTGCACCTTCTGCCCCTTAACTCTAAATCTGTGTTCCCGGTCATTGATTCCTCCATCAAGAGGAAAGGTTTCTTCCTGTCTACCCGATATATATCCCTCAACTGTATATATCTCATCATGCCCCTCTCAATCTTCTCTGCTGTAAGGAAAACAACCCCATTCCGTCCATACTCTCTTCATCAACTGAAACTCTTCATACCAGGCAACATCCTGGTAAATCTCTTCTGCATCCTCTGTGCTATCACATCTGATGTAAGATGTGGATTCCAGAACTGCACACATACCCTAGTTGTGGTCTCATCAATGTTTTATACAGTTTCAGCATCACCTCTCTGCTCTTAAACTCTGTGCTTCGGTTAAAAAAGGCAGGTCTCTACCATATGTCTTCTTAACCACTTATCCACCTATTCTGATAATTCAAGGAATTGGTGTACCTGCACACCAAGGTCTCTTTGATCCTCAGTGCTTTCCAGGGTCCCACCATTTATCATGTATTCCCTTGCCTTGTTTGTCCTGCCCAGGTGCATCACTTCATATTTATCTGGATTACATGCCGTTTGCCACTGATTAACCCACCTGACCAGCTCATGTATGACAGAGACTACTAGTCGAAGAAAAAATCGTCAACCAACACCATCTATTTCCTGTCACTCAGCCAATTGTGGATCCAATTTGCCAAATTTCCTTATGTCCTTGGGTTCTTACCTTTGCTAACAGTCTCCTGTGTGGGACCTTATCAAAAGCCTTGCTTGACCCCAAGTAGACTACATCAAAAGCATTGCCTGCATTTACACACCTTGTCACCTCTTTGAAATATTCAGTCAAGTTGGTTAAACATGACTACCCCTTAACAAAAGCATGCTGACAGTTCTTGGTTAATCCCTGCCTTTCCAAATACAGGCTTAATCTTTACATCAGAATTTTTTTCAAACATTTTCCCCACCACTGAGAGTAATCTGACAGACCGGTAGCTTTCTTGTTCATCCTTTGCTCCCTTCTTGAATAATGGTACATGTTGGCAGTCATCCAGTCCTCCAGCGCCTGTCCTGTGGCCAGACAGAAATTGTAAACTATTGTGTGTGCCTTGCTATTTCCTTGCTTGCGTCAGTCAATAAGCTGCAATACACCTCATTCAGCCCTGGAGATTTATCAACTTTTAAGCCTGCTAGACCATTCAGAATCTCCTCTCTATCGATGCTAATTTCTTTAATTGTATGACAGACCTTCTCCTCAATTTCTATACCCATATTGTCCCCCTTACTGTGAATACCAACACAAAGTATTCACTTAGAACTGACCTACTTCCTCTGGATCAATGCACAAATTACCACTGTGGTCCTTAAGGGGCCCTATGTTTTATCTTGGTTTCCCACAATGTACCTGTAAAACAGCATAAGATGTTCCTTTATTTTACCTGTCAGTATCCTTTTAATGTCTCCTCTTAGCTCCTGAATCTTCTCTAAGTTTTCTCTTGAATATACAAGAATACCCTTGTATTTTTTTTTTGAGTCCTTGGAATCTGCCATAAACTCCCTTTTTCTGTTAATCCAATGCTATATATACCTCCATGCCCAGGCTCCACAGGACTGATAGTCCTACTTTTTTTTTCTTTATTGTAATATGCTGGCTCCTGAACTCATGTAGTCTTAGGCCAAACATGTACAAAAGAGTTGAACTCCAGAGGTGAGTTGAGAGTGACAATTATTTTGAGTGTGTCATCAAGGTGAATTAGAGAAGCTGTAGCGGAATACTCTCAGCTGGTTCAAGTTTTACTTAGTGCTATCATCTCAGCCCCAGGACATCACTGCAGGAGTTCCTCAAGGTCCAGCAATCTCCAACTGCTTCAGTCATAGGCCAAAAGTGGGGATGTTACCTAAAGTTTTATGACTTCTCAAATCCTGAAGCTGCACATGTCAACATGCAGCAAAGCATGGACAACAACTAGGTTTTGGCTAATAATTGGCAAGTGCTAAGTTTGTGACCATTTTGGCTGCTGTGCCACACATGACTTTGTACTTAACCTATTGATTTCTGTTTGCGTCCCTCTCACAACTTGCCTTTCCACCTATTTTTGTGTTGGCTACAAATTTGGTGACAATACATTTGCATTCTTCCTCCAAGTCATTCATATATATTGTAAACAGCTATGGCCCCAGCACTGATCCCTGTGGAACCTCACTGATTACATGTTGTCACCTTGGAAAAGGACCCTTTATCTCCACTCGCTGTTTCCTGCCTGTTAGTCAATTCTCTATCCATGCAATATACTACCTTCAACACTATGGGCTCTAATTGTATGACTTGATCTTTTATGAGGTACCTTGTTGAACGTCTTCTGGAAGTCCAAATACATCATATCTACTGACCTCCCTCTATCCTCTCTGGTTGAGACTTCCTTGAAAGACTCTAATAAATCAGTCAGACATGATTTCCCTTTCATGAAGCCCTGCTGACTGTACTTGACTAGGTTATGATTTTCCAAATATTCTGCTATTACTTCCTTAATAACTGATTTCAACATTTTTCCAACAATGGATGTTAGACTAGGCTAATTGACTTATAGTTACCTCTTTTTGCCTCCTTCCCTTTCTGAATAGGGTTGTCATACTGGCAGTTTTCCAATCATCTGGGAATTCACCAGAATACAAGGTTTTTTGGAAGATTACCACCAAGGCATGCACGATCTCTGATGCTGCCTCTTTTAGGATCCTAGGATACAAGCCATCAAAACCAGGGACTTATCTACCTTTACCCCATTATTCTGCTAATGGTGATGTTACTTTAATTCCTCCCCTGTGTTCTTTAGTATTAATGGAATGTTCGAAGTATCTTCCAGTGTAAAGACTGATGTAAAATATCTGTCTAACTCCTCTGCCATCTCCTTGTTTCCTATAATTATTTCTCTGAATTTATTTTCTAAGGGGCCTATGTTCCCTTTCACCTCTCGTCTTTTTTTATATTTAAAGAAGCCAAAAATCTGCTTGAATGGCACAGTATCCTCATTCACTCCCCTTCCAGTGCACAGGAGCAGCAATGCTTATCTTTTACAAGACCCGCTGCAATAACTCTCAAACTCCTTCGGCATCTCTACCATCTAGAATGGCGGAGACCTCAGAGAACATTTTCACCTACAGGTTCTCTTTGGCAAGTAGCGTACCGACTTGACTTGGAGATTTATTGTTATTTTGTTACTGTTGCTGGGTCAGAATCCTGGTACATCAGACCTAAAAGCATCGTGGATGTCCTTACACCCCAAAGGCTGCAGCAGTTCAAAAAGGCAGCACATCGTCTCTCCCTCCAGAGTAATTAGGGATGCCCAATAAATTGCTGTCCTAGTCAGTGACACCCACGTCCTGTGAATGAAATTTTAAAAATTTGATGGGTGAAAACTTAAGTGAGATGCATCAAGGTCCATTAAAATAAATTGTGAATTTCTCTAAGTCCATTATGAGTGGCCTCAAGTGATCTATAATGACTATTAATTAGGCTAGTACACTCAGGTGAATTGCTATGCTGGTAGTTCATACCCAGCCCACTTATACTAATGAACTGCAATCAACATTGTAGAATAGGTATGAGCCCAATTTGTATATTTATGCAGCTTTCTGTCTATTCCAGGCAGTTGTGCTGCTCACCCATTTACAGGCTGGTGGCTCTTGGGGCTTAATGGAACAGCTAATCTGCCTCCCTGATTTTCAGTTGGTGGGCACCTGTTTTTCAGGTAAGAAGCAAGTGTCTGATAGTTGTAAATCTCTCTCTTGTTGCTCTTCTAACACTATAAGCTGAAAACAATTTTCTCTGTAATTAGTAACATAGAATGTTATATGCATCACTACTGTTTTTCTGATCAAATTCTCTCAAGGGAGCAATATTTTGAAGAGTTAAATGTTTACATTGTGAAAGTATTATGGCCAAATGATCATATCATTTAAATGTGCTTGCAGGATCTGAAAGTGACAATGATTGGATGCAATTTTTGTGGGTCAGTTTACAGCATATAGTCTGCATTTAGTCCCATTGAAGGTATGGAGCGTACTGAACTGAGATACTGTGGCGTGTTTCTTGATGACTTAGGGGACCAAGTGAGAGTGCAGAGGATCATGACTGTAGGACTGGAAATCCTGGTGGGAGTGGTACTTAGGAGAACTTATACCCTGTACTGGATGAGTAGTCTACCTGTCCCCCTCTCCTGGAGCAGCTGGTGCTTTCTGTAAGGTCTCGTATTCTTCTGATTGCTTCTTCTAACAGAACAGGAACCCCATATGGCAACATCCAAGCATTGACTTCATCTTGGTGACTCCTGTAAGATGTTCAACTGGGGGAAGTGGCAGACAATGTTGATGAACTTGGGGCATTTGCTGATTAATATTAATGGATCTTGATAAACTGTCTCCTTCTCCTCCTCCACCCCACAAGAAAGTCTCCAGCTATGTTTCAAAGATTCGGTTCAAATCCCCAACGAAAGTTGAACAGTAAAATGTAAAGTACCTTTAAGTAATATGCAACATGTCATGGAGTAGTTCGTTTATCCCCAGTCAGCTAGCTGCTTTTACGATTGCATGTTAGGTCAAGTTCTAGCGTCAAAATGCCTTCCTAATGAAGGTTTTAGAATAAGGGGTAATAGATTTAAAGGAGAAAAGAAGAGAAGTTACTTCTCTCAAAGAGTCATGAATCTGTGGAATTCACTACTCCAGAGTGTGATGGATGCTGGGACGTTGAGTAAATTTTAGGAGGAGATGGATAGATTTTTCATTAGCAATGTGTTGAAGATGGTTATGGAGAGCAGGCAGGAAAGTAGAGTTGAAGCTGAGATGAGATTAGCTGTGATCATATCAAATAACTGAGCAGGCACAAGGGGTTGAATTGCCTGCTCCTGCTCCTGCTCCTAGTTCTGATGATTGTATGAGTGATAGCAGGAAATTTAAGCACCAAAGGTCAATGTATGTATTTGTAACACAAGTTTCGATTTCTTTACCAAAGTAGTGAGTTATGCTTAGCATGGATTAACTGGCTACTTTATAGGCTGTCTTGCATTTAGTGTGAAGTATCCTTGACTTTTGTGTATTCAGTGCTAGTAGAATATTGGCATGGATCATAATTTAAAAGCTTCAGATGAATTGTCTGAGATATTTTGCACTATGTAGGCAAAAAATGAAAACAAAACTCACAAGCTGAACACTAAGATTTATGCTACTTTCCTCTGAGTTCCCACATTCAGAATAGGGTTTAGAAAAACATAGTAAATAGAGTCATACAGCATGGAAACAGACCCTTCAGTCCAATCAGTCAATGCCAAATATAATCCCAAACTAATCTAGTTCCACCTGCCTGCTCCTGGCCCATATCCCTCCAAACCTTTCCTATTCACGTACTTATCCAAATGTCTTTTAAACATTGTATTTGTACCCACATCCACCACTTCCTCAGGAAGTTCATTCCACATGTCTCTTGTGTCTTTTTAAATCTGTCTCCTCTCCCCTTAAAAATGTGTCCCCGAGTCTTGAAATCCCCCATCCTAGGGAAAAGATAGCTACCATTAACTCTATCTATACCTCTCATTATTTTATAAACTTATATCAGGTCGCCTCTCAACCTCCTATGCTCCAGTGAAAAAAATCCTAGCCTATCCAGCCTTTCTTTATAACTCAAGCCTTCCGTACCCAGCAAGATCCTGGTAAATCTCTTCTGAACCCTATCTTGCTTGATAATATCCTTCCTATAACTCGGCGACCAGAACTGGATACCATTCTCCAGAAGAGGCCTCACTAATAGCCTGTACAACCTCAACATGACTTCCCAACTTCTGTACTCAAAGGACTGAGCAATGAAGACAAGTGTGCCAAATGCCTTTTTAACCACTCTGTGTGACGCAACTTCAAGGAATTATGTACCTGTACCCCAGGTCCCTCCGATCTATAACACCACCCAAGGCCCTATTATTAACTATGAGTCTTACCCTTGTTTGTAGTACCATGCATTTATCCAGATTGAACTTCGTTTGCCATTTTTCAGCCCATTGATCCATTTGATCAAGATTCTCCTGTAATCTTAGAAAACCTTCTTCACTGTCGACTATGCCACCAATTTTGGTGTGGTCTGCAAACTTACCAACCATGTCTGCTATATTCTCATCCAAATCATTTAAATAAACAAAAAAGAGCCCAGAACTAATCCCTGTGGAACACCACTAATCACAGGCCTCTAGTCCGAGAAGCAACCCTCCACCATTACTTTCTGTCTCCTGCCATTTAGGCAATTGTGTATCCAATTGGCAAGCTCACCGTGAATCGTATGTGACCTAACTTTGCTAGTTAGTCTATTATGTGGAACTTTGTCAAAGGCTTTACTAAAATCCAAATAGTCAATGTCTGCTGCTCGTCAATCTTTTTGGTAACTTCCTCAAAAAACTCAATCAAGTTTGTGAGACATGACTTTCTTCACGCAAAGCCATGCTGACTACATGTAATCATTTTTTGTCTGTCTAAAACTCCTTAAGTCCTATGTTTTATATTCCCCTCCAACAATTTACCCACGACCGAAGTCAGACTCACAGGTCTATAATTCTCCGGTTTCTCCTTACAACTTTTCTTAAACAAATAATTAAGTAAAGGTCCAAAGTTTATCCGGGAAAGGCTGAGGAATGAGGAGGGAATGTTAATGATCAAAGGAATGTGTGAAAAGGAGGAATATACAAGGGGATCTGGAGACAAGATTTGAATGGGAGGAGGTTCATGTCAAGTGAGAACCCTGGCAGAGACCACTTTTGCCAAATGGCATGTTTCTTGTGCCACAGGTGGAAGACAGCAGAATGGCCATTGGACATGATTGTTACACTGGTCCTATAGTAATAACGATCATGTAAGGCATTAGGTATCTGAGAGAGTTAACTGACATCACATTAGTATATATAGACTTGTTCCTGGAGGAGGGAAGCATTGTTCAAGTATGTACATTCGAGTTGTTCGTGGTTTGTCATGTTTCTTTGAAGTGTTTGTATCTCATAAAGTTGATTGGGTCTAATGATCTTCTGGACTAAATTTGCCCTTCTGTTCAAGTTATTAACAGGTATTGTATGATCAGTACCCCAGAACTAATCCTTGTAACATACCAGTAGCTACAAGTTGCCATCCTGAAAAATGCCCCCTTTATTGCAAATCTCTTTCTTCTATTAATTAGCGAATCCTGTATCTATACTATATTCTACCTCCAACCCCATGGGCTCCTATTAAGTAGTCTAACATGTGGTACCTTATCAAATGCCTTCTGAAAATCCAAATATGTTACATTGCTGCTTCTCTGCTTTAGGGCGGCACGGTGGCTCAGTGGTTAGCACTGCTGCTTCACAGCACCAGGCACCCAGGTTCGATTCCAGCCTCGGGTGACTGTCTGTGTGGAGTTTGCACATTCTCCCTGTGTCTGCGTGGGTTTTCTCCGGGTGCTCTGGTTTCCTCCCACAATCCAAAGATGTGCAGGTTAGGTGGATTGGCCATGCTAAATTGCCTTAGCGTTCAGGGATGTGTAGATTAGGTGGGTTACAAGGGGACAGGTGAGGTTGGGATACTCCAAGGTTCGGTGTGGACTTGTTGGGCCGAAGGGCCTGTTTCCATACTGTAGGGATTCTAATTCCTTTACCTATCCTGCTTGTTACCCCCTCGAAGAATTCCAGGAAATTTCGGGTATGGTTTCCCCTTCATGCAGCCATGCTGACTGTGACTGTATTATGTATTTCTAAACGCTGTACTATTATATCCTTTATAATAGATTCTAACATTGTCCCATTGACATGTTAAGCTAACTGGCCAAGAGTTAACATATTTTTCATCTTCCCTTTTTATGAATAAAAGTGACACATTGGCAGTTTTCCAATCCTCTGAGACTCTTCTAGAACCTAAGGATCCCCATCCCATCACATCCAGAGGAATTAATGGTCTTTAGCTCCATTAGTTTACTTCACTTAGTTCTCTATCAATAGTTATTGCATTCAGTGCTTCTCTTTTCACTCCTTGATTATTTAACAATTTTGGACTTCTTTTAGTGTCTTCTCCTCTGCAGACTGATCAAGTAGTTTTTCAGCTCCTGTGCCATTTCGTGATCCCAATCAATATTTGCCCATGCAGGTTTAAAATATCTTCTTACTGCCTTCTTATTCAAACCTGTACTCTCCTTTAGCATGCTGTTGTACCTACCTTCTCCCACACAAAATCTCACATACACATCCTCATAACTCCCATGCAAAATCTCATGTACACATTTTCAAAAAAATTCCTAAACCCTGATGCATCAGCTTATAATATTCTTGTCCCTGACCTATCTCTGTGAGCTTCTCCTGTAGCTCCATCTTTTTCAATACCATTTGACTTCTTATTTGTTGTTTAGCACCTGTTCTTTGCCATGATGCTGGCACCATGTGGAGCAGTTTCTCAATGTCTTCAACTTTGACATTGCCCTTCTGATTCCAAGTGCTTCAGTAATCCTAGTTTGCCCTTATTTACATACAGGAGGTTGTTTCTGTTTGTGGGAGAGTTTAGGTTCAGAGGGCATAATCTCTGAGTAAGCATTAGCCCATTTAAAACAGATGAGGATTGTTTTCTGAGGTTGGTGAATCTGTGGAATTATTTAATACGTGTGTCTGTCGAGGCTGCATCATTAAGCATAGTCAAGGCTGGACAAACGGATTTCTTATTATTAAGCGGTAAAGGGTTATGAGGATAAGGCAGGAAAGTGGAGCTAACGATTATCAGATCAGCCATGATCTCATTAAATGAAGGAACGGACTTGATAGGCTAGTGGTCTATTTCGACTCCTATATCTTATGATCTTACTTTGTTTCTCTGTCTTTGCCCTCTTTTTTTGTGTCCATTACTATGCAATGATCTCTAAGGCAAACTTAATGTGAGCAGTTTGAAATTGTTTTTTTTTCATTTGGACCAGTGTAATGGTTTGGGGTTTTGTGTCGGACAGCCATTTGCTAATTGTAAAAGATTGGTATTATGATTGCAGATATTGCATTTTCTGTATGGTGGTCATTAAAAACCCGTACAACTTTATGACTTGTACTTTGGATGTTACAGCGTTCTGACATTTTTATTTTACCATTAGTTTGTACAATGTGAGTTCACTCATGCCCAGTGGAATTTCATTAGAATTTTGATTTCAGAATGCTTTTCTTGCCAGCTTCTTCCTGCCAACTTAATTGAATACTGTCCAAACTAATTTCTTGCTTCAGTTGACAAAATCAACGATTAAAAGAAACTAGCCAACTGGAAGTGAAAATCATCTTTAGAATATCTTTACAGTGCAGTTTTAAAATTTCTCCTGAGGATATAGAAAACCATAAAATTAGAGAACAAGCAGAAAACTAAGATAAATATATTGCCTTTGCAATGCCAACTTTTGCATGCATTCTGAATTTTGTACGTTTTCATGGTTATGATTCATTGCTTGATGTGTTATTAAATGCCATTTTCTGCCCTTTGGAGTTAAGCATTTTTGATTTTCAGATTGAACTAAAGCGTCAGGTAATTGAAGTATTCAGCTGTTCTACTTAGCCTGGTTTGTAAAATTATGAATTTTTTGAATGGGTTGTTTTCTGTAATGAAAATTGAAAAGTACCATGCAGGTTTGAGAATCATTTTTAAAACTAGAGGTGTGTATTGAACAAATGTACTAAAAAGCTGACATAGAACTGAATCGTAAATGACACTTGCTTAAGTAAGAATTCAGTTTGGGCTTTAAGAACTGAAACAGCTCTTGTCTTCCAGAAGTTCACCCATCAGTCTATGACACCCTATCTGTGACAGTCGGTTTCACTAACAAACACTTTAGGTTCTGATCAATTTAAAACCGATAAAGTACTTCTGTCACTTTCCTTCCTTCCTACCTATACTCAGTTTTGGTAACTGGCACAGAAAAATCTATTTTGAAGATTAATGTTTTCAAGGTGGGGTAGCAGTGAATGATAAGACGCTGCAATTGACTATTGAGATTGTGTGGCTTAATGTTTGGACCTGGGGAAATTCCAAACTTACAATGCATCATTTCTTTCCATGTTTGTCTTAAACATTATTATAACTGATGATGTAGAATATATAAAGAATATTTACTTTCTAGGTGAAGTTTTCTGGGTTGTGGTCACTGCTCATTTTTTAATGAATGGGGCATTATTATTGCAGACGTCTAGCTGAAAGCATGGGGAATAAAAACTAAGGTTGTTATTAGGTTTGACAATTTTTGCTGTATGATTTTAAAAAAAAAAAAACTCATATAATCTGGGCAACTGTTTCCTCTTTTTGTAACGCCTTCAAACCTGCTGAAGACGTAGTTTTATAGCAACAGCAAACAATGTACCATCTTCCTTTGACACAAAAATCTAATAATTTGTACAAGATTGTTTTAACCTGTTTCTGTACTTTGTACACAGGATGGTTATTTCTCAGTACTTATAGTTCAATGGTAATGTCTAGATATTTATTACAAAAGTTGCTTATTTTCTGATACTGGCAATACTGGATGGTTATTTCCCGCTATTTGGTGCGCAAAAACTTCCCTCTGTTCACATAAAATGATTTTAATATTGGTAATCACAAGACCCTTCCTCTGTTCATATGAAAATCCTTCCATGATGCAGATCAAACTAGTGGACTGCATTCAATTCTAGTATTTCTGCCCATATTGAACTCCAAGCTCCTTTGTTGTCATGCCATCAGTCACGAGAATCGATGCTTAGGGTGATGAGTGCAGGTCTGTTTTTTGTATCCAGCAGACCCTGAGAGTGGGTTGGACCTGGTTTTCCATGGCAGCTGTCAACCTGTTCATGATGGCACCCAAACAATCACATGTTTGAGGCAGCAGCGACCCCATTGTGTAGCTGCATTCCAACAGTGTCAGGGTTGTGAGGTTCATTGCCTTGCAGATTTGTGTCTGCTGCTTCGTATATTTGGACATGGTCCTAACTGGCAACAGCATAATGTCCTCTCCTACCTGGAGCTGTGCAAATACCTAGTTTCTAGAAACCCTCCCAGTGCTGATACTTCCTTTGAGAACTCAGAACTCTCTCCCCCTGCTGTTTATGAAGGTGCCTTCTAGCAGAGCAGCCATTTCTCCGCTGGGGCCATTGCCATCCCACTTTTACTTAAAAGAAATGAGGCAGAGATAGTGAAGTCAATGTAAGTGTTGCAGTGGAGTACGTGTTCAGTTTATGGGGTGGTTTGCAAGAGCTTCTGCTGTAAAGAACAGGTTTTTTTTTCCTTGTAGTGGATGAGTCTGATGTTGGGGAACCCGACACCCATCCTGGGTCTTCTCATCCTGTTGTGGTCAGTTTTCTCCTGTAATTAGAGAGATGGAGGGATTGAGTGAAATGGAAGTGGCTGGCATAACTGGCCATGCTGGTGCAAATGGATGAAAGGTGATGAGCACAGATGCCATGCATCTGTTAGGTTTATTGTAGAGGATGCCATTATTAGGTTTATTGTAGAGGATTAGGTAGTATTGAAGTGGGTGAGAGAGAATACAAAAGACAAGAAACATTGAGCTTTCTTTCCAAAAGATCTTGAATACTGGGGCAGTTGGTGCTGTTAAAATTGATGCAAGTAGATTTTGATTAGGTAAAGATAACAAGAGATACGGAGAAAAGTTGGTTAATTGAAATGATGTGCTCAAGTGGATGTGGATACATTTATGTGCCCACTGGAATATACTAGATTATTTAGTTTATCTGTCAGCACTTCTAAGTTGGTTGCTGTTTTCTGCATGCTGTGGGAATGCTAAAGTGCAGTCTTCTAAGTATGTGGGTCCCTATTGTCTGGACGAAAGAAAGATGCATTAATATTTTTCATGATCAACAGACATCTCAAAGAATCTTAAATGGCATCACTGTTGTGATGTAGGAAATACTACTTCGAACACTGCCTGAAAGAACACATACAAGTTGCGATGTAATAGTAACCAGTCAATCTTTTTTTGTTTGTGATTTGGATTCGGGGATTGAAAGATAGTGGATGCTTTGGTAATAACCTTCCAGAATCTTTAGATTCTGGAAAATCCGCCAAGGATTTGAGAACTGCAAATTTTAACACTCTCTCTCTTGTTCAAAAAGTAAGGAAGATAAAAAATAGAAACCTGTAGTCCAGTTAGCTTACCAGCTATCATTAGGAAAATATTAGAGTCCATTATAAAGGAGGTAATAGTAGAGCATTTAGAAAGACATGATTTAAGCAAGCTGAGTTAGCACGACTGCATGAAGGGTTAATCATGCCTGACAACTTTATTAGAATTCTTTCAGAAGGTAACAAGTAGGATAGATAACGGGGAAACAGTAAGATATTTGGATTTCCAAAAGGCTGTTAATAAGGTACTACACACAAGGCTACTTAACAAAAATAAGAGCTCAATGTTTTAAGAGTAGAATATTAGCATGGACAGAGGATTGGCTAATTTATACGATAGAGAGTTGGCACAATGGGAACATTTTTAGGATAGCAACTTGTGGAATGTGACAGTGATCATGAATGTACTGTCACCAAGTTTGCAGATATGACAAAAATAATTGGGAAGGCAAGTGGTAATGATTCAGCCGACAGAACAATATAAACAGGTTAAGTGAGTGGGTAAAAACTTGACAGATGGAATACAGTAATGGAAAATGCAAAGTGATGCATGTTGACAGGAAGGTTAGAGGAGCTAAATATTACTTAAATGAGGAAATATTGCAGATATCAACAGCACAGAGAAATTTGGATGACCCCTGCATGAATCGGAAGATGCTAACATCCAAGTTCATTGAGTAATGTTGAAGGCAAATGGAATATTAGTCTTTATTTCAAAGAGAATGGAGTATAAAAACTGGTAAGTCTTGTTGTAACTAAGCAAGGTAATAACTTCTCAGGCAGGCCTGGAATGCTGTGAATAGGTTTGGTCCTCTTATCTATCTTATCTAAGGAAAAATATACTAAAATGGAAACAATCCCGAGAAGGCTAATTCGATTGTTTCTGGGGTTTGAGGGATTTTCATTTGAGGAGGGGTTAAATCATTTGGGCTTGTACTCATTGAAGTTTAGAAGAATGAGATGCAACCTTAAGACAAAAGATTTTTACAGACTGTAACTTTATAGATGTAGAGAGGTAGTTTCACCTTGTGGGACAGTTTAAAACCAGAGAAATAGTCTCAGAGTAAGTGACTGTCCATTTAAAGGAGAGATGAGAAGGAATTTCTTCCTTCAGAAGGCAGTGAATCTGTGGAATTTTTTACCAGAGGGCTGTACTTATCTGTAGCCTTAATGATATTAATACAGAGGTTTTTAGACAAATGTTTGACCAGTAAGGAAATCAATGATGGTGGGGAAATAGCAGGATTATGGAGTTGGGGATTATCCTATCAACCATCTTCTCATTGAATGGAGGGTAAGACTCAACAGGGCAAATGGACTACTTCTGCTACACTGCATAGTCTTATGGATTAATATTGACTAGACATTTGGCTAACTGGCGTGCTCTTCTCTTAAGTCTATCAATGTGGGATATTTTGCATCCACCCAAGCATACAAGTGGAGCTTCAACTTGTTATTTTGTCTGGACGATGGCATTTCCAATAGTCATTGCTGACTCAGTATTTTTGCGCTCAAGGCTTGGCTTGAGTTTTGAATGCAGACCTTGTGACTCAGTGATTAAATTGAGACAAGCTGACCCAATAAGCTGGACTTTCGTAGAGTTGGACTCAAAAACGATGGGCAAGACTCAATTCCAGGATTCCTGCCTCACTCCTGTTACCAGCACTTTTTGCTGGTGGGGTGTAAGAGTGTGGTGAGCCAGCCTGCACACACCTCTGATGTTTCCAGCTCCAATGTAGAGAGTAGACATTTCAAAGCCCCTGTCCCCCAACAAATGGGCCTGCTTTGTTTCGATTCGCAATTCACAATAGTTTAGAGGAGGAACCCTAGTCCTAAGTCAGGAACTGAAAAATAACTGTAATTCAACATATTGCTGCTGTTACTAGAACAAAGAACAAAAAATTACAGCACAGGAACAGGCCCTTTGGCCGTCCAAGCCTGCGCCGATCGAGATCCTCTGTCTATACCTGTCATCTATTTTCTAAGGATCTGTATCCCTTTGCTCCCTGTCCATGTACCTGTCCAGATACATCTTAAAAGACACTAACGTGTCTGCGTCTACCACCTCCGCTGGCAATGTGTTCCAGGCACCCACCACCCTCTGCGTAAAGAACTTTCCACGCATATCTCCTTAAACTTTCCTCCTCTCTCTTTGAACTCATGACCCCGAGTAATTGAGTCCCCCAACTCTGGGGGGGGAAAAGCTTCTTGCTATCCGCCTTGTCTATACCCCTCATGATTTTGTAGACCTCAATCAGGTTCCCCCCTCAATCTCCGTCTTTCTAATGAAAATAATCCTAGTCTACTCAACCTTTCTTCATAGCTAGCGCCCTCCATACCAGGCAACATCCTGGTGAACCTCCCCTGCACCGTCTCCAAATCATCCATATCCTTTTGGTAATGTGGCGACCAGAACTGTACGCTGTATTCCAAATGTGGTCGAACCAAAGTCTTATACAACTGTGATAACAAGGTGTGGAACTGGATGAACACAGCAGGCCAAGCAGCATCATAGGAGCAGGAAAGCTGACGTTGAGGGCCGAGACCCTTCATCAGAAATGGGGGGGTGGGAAAGAGGGCTCTGAAATAAATGGGGAGAGAGGGGGAGGCGGATAGAAGATGGATAGAGGACAGGATAGGTGGCGAGGAGACAGACAGGTCAAAGAGGCGGGGATGGAGCCAGTAAAGGTGAGTGTAGGTAGGGAGGAGATAGGTCAGTCCAGGGAGGACGGACAGGTCAAGGGGGCGGGATAATGTTAGTAGATAGGAGATGGGGGTGTGGCTTGAGGTGGGAGGAGGGGATAGGTGAGAGGAAGAACAGGTTAGGGAGGCGGGGTCGAGCTGGGCTGGTTTTGGGATGCGGTAGGGGGAGGGGAGATTTTGAAGCTTGTGAAGTCGACATTGATAGCATTGGGCTGCAGGGTTCCCAAGCTGAATATGAGTTGCTGTTCCTGCAGCCTTTGGGTGGCATCATTGTGGTGCTGCAGGAGGCCCAGGATGGACATGTCATCTGAGGAATGGGAGGGGGAGTTGAAATGGTTCGCGATTGGGAGGTGCAGTCGTTTGTTGCGAACTGAGCGCAGGTGTTCTGCAAAGCGGTCCCCAAGCCTCCACTTGGTTTCCCTGATGTAAAGGAGGCCATACCGGGTACAGCAGATGCCGTATACCACATTAGCAGATGTGCAGGTGAACATCTGCTTGATGTGGAAAGTCTTCTTGGGGCCTGGGATTGGGGTGACGGAGGAGGTGTGGGGGAAGGTGTAGCACTTCCTGCAGTTGCAGGGAAAAGTGCCGGGTGTGGTGGGGCTGGAGGGGAGTGTGGAGCGGACAAGGGAGTCACGGAGAGAGGGTCTCTCTGGAAAGCAGACATGGGTGGGGAGGGGAAAATGTCTTTTGTGGTGGGGTCTGATTGCAGATGGCGGAAGTGTCGGAGGATGATGTGTTGGATCCGGAGGTTGGTGGGGTGGTACATAAGGACGAGGGGGATTCTTTTTTTGGTTGTTATTGCGGGGACGGGGTGTGAACTCTTGTACTCAATACCCCGTCTGATGAAGGAAAGCATGCCGTATGCTGCCTTGACCACTGTATTGACCTGTGTTGCCACCTTCAGGGAACAATGGACCTGAACACCCAGATCTCTCTGTACATCAATTTTCCCCAGGAGTTTTCCATTTACTGTATAGTTTGCTCTTGAATTAGATCGTCCAAAATGTATCACCTCGCATTTGCCCGGATTGAACTCCATCTGCCATTCATCTGCCCAACTCTCCAATCTATCTATATTCTGCTGTAATCTCTGACAGTCCCCTTCACTATCTACTACTCCACCAATCTTTGTGTCATCTGCAAACTTGCTAATCAGACCACCTATATCTTCCTCCAAATCATTTACGTATATCACAAACAACAGTGGTCCCAACACAGATCCCTGTGGAACACCACTGGTCACAGGCCTCCAATTTGAGAAACTCCCTTCCGCTATAACCCTCTGTCTCCTGTTGCCTAGCCAGTTTTTTATCCATCTAGCTAGCATACCCTGGACCCCATGCGACTTCACTTTCTCCATCAGCCTGCCATGGGGAACCTTATCAAACGCCTCACTGAAGTCCACGTCGATGACATCTACAGCCTTTCCCTCATCAATCAACTTTGTCACGTCCTCAAAGAATTCTATTAAGTTGGTAAGACGTGACCTACCCTGCACAAAACCATGTTGTCTATCACTGATAAGCCCATTTTCTTCCAAATGGGTATAGATCGTATCCCTCAGTATCTTCTCCAGCAGCTTCCCTACCAATGACGTCAGGCTCACCGGTCTATAATTACCTGGATTATCCCTGCTACCCTTCTTAAACAAGGGGACAACATTAGAAATTCTCCAGTCCTCCGGGACCTCACCCATGTCGAAGGATGCCGTTTAAAGATATCTTAAGGCCCCGGCTATTTCCTCTCTCGCTTCCCTCAATAACCTGGGATAGATCGCATCCGGACCTGGGGACTTGTCCACCCTAATGCCTTTTAGAATACCCAACACTTCCTCCCTCCTTATGCCGACTTGACCTAGAGTAATCAAACATCTATCCCTAACCTCAACATCTGTCATGTCCCTCTCCTTGGTGAACACTGATGCAAAGTACTTGTTAAGAATGTCACCCATTTTCTCTGACTCAACGCATAACTTTCCTTCTTTGTCCTTGAGTGGGCCATTCCTTTCTCTAGTTACCCTCTTGCTCTTTATATATGAATAAAAGGCTTTGGGATTTTCCTTAACCATGTTTGCTAAAGATATCTTATGTCCCCTTTTAGCCCTCTTAATTCCTCATTTCAGATTCGCCCTACATTCCTGATATTCTTCCAAAGCTTCGTCTGTCTTCAGTCGCCTAGACCTTATGTATGCTTCCTTTTTCCTCTTAGCTAGTCTCTCAATTTCACCTGTCATCCATGGTTCCCTAATCTTACCATTTCTATCCCTCATTTTCACAGGAACATGTCTCTCCTGCATGCTCATCAACCTCTCTTTAAAAGCCTCCCACATATCACATGTTGATTTACCTTCAAACAGTTTCTCCCAATCTATATTCCCCATATCCTGCCGAATTTTGGTATAGTTGGCCTTCCCCATTTAGAACTCTTCCTTTAGGACCACTGTCATCTTTGTCCATGAGTATTGTTAAACTTACAGAATTGTGGTCACTATTTCCAAAGTGATTTTGGAATTTCACCCACCTGGCCGGGCTCGTTTCCCAACACCAGGTCCAGTATGGCCCCTTCCCGAGTTGGACTAAATACATATTGCTCTAGAAAACCCTCCTGGATGCTCCTTATGAATTCTGCTCCATCTTGACCCCTAACACTAAGTGAATCCCAGTCAATGTTGGGAAAATTAAAATCTCCCATCACCACCACCCTGTTGCTCCTACACCTTTCCATAATCTGTTTACATATTTGTACCTCTATCTCACGCTCGCTGTTGGGTGGCCTGTAGTTATAGCCCCAACATTGTTACTGCACCCTTCCTATTTCTGAGTTCTACCCATATTGCCTCACTGTTCAAGTCCTCCATAGTGCCCTCCTTCAGTACAGCTGTGATATTGTCTTTGACCAGTAATGCAACTCCTCCACCCCTTTTACCTCCCTCTCTATCTCACCTGAAGCGTCGATATCCTGGGACATGTGGTTGCCAATCATGCCCTTCCCTCAACCAAGTCTCAGTAATAGCAATAACATCATACTCCCAGGTACAGATCCAAGCCCTAAGTTCATCTGCCTTACCTACTACACTTCTTGCCTTAAAACAAATGCACCTCAGACCCCCTGTCCGTTTGTGTTCATCATCTGCTACCTGCCTACTCTTCCCTTTAGTCTCACTGACTCCATTATCTAGTTCCCTACAGGCTTTAGTTACTACCTCCTTTCTGTCCAATAACCTGTCCAATATTTGGTTCCCATCCCCCTGCCACATTAGTTTAAATCCTCCCCCACAGCGTTAGCAAAAACACGCCCGAGGACATTGGTTCCAGTCCGGCCCAGGTGTCGACCGTCCAATTTGTAATAGTTCCACCTCCCCCAGAACTGGTCCCAATGTACCAAAAATCTGAACCCCTCCCTCCTGCACCATCTGTCAAGCCACACATTCATCCTGGATATTCTTTCATTTCTGCTCTGACTAGCATGTGGCACTGGTAGCAATCCTGAGATTACTACCTTTTGAGGTCCTACTTTTTAACTTGGCTCCTAACTTCCTAAATTCTGCTTGTAGGACCTCATCCTGTTTTCTACCTATATCATTGGTGCCTATGTGCACCATGACAGCTGGCTGTTCGCCCTCCCCCTTCAGAATGTTCTGCAGCTGATCTGAGACATCCCTGACCCGTGCACCTGGGAGGCAACATACCATTCGGGAGTCTCGTTTTCGACCACAGAACTGCCTATCTACTCCCCTTACAATCGAATCCCCTATGACTATAGCCCTTTCACTCTTTTTCCCGCCCTTCTGTACAGCAGAGCCAGCCACGGTGCCATGAACCTGGCTACTGCTGCCTTCCCCTGGTGAGCCATCTCCCCCAACAGTATCCAAAACAGTATACCTGTTTTGGAGGGAGATGACCGCAGGGACACCTGCACTGCCTTCCTGCTCTTTCTCTGCCTTTTGGTCACCCATTCCCTTTCTCCCTCAGCAATCCTAATCTGCGGTGTGACCAATTTGCTAAACGTGCTATCCACGACCCCCTCAGCATCGCGTATGCTCCAAAGTGAGTCCATCCGCAGCTCCAGAGCCGTCGTGCGGTCTAACAAGAGCTGCACTGGACACACTTCCTGCACGTGAAGGAGTCAGGGACATCAGCCGTGTCCCTGAGCTCCCACATTGAGCAAGAGGAGCATAACAGCCGCTGCCCAAATAAATGAAGGCCGCTCCCACTTGAGGTAAGCTTTTTAAAGTGGGAAAACTTACCTTCCCGGCAGCCTCCTGGTGCCCTCGCCCTCGCCCTCGCCCCTCCTGAAAATGCAGGCCGCTCCTGCTTTTTTGTTACTATCTCAGAAAGCTGTCAGTCATTCACAATGAAATTCCCAGTGATGAAACCTTCAATCCACTTCACCCCTTAATCTTGAGTAAGCAACAATTAGCAGTGAAAACTACGAGTTAATAAAGAAAAAAAACAAAAGTTGCTGGAAAAGCTCACCTGGTCTGGCAACATCTGTGAAGAGAAATCACATTTAATGTTTTGGGTCCAGTGACCCTTCCTCAGAATTTGTTTCTGATTTACATCTGCAGTTCTTTCAGGGTTTTTTAAAGTTAGTAAAGATGTCAGTTAAAAACAGTTAGTACTTCCTTGCCAGCGATGTCAACACCGTCTGAAGGGCTGAGTTTATTTGCCATTCTTGATCCTCAGCCAATCAATCAGATCATCTGTCAACTGTATCAACAAGACTAGGTTGAAAAGATGAGCTTCCAGATTTGTCAGCTTTTAGTCCCAAAGTTCCCCCAATAAATGGTCACTACTGATTTAAATTACCTTTAGTTGCTCACATTTATTTAACTCTTCATTATCCCCATGTATGTATGTAATTTGTATCTACCATTTTAAAGACAGACACAATGTTGGCTCATATTTTGGTTTCCCTGCCATTTCCTTAAGTCCATCCCATAAATCACGTGATGGCCTTGAAGATTTTATAAACACTTTTCAGGTTTGTTATGTGGCACCTAAATTTGATACCACATGGTAACTCATTAGGCTAAGAGGGAGATTAAGCACCATCTCCAACTTTTAAGAGGATTAGCATTATTGAATCCTGCATCATTAATATCTGAGGGGGTTACCTTGGCTATATTTAACTGGCTTAGTTGCGTAGTACTGTGGCTTCAAGAGACTAGGAACTCCATACTGAACAACTCACCTCCTTGTTCACTAAAACCTTTCCCTATTTGCAAGCACAAATCAGGAGTGTGATGGAGTACTTCCTGCTTGTCTGGGTGAGTGCCTCTCCAACAACAGTCAAGAAAGCTTCCATGATCCAGAACAATTCGTCTCCCATATCTACTATCACACACGTTCTCTCCCTGCATCACTGGCACACTGTGGCTGCAGTATGTACCATTGACAAGATGCATTTCAGCAACTCTCCAAGATACAGTGTGCAATCACAGAAACCAAAAGAAGCAGTGGGCCATATAGCCTCTTGAACCTGCTCTGCCATTATGGATCATAGCTGATTATCTACCTCAATTCCATTTTCCTGTCTTTCTGAATGCCATCATCCAATACTATCCCCATATCCAATGATGCCATTAGTGCTTAGAAATCTATTAATCTTGGTCTTGAAGATACTCTGTGATTTCGTTTTCACAGCCCTCCAGGGTAAAGAATCCCAAAGACTTTCAGCCCTGTGAGTGAATAAATTTCTCCACATCTCAATTCTAAGTAGCTTGCCCCTTATTTTGAGACTGTGTTGCCTGATTTTTAGACATCCCAATGATGACTTTATATGAATGGCGCTCGTTATTGTGTTGCTCCCATGAATACTGCAATTTAGATGTCATTAACAACTTGGATAACCTTGATCACCAATGTACTGCAAAGAGACTTTCTTCTCTTTTAAAGAGTGCTGGAAAAGTTACCTGTTTTAGTCATGGTCATAGAGATATACAGCACAGTAAAAACACCCTTTAGCCCATTCAGTCTGTGCCAGTCAAAAACAACTTTTTATGTATTCTAATCCCACTTTACAACACTTAGACTTGTATGCCTAGGCATCACAAATGCACATAGAAATGCTTCTTAAGTGTTGAGATTTCTGTCTGTACCACGTTTACTGGCAGTAAGTTCCAGATTCGCACCACTCTCTGGGTGGAAAAAAAAATTGTCATATCCCCTGTAAACCTCCTGTTCCTTACCTGAAATCTGTTTCCCCTGATCGTTGATTTCTCCAACCAAGGTGAAGCGTTTCTTCATGTCTACCCTATCTATTCCCTCATAATTTTATACATTTCAAACATGTTGCTCCTTAATCTCCCCTGCTCAAAGGAAAATAACCCTAAGTCTATCCGATTTTGCTTCACAAATAAAACTTCAGGCCAGTCAACAACCTGGTAAATCTCCTCTGCCCCAGTGCAATCACATCCCTCCCATAATGTGGATTCCAGAACTGCATACAATACTCCTAGCTGTGTTTCTAAAATGAATGCATTGGGCTAAAATGTGAAGAAGTATTTTATTCCTCAAAAAATTGCAAACTTTCCTGTTTCAACTTTAATGTTAGTGACCATTCTGTTGTTAGAAGACAGTTTATTTTCATACCTTTTATGGTAGCTGTTTGTCAGCCTTTTAATGGTTTTCTTGACCCTAACACGCATGTAAACATAGGCACGAGGGATTGGATTCACAAGCTAAGTGCATTTACAGTACTTTTTGAGGGCCAGAGGGAACAGGGGTGTTTTCTCCTAGCCTAACAGCTCTGTTTTAAAGGAAAGCATCCATGATCTTTGACCTTCCTAACCATTACCGATCTGAAGAGTACAGTTTCATTCCCAATCTTCATGATCTCTGATGCCCGATCTCCCTTCCACTGCAATCCCACGATGACCATCTAATCTCACCCTTCCCATCACTAGACAAAAACATTGCAAAGCCTTAGCCCTGCCAATTCAGATTGACAAAATTGGCACCTTTGTTAGGAAGCCGGACAAAAAAAAAAATCTTAGTTTCCCAGCTGTAGCATCTCCCAAGTGTTCTGAATGACACATCAATGTATTAATTTACACAATTATATAAAGCAAAGTTTGTGATTTAAAGACAGAAATTGCTGCCGTAACTTAGCAGGTCTGGCAGCATCCGTGGAAAGAAAGCAGAGTTAACGTTGAGTCTGATGACACCTCATCAGAACTGTTTGCAACCAGGAAGAGGTAGTCTTTATGCCAATGCCAATGCTGATGCTGAAGCTGAAGTTGATAGGGAGGGGTGAACTGGAAATAGGTGGAGCTAGAGCCCAGGGAGAGAGAGAGAGAAAAGGGGTAGGTAAACAAGAACATTATGAATAGCAGGATATGACAGAAAAACAGATGAATAAGTTGTGATCAGAGCTAAGTATAGAAAATGGGTGAGTTGTACTGAATGTAACCCATATAATGAACCTAGGAGTATGTGGGAATGTGTGACTGCTAAAAGCAATCCATGTCATAATAGGACTGGGTGTGGAGTGTGTGAAAATATAGGGAAGGATGGAATCAGGCTCTAAAGTTATTAAATTTGATGTTTAGTCTGAGAAGCTGTAGTGTCCCAAGTGCAAAATAAGAGATTGATCTTCAAGCTTGCACTAAGCCTGGTGGGAACACTGCGGCCAGGTGATCTGTTAGCCAGGTGATCTGTTGAAGTGGTAAACAGCTTGAAGGTTGGGGTTGTTTTTGTAGACAGAATGTAGGTGCCCTGCAAAGTGGCCACCTAGTCTGCGTCTCGTCTACCTAGTGTAGAGGAGATCACATTGTGAATAGCGAATACAATAGACTAGATTCACCGAAGTACAGGTAAATTGCTTCTTCATCTAAAATGTATGCCTGTGGCTTTAGATGGTGAGAGGGAGGAGGTAACTGGGCAGGTATTACATGGGAAGGCACCATGGGGTATGGGGAGATGTTGGGAATGAAGGAAGAGTGGACCAGAGTGTCCCAGAGGAAATGGTCCCTCCAGAATGCTGACAAAGAAGGAGAGGGGAATATGACAATGACAATTAATGTAAGGCAAAGCAGCAGGTTAGCAGGTGACGAGGAAGCTTCAACTCCATTGAAAATTAGGAAAGAAGTTAAAGGGAAGGAGAACTCAAGAACTGTTAGTAATGGAGGTAATAGGACCCAAAAAGAAGGTGCAAAAACTGGCATAAAGGCACTTTATCTGAATGCTTGGAGCGTTCAAAACAAGGTGGATGAGTTGACGGCACAAATCATGGCAAATGGGTGTGATTTAGTGGCCATTACAGAGACATGGTTACAGGATGGTCATGACTGGGACTTAAATATCCAGGGTATCAAACTGTTCGGAAGGACAGACAGGAAGGTAAGGGAGATGGTGTTGCTCTGATTTTTAAGGATGATATCAGGGCGGTAGTGAGAGATGATATAGGTTCTACTGAACAAAACGTTGAATCCATTTGGGTGGAAATTAGGAATAGCAGGGAGAAGAAGTCACTGATAGGTGTGGTCTATAGGCCACCAAATAATGACATCGTGGTGGGGCAGGCAATAAACATCGAAATAGCTAATGCATGTAAAAATGATACAGCAATTATCATGGGGGATTTTAATCTACATATCAATTGTTAAACCAGGTTGGTCATGGCAGCTTTGAGGAGGGGTTCATAGAATGCATCCGTGATTACTTCCTTGAACAATATGTAATGGAACCTATGAGGGAACAAGCTATCCTAGATCTAGTCCTGTGTAATGAGACAGGAATAATTAATGATCTCACAGTTAGGGATCCTCTCGGAAGGAGCGATCACAGTATGGTCGAATTTAAAATACAGATGGAGCGTGAGAAGGTTAAATCCAGTGCCTGTGTTCTGTGCTTAAACAAAGGAGACTATGAAGGACTGAGGGAGGAGTTAGCTAAGGTAGAATGGGAGCAAAAACTTTATGGTGGGTCAATTGAGGAACAGTGGAGGACTTTCAAAACAATTTTTCAGTGCTCAGCAGAAGTATATTCCAGTGATAAGGAAGAACTGTAGGAAAGGAGAGAACCAGCCATGGATGTCTAAGGAAATAAAGGAAAGTTTCAGATTGAAAAAAATATATATATATTTTCAAAAAAGCAAAGATAGTGGGAAACTAGTAGACTGGGAAATCTTTAAAGGCCAACAGAAAACCATAAAGAAAAGTAAGATAGATTATGAGAGTAAACCAGCTCAGAATATAAAAACAGGCAGCAAAAGTTTCTATAAATATGTAAATGGTAAAAGAGTGGTGAAGGTAAACATTGGTCCTTTTAGAGGATGAGAAGGCCAATTTAATAACTGGGAATGAGGAAATAGCTGAGGCATTAAACAGTTATTTTGTGTCGGTCTTCAGTGGAAGACACAAATAACATGCTGAAAACTAATGGCAAGAAGGTTATAGCAGGTGAGGACCTAGAAACTATCATTATCACTAAGGAGGCAGTGCTGGGCAAGCTAATGGAGCTAAAGGTAGACAAGTCTCCTGGCCCTGATGAAATGCATCCCGGGGTACTAAATGAGGCGATAGGGGAAACAGCAAATGCACTAGTAATTATTTACCAAAATTCACTGGACTCTGGGGTGGTTCCCACAGATTAGAAAACAGTCAATGTGACGCCACTGTTTAAAAAAGGAAGTAGACAAAAAGCATATAACTGTAGGCCAGTTAGCTTACATTCCAGCATTTTCTCCACTACTGAAGTATCATTAAGGAAGAAATAGCAAGACATCTGGATGTAAATTGTCCCATTGGGAACACCCAGCATGGGTTCATGAAGGGTAGGTCATGTTTAACTAATTTGGTGGAATTCTTTGAGGATATTACTTGCATGATGGACAATGGGGAACCTGTGGATGTGGTGTATCTGGATTTCCAGAAGGCATTTGACAAGGTGCCACACGAAAGGCTGCTACATAAGATAAAGTTGCACGGTATTACAGGTAATGTATTGGCATGGATGGAGGATTGGTTGACCAATAGAAAGCAAAGATAAGGGGTAAATAGGTGTTTTTCTGATTGGCGGTCAGTGGCTAGTGTTGTGCCTCAGGGACAACAATTGTTGGGACCTCAATTGTTTACAATTTGCATAGATGATTTGGAGTTGGGGACTAAGTGTGATGTGTCAAAATTTGCAGATGACACTAAGGTGAGTGGTAGAGCAAAGTGTGCAGAAGACACAAAGTCTGCAGAGGGATATAGATAGTCTAAGTGAGTGGGCAAAGGTCTGGCAGATGGAGTACAATGTTGATAAGTGTGAGGACATTCATTTTGGTAGGAATAACAGCAAAATGGACCATGTTTTAAATGGTAAAAAATTGCAGCACACTGCTGTGCAGAGGGACTTGGGTGTCCTTGTGCATGATTCGCTGAAGGTGGGATTGCAGGTGCAGCAGGTGACTAAAAAGGCAAAAGGAATTTTGTCTGCCATTGCTCGAGGGATGGAGTTTAAAAACAGGGAGGCTATGCTGCAGCTGTGTAGGGTCCTGGTGAGGCCACACCTGGAGTACTGTGTGCAGTTTTGGTCTCCTTACTTGAGAAGAGATATACTAGCACTGGAGGCGGTGTAGAGGAGATTCACTCGGTTGATCCCAGAGTTGAGAGGTATTGGATTATGAGGAGAGACTGAGTAGACTGGGATTATACTCATTGGAATTCAGAAGAATGAAGGGAGATCTTCTAGAAACATATAAGATTATGAAGGGAATAGATAAGGTGGAGGCAGGGAGGTTGTTTCCACTAGCAGGTGAAAGTAGGACTAGAGGGCATATCCTCAAAATAAAGGGAAGCAGATGTAGGACTGAGGTCAGGAAGAACTTCTTCACGCAAAGGGTTGTGAATCTGTGGAATTCCCTGTCCAGTGAAGCGGTTGAAGCTACCTCACTGAATGTTTTTAAGGCAAGGCTAGATAAATTTTTGAACAGTGAAGGAATTAAGGGTTATGGTGAGTGGGCGGGTCAGTGGAGCTGAGTCACAACGATCAGCTATGATGTTATTAAATGGCAGGGCAGGCTCAAGGGGCCAGATGGCCTTCTCCTGCTCCTAGTTCTTATGTTCTTATGTGTCTGGTCATGGCATCCTGTTGCAGGTGATGGAACGAGCCGCCTACAATCCTTTATGCGGGTTAAGGGTCACAGGGAACCTTCAGTTGATGAAAAAGGTGGACAGTTGAGGCCCCCCTTGTAGTAGGTGGCATAATCAGAATAGCTGCAATGGAGACAGAAACTTGGAGAATTGGACAGAGTCCTTTATAGGAAGCAGGGTGTGAGGATGCATAGTTGAGGTAACTGTGGGTGTCGATGGATTTGCAGTGTATATTGGTAGCCAGCCTCACCCCAGAAATGGAAGCAGATGTTGAAAATGAGAAGAGTCGAAGATGGACCAGATGAAGATGAGGGCAGGGTAAAAATTGGAAGTGAAATTGATAACTTTTGCCAGTTCAGAACCAGAGAGGGAAGCAGCACTGATCATGTTATCAACATAGCGGAGAAAGATTTGTAGAGAGGGACCTGAATAGGATTGGAACAAGGAACGTTCTGCATTCCCCACAAAGAAACAAGCCTAACTGGGGTTAAAATTGTTTCAGAGATAGTAGGAACTGCAGATGCTGGAGAATCTGAGATAACAAGGTGTAGAGCAGGATGAACACAGCAGGCCGAGCAGGAAGGCTGACGTTTTGGGCCTAGACTCTGCTTCAGAAATAGGGGAGGGGAAGGGGGATCTGAAATAAATAGGGAGAGAGGGGGAGGTGGATAGAGGAGAAGACAGATGGAGAGTAGACAGACCGGTCAAAGAGGCAGAGAGTGAGCCAGTAAAGGTGAGTGTAGGTGGGGAGGAGATAGGTCGGTCAAGGGGGTGGGATGAGGTTACTAGGTAGGAGGTGGGAGTGCGGCTTGTGGTGGGAGGGGATAGGTGGGAAGAAGGACAGGCTAGGGAGGAACTGGGCTGGTTTTGGGATGCGGTCGGGGGAGGGGAGATTTTGAAGCTTGTGAAGTCCACATTGATACTATTGGGCTTCAGGGTTCCCAGGCTGAATGAGTTGCTGTTCCTGCAACCTTCGGGTAACAGTGTTGTGGCACTGCAGGAGGCCCAGGATGGACATGTCGTCTGAGGAATGGGAGGGGGAGTTGAAATGGTTCGCGACTGGGAGGTGCAGTTATTTAGTGTGAACCAAGCATAGGTGTTCTGCACAGTGGTCCCCAAGCCTCCGCTTGGTTTCCCCAACGTAGAGGAGGCCACGACGGGAACAGCAGATGCCGTATATCACATTAGCAGATGTGCAGGTGATCATCTGCTTGATGTGGAAAGTCTTCTTGGGGCCTGTGATGGGGGTGAGGGAGGACGTGTAGGGGCAGGTGTAGCACTTCTTGCGGTTGCAGGACTCCTGGTCGCGAACCATTTCAACTCCCCCTCCCATTCTGCAGACGACATGTCCATCCTGGGCCTCCGGCAGTGCCACAACGATGCTATCCGAAGGTTGCAGGAACAGCAACTCTTATTCCACTTGGAACCCTGCAGCCCAAGGGTATCACAAGTGGACTTCACAAGATTCAAAATCTCCCCTCCCCCTACCGCATCCCAAAAACAGCTCAGTTCCTCCCTGCCTCCCTAACCAATCCTTCTTCCCACCTATCCCCTCCCACCTCAAGCTCCACCCCCACATCCTATCTACTAACCTCATCCTGCCCCCTTGACCTGTCCGCCCCCCCCGGACTGACCTATCTCCTCCCTGCCTCCCCACCTACACTCACCTTTACTGGCTCCATCCCTGCCTCTTCGACTTGTCTGCCTCCTCTCCACCTATCTTCTTCTCTATCTATCTTCTATGCGCCTCCCCCTTCCTCTCCCCCCTTTCTGAAGAAGGGTCTAGGCCCGAAACATCAGCCTTCCTGCTCCTCTGATGCTCCTTGGCCTGCTGTGTTCATCCAGCTCTCCACCTTGTTATCTTGTAAGCATAACTGGGGCACACGTGGGTACCTATGGCTGCACCTTTGATCTGAAGAAAATGAGAACAGTTAAGAGAATTTCTTCAAAATTGTGACAACCTCGGCCAGGCGGTGAAGGGTAGTGATGGATGGAAATGATTCAGGTTTTCTTTCCAGGAAGAGGTGGAGGGCCCTAAGACTGTCCTGATGGAGGATGGATGTGCAAAGAGGTTGCATGTCCATGGTGAAGAGGCGGCTGCTGCCTGTGAACTTTGAGAAAGTGGCTGTGAGTTGTATTCTTAAGCACAATTAGGGATGGACAACAAATGCTAGCCTAATCAACAGCACCCATATCCCATAATTAAAGTTTAAAAAAAACATATTGATGCCTTGCCACAAATGTTATGGCATGGAGGTTAGACTGGCATGTGGTTAGAATGTGTTTCTGGTAAATGTTATGGACCAGACAAAACTCCCTTCAAATATATCATGGAGATTCCCTAGGTCCCAACGTTTATCTTATTTAAAGGAGAGTATAGGGTGTTGTGTTCCAGATGTAATGCGATTGGTCACACTACTCAGCTTTAAGGAAATCACACTTTTTTTTTTTCTCTTGCATCTAGTTGAAACACAATTGAAAGAAAGAAGAACTGGTTTGACTGTACTGGAAAACTTAACAGAATAATAGATTATTTAGAGATAAAAGGTACTGCAGATGCTGGAGAATCCGAGATAACGAGCATGGGGCTGGATGAACACAGCAGGTCAAGCAGCATCATAGGAGCAGGAAAACCTGCTCCTATGATGCT
>JAHRHZ010000025.1:40762413-40783305 GCA_024137785.1 Ginglymostoma cirratum
GTGTTCATCCAGCCCCATGCTTGTTATAATAGATTATTTAATTACTAAACAACAACTGTTCCAACATAGTATCCTATAAACATACCCTTGGCAAAGGCAGGGTCAGTAAAACAGTCTCATGTGTGATTCTGGCAGCAAAAAGAGAAAATTCTGGTAGAGACAAAGAACGCAAGCGTTTTTCTGTAGCACAGATCTATGGCAGCTTCAAAACCCCAACAACTACTGCAAGCCAACTAAAACCCTGATTTTGTGGGCACCTGACTCCACCCATTCATGCTACCTCTGTTGTTCCAACTCTTTTAAAAAAAAATCTCCAAGACCTCTCAAGCTGTTTAATTTATTGGTTACAAATAGGCAGCTCGGTGCCTCTACCTGAAAACATCTCTTCAAAAAAAACCCAGGACAGAATACACTTCTTAAAGCCATAGTATTAGAAGATACAGCCTCGCCAATTTTCTGTCCCTTCATTACTTTCTCTCTTATTTCAAGAAGGACAGCTGGTATTGTTTGGAAAAGAAGCTCAGCATTTACACACTACCACTTTGGAAATTGAAGGAGTCTTTTATTTTCTGGATCTCTGAAAATTTGAACATATGACTGATAATTGCTGTCTGACCGTGCACATAGAGCAGATCCACTCTAATAATATAATTACACAGTCATGGACTAATTAAGGTTGAAAGTGGGAGAACTCCATGGCTATTTTGCTTCACTGTCATCACTTGAGAAGATGTTACTGCCAATGTAGCATGAAAGAAGATTGCAGTCGAGATTTTGGAAGGAATAAAAATAGTTGCAAGATTGATACCAGTCAAAGTAAAAATGGCATCTGGTTGGGATTGCATGCCTTAGGTTGCTGAGTGAAATAAGGACTGTAGTTGAAGAGCCACAGTCTTCAAATCTAGGTGGTGCTAGAAGATTGGAGAATCCGAACTATTCCATTCATGTTCAAGAAAGGGAGTAAATCTAGTAATTGCAGACAAATGCCTATGGCAGAGAACTTCAAGTGATGATAATCTGGGACAAAATTAATTAGCACCTTTTAAAATGTGGTCTGGTAAAGGCCCATTGGGTTGAATCTTAGTTTTTGTTTTGGAGGTTTTTTGGAGGGATTCTTGCCACAAGACCCAAATGGATTTCCTGCTATTATCTCATGGAAGATGCCTCATTAAGTACCAACCTGCTTCCCACTCCATATGATTCCCTTACATCCATTTCTAGCCCAATCTTGTCGCATGCCATTTGGAATAACTAGCATTCGCCAGATATCTGCTGAAAGACCAGTATTCCTTGAGCCTGTTGTGTAGCTGAACAAGTGCTGTTTGTCAGAAGCTGCCCTGCAATGATCCCTGAAATTTGCCTGACACTTGATAGACAGGGAGAAATTGTTGCCCCATTTTGTGGGCAGGGACCTGGAGGTTGTCTCACATGGGATGATGTGGATGTGGGTGTTCCTCATCCCCCAGGACCAGCACAGAGATGGCAACACCAGACACTGCCAGCATGGTCTAAGGTTATCACCCATGTTAAAGCAGTCTCAGCTGTCCGGAGAAATGTCAGGCACTGTAGGAACGAGGTCAATGTCTTTCTCCACTCCGCCAGCATATTTCTCTCTGATAGCTCGTATTCATTCCGTCTTTGCTACCAACCCATCTCTCATGCTATACTACTCTCGCTATTGCTTGTACCATCCTACCCCACTCTCTCTCACACACTCAGCCCCCAGCAGCACTAACCTTTGCATGCCATCTGCACTGCGTATGCATTTGCTCATGAGACCTCCCCACCTGCACCAAAATAAGTGCTGTGCTACTCTTTTTCATCTCCCTTAATACCTGTCTCTTTCTGTTGCAGGGGTAATGTGGCCCCATTAAGGTAGAAAGAGCCACAATGGGTGGTGGGCTGCCTAACTTAGGATTCCCACCTCTTGTGTGGAGAAGATTCTGCCTAAGCATTCACTGTTTATGCCCTTGAACTGGAATTGAAGACTGCCCTTGATTTTCTGTGCTAGGACCCTTTGCGTGAATGCTGTATTTGACTTGACTGAGGCCTGCTGACAACCTTGATAAGCTTTCTGCCATTGTGTATGTCCTAAGTGGCAAGACAAAACATAACTAATATGAGCTGATGCTCTGGCTGAGGGGGAAAAGCACAAAAAGGCAAGGCATTATAAATCAGAGATCCTGTGAGCATCTGAATAGGGTCGAAGTGAACACGGTGACAGTCAGCAGAGAAACTAGAGGTGCAGCCTGGTTCAGTCTGTGAGCTGGGTGTCCCTGTGTTCACAGGGTCCTTGCAGCAGCATTGCAATGATAGTTGCCAGTGAAGCCCGAGATACAGCTTTGAAATACGGAAATATCCTATAAATGGATTGGAGATGTGGCATGGGAATTCTGAGGTTGGCACATGTCAGATGCTAATATCTGTCAGCATGTGGTGTGTGTGGTTGATGTCCATAAGAGTGTGCCATGTGATATTAGTACCTCGTGTCCAATATGGAGGTCCTTTGGAGCAAACAGCGAGCTGACATCGCCAGGCATCTTCTCTGATTTCCATATTAAGATTGCTCAACTGTCTTGTTTATTTGGTGTTTTGGTAAGATAAGCAGCTGAATATTAATGAAGCAAGTTCTGCAGTTCGTAAGATATTTAACAAGCAATAATTCCTCCTTGATTGACAAATCATCACTGCTGAGCAAGAAGCTCACTGCCCAACAAAAGCATGAAAGACGGAAAGAAATGCTCCTGATTTTGAGAGAAATCCTGCTAGACTTCTCATCCAGCTCTGCTACAAATCTTGACATTACTCACATTCTTCAGATTCCTATAAGATTCTGCTCATTGTGTTTTATTAATTTGATTGAGTTCTTTCTGAAGTCACAGGTAGCTTTAAATGCTTAATGTTATATATAAGAACTTTTAAAGTTATTTGATAAAGTGCCATATGGGTTATTAGCTAAATTTAGAGTCTGAGATTCTAGGAGAAGTAGCAGGAAGGACACAGAACTGCTTGGTAGACGTGGAAATTATCAATGGTTGCAAAGGAAATTTAATTAATCTTAAGGGAAATAAAGATACTGTGCAACAGGGACAAAAAGTGGAATGAGATTAATTAAATTGCTGAACAGATAACTAGCACATCCAGATGGGCCATATGATCTTCTATTGTGCTACAATAATTCTATTGACTCAATTTTATTGACTCCATGGCAAATGGATTGGAGGTAGGGCTTGTAAAATAATGTCAGCCAGCGTTGGTTTGGTTCCCCAATGGCAAGATGCCGACCAATCTTTCAAGATGTGAGCAGTAGATCATTGACAGCTCCATTTGTGCTGGCAGGTAATTAGGCTGTTAAATAGTCAATTGTCAGATATTTTAATGATTTTCTTGGCTGGCTCACAGGGTGCATAGAGGCCCACACAGTCCATAAAAGGGGCAAGGACTGAGTGGCAATTGAGAGGTATTCGGAATTAACATGCAGAGTTTGAGATTTTGTATGGAAGAAATGGCATTATCAAGTTTGGATACACGAAAAGGGTTGTTTTGCAGCTCCCAGGTCCACAGCAGTAACTGACGTCAAGACTCAACAGTAAAGTTTTCATTTGCCAAAGGGATCTCTGTGTTTTTAGCTCAATTCCTCTAATGAGGAGAATGACAGAGGGATGGGTGCAGCCATGTGGAGGGACTGTACAGCAACAAGCAGAGCTTAGCAGAAAGAAGGAAGCAAATTAAGGTGGTTTTGCAAATGCGCATTGTACTGCAGTGAAATTCATGTTGATTTGGAAGTGACAGACATACCACTGCCTCCTGGGGTATAAGTGATAGTCAACATTTTAACCTGTGATTCATACCAGACATGTTTTTTCCTTTATTTGTTCATGGGATGAGGGTGTCACTGGCTAGGCAGCATTTATTGCCCATCCCTAATTGCCCATAAGGGAAGTTACGAGTCAACCACATTGCTCTGGGTCTGGAGTCACAAGTAGGCCAGACCAGGTAAGGATGGCAGTTTCCTTCCCTAAGGGGACATTAGTGAACCAGATGGGTTTATTGACGATGGATTCATGGTCATCATTAGGTTCTTAATTCCAGATATTTATTGAATTCAAATTCCACCACCTGCCATGGCAGGATTCAAACCTGGGTCCCCAGAACATTATCTGAGTCTCTGGATTAACAGTCCAGTGATAATGCCATGAGGCCATCGCCTCCCCCTGCTGAATGTGCTAAATTAAATATGTCATCTTTCAATTTGAGCCACATTACTGCATTAAGGAGGTGATGACTGTTCATACATTCAATCAGGTGCTAATGGCATCTGGGTTTTAGGGAAAAATGAGGACAAATAATATAAGCTGAATAATATGATTTGAAGCAATGCAGAAATGACTATATATTGACTACAGGTGGAGTCTACAGTGCCTATCGCCTACCAGCCTGTGCTGGTATTATACGATGGAGAAAATGGTGGTTGGCTTTCCTGCCCTATGGCCAATTGAGATATTAATAGTTTAACAGTGTGCAGGAGGGCAAAGTCCATGGTGAGGATGTAACGTATGTATGGCAACTTGACTACGAGTTCAAGAGGATACCATAGAGGGCCACTTTTGCTTAAAACTGTTTCTGTGGTGTCTGAACTCCACTCCACCACCACCACCACCGCAATGGTGTTATTGGTACTGAACAGTGGATAGTCAATTATGCTTATGCCCCTGGCTGCCAGCTCACTCTGGAGGATGGAGGTGCAAAATTCTGGCCATCTGACCAAAGTATCTATATTCTGAAGGGTTATTGGATTTGAAACGTTAACTCTGCTTTCTCACCACGGATGCTGTCAGACCTGTTGAGTTACTCCCAGCAATTTCTGTTTTAGTTGTCTATATTCTTGCACCCGCCTAAATTGCACCATTTAATTTATATTCCCTCTCCTCATTCTTCGTTTCAAAGTGTTTTCACTTCACACTTTTCTATGCTAAATTTCAGTCTGTGTATATCGCTCACTAATTTAAAATATAGGAGCAGAATTAGACCATTGATGCATTGAGTCTGGTCTACTGCTGGATCATGGCTGATATGCTTCTCAACCCCATTGTCCTGCCTTCTCCCCATAACCCTTAATTCCCTTACTAATAAAGAACCTATCTATCTCTGTCTTAAATACACTGAATGACTTGGCATCAGCCTTCTGTGGCAGTGTGTTCCACAAATTCCTCCTTATCTTAGTTCTAAAGCATCATCCCTTCACTCTAAAGCTGTGCCCCAGTTATAGTCTCTCCTTCTGGTGGAAACAACTTTTCCACTTCCTGTCTATCCACACCTCTTAGTACTTTTGTAAGTTTCATAGGGATCCCTCCTCTTCCTTCCAAACTCCATTGAATACAGACTCTGAGTCCTCAAGTGTTCCTCATATGACAAGCACATCATCCCTGTGATCATTCTTGTGAACGCCCTCTGGACCTCTCCCCTGCCAGCACATCCATCTTTAGATAAGGAGGCCAAAACTCTTAATATTCCAAATATGGTCTGACCAGAGTTTATACAGCTTTAGAATTACATCTCTGCGCTTGTATCCAAGCTCTCTTGAAATGAATTGCATTTGTCTTCCTAACTGTCAACTAAGCCTGCATGTCAACCTTAAGGGAATCCTGGACTAGATGTCCAAAGCCTTTTCCCACTTAGAAAATTGTCTACGCTTCTATTCTTCCTTTCAAAATGCATAACCTCACACTTTGCTACATTGTAATCCATCTGCCACTTTGCCCACTCTCCTAGTCTGTCTATATCCATCTGCAGCCTCCCTACTTGCTCCACCTATTTTTGTGTCATCTGCAAACTAGCAACAATGCCCTCAGTCTCTTCTCCTAGATCACTAATGAACAATGTGAATAGTTGTAGTCCTAACACTGATCCCTGCGGAACTTGACTAGTCACCAGCTGCTATCCTGGAAAAGACCCCTTTGTCCCACTCTCTGCCTTCTGCTAGTCAGCCAATCCTCCATCCATGCCAGTTGCCCCTAACATCATGGGCTCATGTCTTATTTAGCAGCTTCCTGTGCGGCACTTTGTCAAAGGCCTTCCTGGAAATCTAAGTAGATCACGTCCACTGGCTCTCCTTTGTTTAACTTCCTCATCAACTCCTCTGACTGCTCCTCTGGATGAAGCCATGCTGTCTCAGCTCTATTTTAACAGGTACTTCCAAATACTCTGCAATCTTATCCGTAATATTGGACTCTAAAATCTTACCAATGGCCAAAATCAGGCTAACTGACTTAAAATTTCGCATCTTCTGCTTTCCTCCCCACCTTCTTGAAGAGGAATGTTACATTAGCCATTTTGCAGTCCTCTGGTACCCTCCCTGACTCCAGTGATTCCCGAAAGATTAGCACCAATGCCTTTTCAATTTCCTGAGCTATCTCTTTCAGAACTCTGTGGTGTGGTCCATCTGGCCTGGGTGATTTAGTCACCTTCAGACCTTTCAGCTTCCCCAGCAGCTTCTCCTTCATGATGACCACTATACTCCTCTCTGCCCCCTGACTCTGTAAACTTCTGATATGCTACTGATGTCTTCCACTGTGAAGACTAATACAAAGTACTTGTACGGTTCCTCTGCGATTTCTTTGTTACCCATTACTACTTCTCCAGCCTCACTTTCCAGTGGCCCAATATCCACTCGTCTCTTACCTTCTGTACATCTAAAAAAACTCTTGCAATCTTCTTTTATGTTGTTAGCTAGCTTACCCTCGTTTTTCATCTCCTCCCTCCTTATAGATTTTTTACTTGCCCTCTGCTAGCTTTTAAAAGCTTCCGAATCCTCTGGCTCCCCGCTAATCGTCACTTCATTTTATGCTTTTTGTTTTTGCTTTTATGCTGTCCCTGACTTCTCTTGTCAGCCACGGTTGTCTCATCTTCCCCTTAGTATATTTGTTCTTCTTCCTTGGGATGAATTTCTACTGTGCCTCCTGAGCTACCCCTCGAAACTGCTGTCCTCTGTATTCCCTGCTAGGGTCCCCTTCCAATCAACTCTGGCCAACTTCTCCCTCATTTCGAGCAGGCTTGATAGACTAGATGGCCTACTCCTGCTCCTATTTCTTTTGTTCTTATGTTCGTGTCTTTGTAGTTACCTTTACTCCGATTGTAATACAGTTGCTTCTGATTTCACCTTCGCACTTTCAAACTGCAGAGTGAATTCTGTCATATTATGGCAATTGCCCCCGATGATTCCTTCATCTTAACCTTCTCCTCCCATTTATTGTTTACCATTTTTGATTGAATGGTAGCCCTTCAAGGTGACCTCTTGCCTCCAGGAATTGTAGGCCACAAACCTAGGCCTGAGGACTGTAAAATCCTGTTGCAACCGATACGGTTAGAAGAGATTAACTCACCCCTAACTTTCTAGCTAGTGGATGAAACACCGCTTTCTTGTTAAATCTTGGCCTTTGGGTGCATGTATGCAAATCTTTAAAGGTGGCAAACCAAGTTGAAAAGACCGAGTTCCTTTATCAGAGGAACAGAGTACAAAGGTAAGCAAATTATGATAAATCCTTGCACTTTTGCATAACACTTGCAGTTTGCTGGAATACCATGTTCAAATCTGAGCATCTCAGGGGGATTTGTATAATAACGCATGGATTTATGCATGAAATTGCAGGGGAATGGCATTAATTGCATAGTCCTATCATAGTACTGGCAGAGGTGTGATGAGCCAAAGAGCCTCCTTCTGGACCGCACCATTCTATTGTTTAGTGACTTTCCTGATACTACTTTAGTGGAATCTGGAAAATAAAATTTTGCAAATGAGAGCCAAAAACTAGATAATACATTCATTACAATATAATGGTGAAGTACCACCTTGGTCATAATGAACTTAAGTTTTAAATGTTTCTTTTGTGTAGAGTGGCAGAATGCAACATGCTATCCCTGTTTTTGTTGCTTAAGGAAAAAAGAGTAAACTGACTTTTGGTTTCTGTAGTTTTCCAGGATCCCACCTCATGTTTGCCAAAACATTATTCTTTTTTAGTAAACCTTAACATGAAAGCTTCTTGTACTGTTCCATAAATAACACAGCCTACAGTCTAGGCATTGATCCAGCATGATCAGCTTTTACTTTAATGCATTCTATTGCTTAAAGATTTGGCCATTGCATGTTCGTTTTCTTCAAAAGACAAATATTTCAACCGGCAGCCAAATTGGCAGTTTTCTGGTACAATAAAGTGTTACTAGAAAGGAATCTGAAACTATCAGTGAGTTTGAGAGACCTATTATAAGACAAATTTTGGCCTGGCCTAATGAACACCACCACCAACTGAATGAATTCAGTACCAACTCCAAGAACAGAACAAGCAGTATTTAAAAGAGGTTAACAGGAGTCTCGCCCATCAGCTGTAAGGGGGACTAGAGAGTTCTTTGTTGCCTCCTTTCAGGAAAGCCCACCAAATTAAGTGCCTCTGGGGCAATTTACTGGGCAATAAAAGGACATGTTTTGGATTAAGAACCCTAGCGGCAGAATTCTTCCTCCCCTTGAGGTAAGATTGCTTGTAGCACTGGAGTAGTGGGTGCTGCCGGTAAGGCATCCATTTGAGGCCTAGATCACCAATGCACCCAAGTTATTGGCGAATGATTGGGTTGGGTGGTTCACAATAAATGTAGGTGGATGGCTCTTAGTGCCTCCCTTCTCTTCCTGATGGAAGATCCCTTTATTATTTGCTGAGTGCCTTTTGAAGGGCGACATCATCCCCAGCTCCAGGAGTGCATAAGCAAACTCAGGAGGGGTTGCTTTTTGAGCTTTTGCGTGGTGAGTTAATCGCCAGCTCCAGGTGAATCACAGTTAATCTTTAAAATGTGATATCAGACTTGAAACATAACGTTTGTGGAGAAGGAAACAGGGTTAATCAGACCCGCTGAATTTCTCCAGCGCACTGCTTTTAATTTAGATTTCCAGTATCCATTTTGCTTTTATTTGAGGTCTGAGATTGTCCCTTCACGTGACTCTCCACTTCTTTCCCCCAAGCTCAGAGTGAACCTCGGGTCGGGGTTTACTTAAAATGGAGTGTTCACTCAAATTAGAAATCTCAGTCAATGTTGTGTTCATACTACCAAAGATCTAGTTTTCATACTTTATTTCTCAAGCAATTTTTTTTTTTTCCCATTTGTCTAATTATCTGCAAAGAAAACTCTTAAGTATTCAGCAAGAAGAAACATGTCTTGGTATGGACAGAGTCCGTATTGAGTAATCGTTGTGTGTTGCTAAAAGCCTTAAAGCTAATTTAAAATGATGGTCGCTCAATGATTATGTCTCTTTTTAAATATGGAAAAAAAGGTTTCTGTCTTTTCTTGAAACTTATTTTTTATTTAGTATGAAGTTTTCTTTTAAATTATCCAAACAGTTACTAGTGCTTGAAGTAAGAGAAGATGTCTTGGAGATAAGCTGGCTCAAATAAAAGCATATGTGTAGCTATATCTGCAGGCCCTAGCGCATCTATCTCGAAGCAGCCAAAGGGAACCGCTGCTGTATTCAGTGTATGAGCAGAGAGGTAATTGAAAATTGTGTAAGACCACATGTAATTGAATTTCAGCAATGGATTAGTACGGTTGCCACCACTCAAAATCATCCTTTTCTTGAATAGTGCCTCCCTTTTAGATAAGTTTACCCATAATCTTGCATTGTTGATTCAGTTGCATCAGGTTAATTACTGATTAATTGTTCTGAGTGGCCATATTTACCTCCGGTTAATTCTGGAGGTTAGAATATAAATTGTCTCTGTAAATTACCTTACTGTTCTAACGTTGTCTTGTAAAGTTTATTTTTGTTTGTTCAAAATCATGGAATTTCGTAGCATTATTCTCTTCGCAAGTATCGGGCATTGTCTACTTTTTTCAAAAGTTACTGGTCCCTATGATAACACAAATTGACGAGTCTGGTCCAGGTTTATAAGCATGGGATACACAAAATCGGAGAGTTGAATGTATGGTTCAAAGGTTAGCATGAGATAAACTGGTTCTGATTAATTAATCATTAGCATCATGGGAAAAGTGGGAACTATTTTGTTTAGAAGGTCCTCATTAGCACCATGCTGGTACGAGAGTCCGGTGAGTCATATAACTTGGGTTGAAAAGAGGACTTTCACGTGAAACAAGATTCTGAACATTAAAGAGAAAGGGCAAGGAAGTAACAGCAGGTAACAGTTTGGGTCACAGAGAACAAGTTATGATGGTAAAGGACATTGTATACAATCATTAGAGTGACTATCAAATTGGATTAGAGCAGGAAAAAAAAGCTTTAAACCAGCAGAGAAGGTAGAGTGTTTGGCGGAAGGGAGAATTAGAAATCTGAGCATTAAAAAAAAGTAGCAAAGCGTATTGATATTGGTTAAAAACAGCAGGGTGGGCAGGATGGGTCAGATAATTTAATAGTAATAGAGTAACAATGATATTATCGTAGCAGAAAGAAAATCGAAGTCATCTGACTGTCCAAAGTGTTGTAATATGACTTTTTTTAAAGAAATCATTCATGGGATGTCAGTGCCACTGACCAGGCCAATATTTATTTCCCATCCTTAATTGCCGAGAGAGCAGTTAAGAGTCAACTACATTGGTATTTTCTGGAGTCCCATGTAGGCCAGATCAGGTAAGGACAGCAGTTTCTTTCTCTAAACGACACATGTGAACCAAATGAGATTTTGAGATAATCAGCAGTGGTTTTGTGGTCTCTTAGATTCTTCATTCCAGATTTTTGAAAACATTCCAGTTCTACCATTGGTGATGAGTTTGAATTCTGCCAGATGCCCAGAGTATTATCTGAGTCTCTGAGTTAATAATCTAGTGATTAAGGTACTGGGTGATTACCTCCTCTACGTTATGATGAGGATCCAGTGGTATAAATAGAGATACATGGTTTTGATTATATTACTGACACATGAATACAAGTTGATTGAGGTTGGGAAGTAAATATCCCAGGATACACAATATTTCAAACAGATGGACCAAATGAAAATGGAGGGGGCATTGTCCTGATAACCGTGTAACATAAGGAAGTTACATTCATAAGAACAGATCTTGGATCAGAAAATTTAGGAATCAAAATTAGCATGGGTGGAGATTAGAAAAAGAAAAGAACAGAAAATGCCAGTAGGCGTGCTGCTATGATTCCAGTTGATTATAAAACTTGACAATTGAGGTATCAAAGTGAAGCATGGTTTGTTAGACCATTGCAAATTGCAATTCTTTTTTGCAATTTATTCACCATGATGGTCAGTCACTGTCCATATTCAAATAGGCTGCCAAGTGTCACTTTGACTTTGTTTAATCATCATTACTCTGAATAATAAAATAACCTATTTTGTTGAGTTGAAGTAGATGTAGTGTGTGTACATGTTCTTATGTTTGCAAATGATAAAGTCCTGAGTATTAATGTACGTAGCTTCCAGTATACACAAGTGCAGCACACTAGCAGACCTGCTGACTATCCTGCATTTGTTTCAATGCAATTCTTCGTGCACGCAGGATTATTTAGTAAATCTTGTCCAATTGCAGAAAAAACTTTTAATGCTGGATAAAAACTGAACTGCGGATGCTGTAAATCAGGAACAAAAACAAAGTTGCTGGAAAAGCTCAGCAGGTTTGGCAGCATCTGTGAAGGTGAAAAACAGAGTTAACGTTTCGGGTCCGGTGACCCTTCCTCGGAGTTCTGAAAGGCTGAGCCTTTCCAGCAACTTTGTTTTTGTTTTAATGTTGGACACTGTTTTGCAAGTTTTACAAATGCGGCTGATGGCAAATCCTGCAACGCCCGGTATGTTGCTTGTTGTGAACAGCTCAAGAAATATGCTGTTTGATGTAATCCACCAGTCTTTGGGACGTATGGCCTGCATAATTGGCATCACATTTGCACTGAAATTTTTCTACTTCACTGATTTATGTAAAAGACAGAACTGCTTTTGGCTAGATTTTGAGTTACTGACATGGTATTAATGTCTAGGTGTGTCTTGTTTTCAGCAGTACTCATTCTGTGCCATTGAGTGACTATATAAGAACTTGGGCCATAAAAAACTGCCTAAAAGATTTGATTATTCAACACTTTTTTTTTGCATCGCTGTCTTCTTGTCTTTGTTGTTCATATAAATGCACATTGCACATTGTATTTTATAGGACCTGGAGCCGATGACATTACAAATCATGCCAATGTAAAAGAAGGCACAGATATTGTTGAATAAGTTCTTCAGTGTTTTGATGATACTTTTGATATGAAAACAAACAAAACTCTTGCAAACATACGATTTAACAGAAGAAATCAGCATTCGGGGTAAATGATTTCATTTTAGAATTGCCATAGCTTAGTAGAAAACTGTGACGAGACATATACAAATTCTGAGGAAACAAGGTGTAGAGCTGGATGAACACAGCAGGCCAAGCGGCATCAGAGGAGCAGGAAAGCTGACGTTTCAGGCCTGGATCCTTCTTTTTCTGAAGAAGATCTGTAGTCAATTGTTTCTGATACTTCTATATGGTGCCCATGAGAGTGAATGAGTACGTTCCCCTTTTGCGTCTATCCGTAGTCCTACACATCAAGGATTCTTTTACTTATACTGGCTGGAAACTGGCAGCATTTGATCTTTCAGCTCAGATCAGAATATAATGCTGTTAGTTTCAAGTTCAGAATGATTGATTGTGTCATTTCTTTAAGACATATTTTAATCCATCTCCTCAAACTACAATTCTTTTTAGAAAGATGTCATACAAATCTTAGCAGACTCTATTTTTCGGTCCAAAATGCAAGCAAGAAGTTTAAACCAATAGAAATGCACTGAACGTCACAATCCAAAATGGCTTCTGTACTGTACTTCACTGATATGGCACTGTTTAATGTACTTAAATTGTACAATTACTTTTGTTTAAGCAGCCTTTCCAAATTCTGCATTTGTTTTTCCATTCCTTTCTTAACTATAATTGAATGGCAGAGCATCCATATTTTTCCGGGATAGATTCACAATCCTCTGAGATAAGAAATTTCTCCTCATTTCAGTTCTCATGGATTGATCTCTTATCAGGAAACTGTGCCCCCTTGTTCTAAGGAACAAGCTCTATTGTTATGTATATTCAAGGTAGGGATAAACAAATATTTAATCTCAGGAAATCAAGGGATATCAAAGTGATGTTGAGGCCGTAATGATTATATTAACTGGTAGTGCATGTTCAGTAGGTTGCATAGTCTACTCTTGCTCCTGTTTTCATGTTCATATGTTCTCTCCAGCTTATCAATTATTTTTACATTTCCTCTAGCATTTTTTTACAGCAGAGCTAGACTTTCATGATAGTTGTATTTGTAATTTTGACTGTAAATTTGATGGTAAGGTATCATATTTTATCACATTTTGGAACATTCTGAAATTATTGCTCTTTTGAGACATTAACCAAATATATAAACGCAATGTTTTCTGCTTACCAAAGAATATGTTTATTGAACCTTTTAAGAATTCATTACAACTCACTCTTTGCAATAATAGATTTTCGTGCCTCCTGAGAGAAGCTTTTTGTGCGTGGAGTTCATCTGTCATGGTGATTAAAAATGGCCCTATCAATGCTAAAATACATTCTGACCTTGGGGTGTTTCTATATTTTATATAATTGAAAATATGACTCTTTGATATATTGGAGCAATGCAAACAGCTTGGCTGATCATTTGTTTTACTTAAATGAGTAGTCATTCACTGTCAGTGACCTTAGCTTTATTACTAGGAACTGCTGTGGATAGTAAAGACTTCTTGCTGAATGCAAATAATAAATTAAGCATAGTGTGCTTGTCCCTCAAATCTCCCTTTATAAAAAAAAAAGTTAAAATAAATTATGCTTTGTGACTCCCATAGTGGGCAGAATTTTAAAAAAAAAAGATATGCAGGTGTACATTTAGGCAGGAGGAGTTAGTTAAATCCCCCAAAATACTAGCATTGGAAACTCAAAAGCTAAATAGGTTGGGACTCGCTGGAGTTTAGAAGAATGAGAAGTGATCTTATTGAAACATATCAGATTTTTAAGGGGCTTAACAGGGTAAATGCTGAAAGGTTGTTTCCCTCTTGGGAGATTCTAGGACCAGAGGGCACAGTCTCAGAATAAAGCGGTAGCAACTTAAGACTGATTTGAGGAGGAATTTCTTCTTCTTTCTGAAGGTTGAGAGTCTTTGGATCACCTTGCAATAGATAGCTGTGGGGAAAGATTCCCTGTATCTATTTAAAGCTGAGATAGATTCTTGAACAGTAGGCAAATCAAAGCTTGTAGGGAAAATTAGGAAAGTAGACATAAAGAATGTCAGATCAGCCATGTTTCTGTTGAATGGCAAAGCAGGTTTGAAGGGTTGAACAGCCTACTCCTGTTCCTATTTCTTCTGGCCTTATGGTCTTAAACCCAACATTAATCTGGTCACTTCCAGCCTTTACTGGTGTACATTCAAAGCCCACAGAGGTATCAGGTCTGTGACTTCACTCTTCAAGCATTCCAGCATTAAAAGTGAGTTGCCTGAACTCTATGCTCTCATGTTGTTAATCATGGAATGACACATAATGTGGATTTGTTGCTTAGTGCAATGGAAAGGCTGAAAAGCCTGAAAGATTTAGACTTAGAGCTGCCTCTCTGCCTCTGTGAGTGGCTTGTGCTCACAGTAGAGAATTGTCCTTTAATGGCTTTACGCATAATCTCCAACATTCCGGAAGTCATTTCACTTATCTTAGACATACATATTGACAGCAGGCAGCTCATATTAAAGTAAGTAGGCTGCATTGCTGTACCTTAGATGGCTGCTGAGGAACAAGAGATGCCACAACACCAAGCATAGAAGCTATGCAACAGCAATACTAGTTGCCATTCTTCAGTCACATGCTGTAAGGCAGAGTGAATGGACATGGATCTGCAGCATAAAGAAGACAACATGCCCAGCAGAGTGCATACAAGCAGAGAATCCGCTTTCTCAAAATGACTGAGCAACAGTGCCTCAGGAGTCTCGGGCTTTCATGCCAGATCATTCCTGACATCAGTATCCTGGAACACACCAGATAGGCATGTGTTGCCATTGACCATCAATTTGTTTGCTTCTGATTCCTTCCATGGATCTGTTGATGACATGTAAGATTTCAGTCAACAGCCTACAGATGTATCCCTAGATAATGAATGACATATGAAGAAAGGGCAGGTAGGAGTGAGGATACTGCCCAAGATACTCCCACCTTATTCAGAACCCACATACTAACTCTTTACACAACAAGTAAGTCTGGCACTGAACTGATGTGGTCTTTGCAGCACTTAGATGTATGATTACCTGGGATGTACAGCACAGAAATAGGCTATTGCCAATACTTCTGCTCCACTCATGCAGCTTCTCATCTTTCCTTGTCTAAATATGCCATTGTAACCCTCCATTCTTTTCTCCCTCTAAAAATTGCTTAGACCCCCTTTAAATATATCTTTAATATTCACTTCAACTGTTCTGTCGTACAGTACCACATGTTTACTGTTTTTGGGTTTCATATGAACTGCCTATTGGATTTCTTGGTGAATATCTCTTACTGCGTCTGATTATCCTCTTGTCACAAAAGGAAATAGTTTCTCTGCATCCATTCTGTCAAAACTTTTCATAATTTTAAAGACCTCTATTAAGCCATCTTGTAGTCATCTTTTCTTAAGAGAAAAGAGGTAGGTATAACCACGTGTTTTTGAAAATACCTTTTGTATCTTCTGTAGTGTCTGAAGGATGAAGTAACCAAGTTTCAGTACGGGTTTTGTTGAACTTCCCTTTGATTAAGTTCTAACCCTGTGAAATAAAACTAGTAATTCATTTGCTTTTTCTAAATGGCTTGTTTACTTGTGATACAATTTTTACAATTGGTGTACTTGTACTCCCATGATGTGCCGCAAGAATCTGTGCTGGGCCACAATTATTTTCAACATGTATTAATGAATTGGATGAGGAAGGAGAATGTACTATAGCCAAGTTTACTGATCACCCAAAAAGAGGTGGAAAGGCAAATGTGAGGGTGGTATAACCAGTTCACATCCCTCTGCAGACTGGTTATACCACCCTCACATTTGCCTAAGTGGATTAACAAAAACTTTGCACATGGAATATAATGTTAGAGAATGTAAGGTTATACAAAATAAAAAACGAAAGAACTGTGGATGCAGTAAATCAGGAAACAAAACAGAAATTGCTGGAAAAGCTCAGCAGGTCTGGCAGCATCTGTGAAGGAAAAAGCAGAGTTAACATTTCGGGTCCGGTGACCCTTCTGCAGAACTAATGGTGGCTGGGAAAGCATCAGTTTATATGCAGAGAAAAGGGGAAGGAGGAAGGGGTAGGGAGTAAATGATAGGATAGAGCCTGAAGAGAGAGAAGAGCAGTTGGACAGACAGAGTTGATAATGATCAGGCTGGGAGGGTAAATAGTTGTTAATGGGGACTGTTAGTGACTAATAACAGGTAGTGTGTAATGGCAGGCTATGTGGTAACAGGGCCTGGTGTGTGGGGTAGGGGGCTGGGACATGGGAGAGTTTAGGCCCTAAAATTAATGAAGTCAGTATTGAGTCCCGCAGGCTGCAGTGTCCCCAAGTGGAAAATGAGGTATTGTTCTTCTAGCTTGCGTTGAGCTTCACTAGAACACTGCAGCAGGCCAGAGACAGACATGTTGGTCAAGGAGCAGGGTGGTGCATTGAAGTGGCAGGCAACAGGTAGTTCAGGGTCTTTTTTGCGAGCAGAACGTAGATGTTCTGTGAAGCAGTCACCTAGTCGATGCTTCCTTTCCCCAATGTAAGGAGACCACATTGTGAGCAGCGAATGCAGTAAACTAGATTCTAGGTGAAGTGTTGCTTCACCTGGAAGGTATGTTTGGGCCCTTCGATACTGGGGAGGGAGGAGGTAAATGGGCAGGTGTTGCACCTTCGCCGGTTACAGGGGAAGGTGCTGCAGGGCTGTGGGGTGGTGTTAGGGGTAAAGGAAGTGTGGACCAGGGTGTCCTGGAAGGAACGGTCTCTGCGGAAGGCGGACAAGGGAGGGGAGGGGAATATGTGTCTGGAGGTGGCGTCTTGCTGGAGGTGGTGGAAATGACGCCTGATGGTCTTCAGGATGTGGATGCTGGTGGGATGATAGGTTAAGACGAGGGGAACCCAATTGCTGTTGCGGGAGGGAAGAGAAGTGGTGAGGGCGGAAGTGCGGGAGATGGGTTGAACCCGGCTGAGGGCCCTGTCGACTATAGAGCTGGGGAATCGTTGGTTGAGGAAGAAGGTGGACATTTTGGAGTCTCCCTTGTTGAAGTTGGCCTCATCTGAACATATATGTCAGAGACAGAGGAACTGAGAGAGTGGGATGGAGCCTTTACAGGAAGTGAGTTGTGAGGATGTATAGTCCAGGTAGCTGTGGGAGTCAGTGCCTCAATTTCTCTGCCCCTCTCTCCAAATCCAGCCTATCGCCCTCTGAACTGACTGCACTCCATGCACTCCGATCTAACCTTGACTTTGTTATGAAGCCTGCCGATAAGGGTGGTGCTGTGTTAGTTTGGCGCGCAGACCTCTACATTGCAGAGGCTGAGCACCAGCTCTCAGATACCTCCTTCTGCCTTCCCCTGGACCATGACCCCACCATGTCACATCAGGCCATTGTGTCTACTCCAGTAACTACTGGGGTAGGTGATGGCCGAGTGGTATTATCGCTATTCCAGAAACCCAGCTGATATCTGGGGACCCGGGTTTGAACTGCACCTCGGCAGATGGTGGAATTGGAATTCAAAAAAAAGTCTGGAATTAAGAATCTACTGATCACCTTGAAATCATTGCCGATTGTCGGAAAAACCCATCTGGTTCACTAATGTCCTTCTGGGGAGGAAATCTGCCACCCTCAACTGGTCTGGCCTTCACGTGACTCCAGACCCACTGCAATGTGGTTGACTCTGAAATGGCCTAGCAAACCATTCAGATGTACCAATCGCTACAAAGCTTCAAAGAAATGTAACTGGATGGATCACCTGGCATCGACCTAGGCACCGGAAAAGACAACAGCAGAAACAGCTCTGTCGAGCAAGCAAAGTTCTCCTCACTAACATCTGAGGGTTAGTGCCAAAATTGGGAGAGCTGTCTCACAGACTAGTCAAGCAACAGCCTGACATATTCATACTCGCAGAATCATTCCTTACAGACAATGTCCCAGACACCACCGTCACCATCCCTGGATATGTCCTGTCTCATCGGCAGGTCAGACGCAGCAGAGGGGGTGGCACCATGGTATACAGTTGGGAGGGTGTTGCTCTAGGAGCCCTCAACATTGACTCTGGAACCCATGAAGTCTCATGGCTTCAAGTTAAACATGGGCAAGGAAACCTCCTACTGATTACCACATATGGTCCTCCCTCAGCTGATGAATCAGTTTTCCTCAATGTTGAACAACACTTAGAGGAAGCACTGAGGATGGCAAGGGTGCAAAATGTACTTTGGTTGGGGGATTTCAATGTCCACCAGCAAGAGTGGCTCAGCAGCAGTACTACTGATTGAGCTGGTCTAGTCCGACAGGACATAGCTGCTAGACTGGGTCTGTGGCAGGTGGTGAGGGAACAGACAAGAGGGAAAAATATACTTGACCACATCCTTACTAATCTGCCAACTGCAGTTGCAGCTGTCCATGACAGTGTCGGTAAGAGTGACCATCGCACAGTCCTTGTGGAGACAAAGTCTCGCCTTCACGTTGAGAACAACCTCCGTCGTGTTGTGTGGCACTATCACCGTGCTAAATGGGACAGTCTTCGCACAGATCTAGCAACTCAAGACTGGGCATCCATGAGGCACTGTGGGCCATCAACAGCAGCAGAATTTTACTCCACAATCTGTAACCTCATGGCCCGGCGTATCCCCCACTGAACCATTACCATCAAGCCAAGGGATCAACCATGGCTCAATGAAGAATGCAGGAGGGCAAGCCAGGAGCAGCACTAGGCATACCTGAAGATGAGAAGTCAACGTGGTGTAGCCACCAGACTGGACTACTTGCACGCCAAACAGTGAAAGCAGCAAGTGATAGACAGAGCTAAGTGATCCCATAACCGACAGGTCAGATCTAGGCTCTGCAGTCCTGCCACATTCAGCCGTGCATGGTGGTGGACAATTAAACAACTCACTGGAGGAGGAGGCTCCAGAAATATACCCATCCTCAATGATGGAAAAGCCCAGCACATCAGTGCAAATGATAAGGCTGAAGAATTCTCAGCAATCTTCTGCAAGAAGTGCCAAATGGATGAACCATCTCTACCTCCTCCAGTGGTCCCCAGCATTACAGATACCAGTCTTCAGCCAATTCGATTCATTCTACATGATATCAAGAAATAGTTGGAAACACTGGATACTCCAAAGGCTACTGGCCCTGACAACATTTCCGGCAATAGTGGGGAGGCGATGCCCTAGTGGTATTATCGCTAGACTATTAATCCAGAGACCTAGGTAGTGTTCTGGGGACCCAGGTTCGAGTCCCACCGTGGCAGATGGTGGAATTTGAATTCAATAAAAATATCTCGCATTTAGAATCTAATGATTGTGACTCCATTGTCGATTGTCAGAAAAGCCCACCTGGTTCACTAATTTCCTTTAGGGAAGGAAACTGCCATTCTTACCTGGTCTGGCCCATATGTGAATCCAGACCCACAGCAATGTGGTTGACTCGTAGCTGCCCTCTGGGCAATTAGGGATGGATAATTAATGCTGCCTAGCTAGCGACGTCCTCATCCTGTGAATGAATGAATAAAGGAATACTGCTGAAGACTTGTGCTCCAGAACTTGCTGCTCCCCTAGCCCAGCTGTTCCAGTACAGTTACAACACTGGTATCTACCCAACAATGTGGAAAATTGCCCAAATGTGTCCTGTACACAAAAAGCAGGACAAATCCAATCCAGCCAGTTAACGCCCCATCAGTCTCTCCTCGATCGTCAGTAAAGTGATGGAAAGTGTCATCAACAGTGCTATCAAGCAGCACTTGCTCTGAAATACTTGCCCAGTTCGGGTTCAACCAGGGCCACTCAGCTCTTGATCTCATTACAGCCTTGGTTCAAACATGGACAAAAGAGCTGAATTCCAGAGGTGACGCGAGAGTGGCAACCCTTGATATCAAGGCTGCATTCAACCAAGTGTGGCATCAAGGAGTCCTAGCAAAACTGGAATGAATGTGTCAGGGGGCGAATGCTCCAGTGGTTGGAGTCATACCTGACACACAGGAAGATGGTTGTGGTTGTGGGAGGTCAATTATCTCAGCCCCAGGACATCTCTGCAGGAGTTCCTCAGGGTAGTGTCCTCGGCCCAACCATCTTCAGCTGTTTCATCAATGACCTTCCCTCCATCATTAGGTCAGAAGTGGGGATGTTCGCCGATGATTGATTGTGCAATGTTCAGCACCATTCATGACTCCTGAGACACTGAAGCAGTCCATATTCACACACAACAAGATCTAGACAATATCCAGGCTTGGGTGAACAGTTGCAAGTGACATTTGCGCCACACAAATGCCAGGCTATGACCATTGCCAATAAGAGACAATCTAACCACCGCCCCTTGACTTTCAGTGGTGTTACCATCACAGAATTCCCCACTATCAACATCCTGGGGGTTACCGTTGACCAGAAACTCAACTGGACTCACCACATTAACACAGTGGCCACAAGAGCAGGCCAGAAGCTGGGAATACTGTGGCAAGTAACTCATCTCCTGACTCGTCCAAAGTCTGACCACCATCTACAAGGCACAAGTCAGGAGTGTGATGGAATACTCCCCAGATAACAAGCATGGGGCTGGATGAACACAGCAGGTCAAGCAGCATCATAGGAGCAGGAAAACTTGACGTTTCGGGCCTAAACCCTTCATCAGAAAAATTTTTCTGATGAAGGGTTTAGG
>JAHRHZ010000025.1:40783705-40819750 GCA_024137785.1 Ginglymostoma cirratum
CCTAAACCCTTCATCAGAAAAATTTTTCTGATGAAGGGTTTAGGCCCGAAACGTCAAGTTTTCCTGCTCCTATGATGCTGCTTGACCTGCTGTGTTCATCCAGCCCCATGCTTGTTATCTCGGATTCTCCAGCATCTGCAGTACCTTTTTTATCTCTGGAATACTCCCCACTTGCCTGGATGAGTGCACCCCTAACAACGCCCAAGAAGCATCCAGGAGAAAGCAGCCCGCTTGATTGGTACCACATCTGCAAACATTCACTTCCTCCACCGCTGACGCTCAGTAGCAGCAGTGTGTACTATTTGCAAGATGCACTGCAGTAAATCGCCAAAGATCCTCAGACATCACCTTCCAAACCCATGACCACTTCCATCCAGAAGGACAAGGGCAGCAGATATATGGAAACACCAACACTTCCAAGTTTTCCTCGAAGTCATTCATCATTTTGACTTGGAAATATATCGCCGTTCCTTCACTGTCGCTGGGTCAAAATCCTGGAATTCCCTCCCTAATAGCATTTTGGGTCAACCCACAGCAGGAGGACTGCAGCTGTTCAAAAAAGGCAGCTCACCACCAGCTTCTCATGGGGAACTTGGGATGGGCAAGAAATGCTGGCCAGCCAGTGAAGCCCACACCCAACAAAAATGGAAAAACAAACTGATCTCATTTCATCCGGTGATCTCCCCTTCTCCCCCGGCAACTCCGCCTCTGAGCTGATAGTTCCCCAGCTCTGCACAGCTTGCTTCTACCTCCTCCCAACAATCCACAAACAGCACTGTCCGGGCAGACCCATTGTTTCAGCCTGCTCCTGCCCCACAGAACTCATGTCTTCCAACCTTGACTCGGTCTTCTCTTCCTTGGTCCAATCCCTGCCCACATACATCCATGATTCCTCTGACGCCCTATGCCGGTTTCAAAGCTTCCAGTTTGCTGGTTCCAGCCACCACCTCTTTACCATGGGCATGAAATCCTTTTACACGTCCATTCCCCACCAGGAGGGTTTTAGGGCTCTCCACTTCTTCCTGGAGCAAAGACCTGAACCATCCCCACCCACCACCACCCTCCTCTGTTTTGCCAAGCTTGTTCTCAACCCTCAGCAACTTCCCTTTTAACTCCTCTCATTTTCTTCAGTTAAGAGGGGTGGCCGTGGGTACCCGCATGGGCCCTAGTTATGCCTGTCTCTTCGTGGGGTACGTAGAACATTCCTTGTTCCAGTCCTATTCCGGACCCCACCCGCAACTCTTTCTGCGATACATCGATGATATCATTGGTGCTACTTCCCTCTCTCGTCCAGAATTGGAAAACTTCACCAATTTTGACTCCAATTTCCACCCTGCCCTCACTTTCACCTAGTCTATCTCTGACTCCTCCCTTCCCTTCCTCGACATTACTGTTTCCATTTCAGGGGATAGACTGGCCACTAATATCCACTACAAACCCACTGACTCCCACAGCTACCTGGACTCTACATCCTCACCTTCCACTTCCTGTTAAGACTCCATCTTATTCTCTCAGTTCCTCCGTCTCCGTCGTATAGGAAGTGTGGCTCGGCTGTTATGGACCAGACCTGACCTCCCAAAATATATTTTGGAGCTACCCTAGACCCTAACGTTTATGCTTATTTAAAGGTACGTATAAGGCACTGTGATCCAGGTATGATTTGATTGATCCACCACTAAGTTTTAATCAAAACATACTGTATTCTTACAACACAATTAAATTACAACAAAAAGAAAGATTGGCATAGCTTTACTGTATTGAAATTCATAAGCTAATGCATTGTTTAACAACTAATCATCAATTGTCCCAATATAGACAGCTTCCCATTAACACATCCTTGGCAAAGGCAATTCAACAGCATAGTTATTTTTCTCACATACTGCCTGTCTCAAGTCCAGTGGAAAGAAACAAAGAAGGAAACAATCTGCCCTAAGTCTAAAACTTTACTCATCAGAGAACTCAAGCTTTCAGCTCCCGAAGCCAGCAAAACCTTACTTAACTGACGAGAAGCAAAGCCTGATTTCTTTTCATTTTGAGTGCTGATAATTTAGAAATCTGTCCTTCAGTAGTTCCTGATATTTTCTTAACCATCCTGTTCACAGAGTAGTACTTGAACCTGGGCATCTTGGCTTACAGGTCAGGACACTACCGCTATGCCCTAAGGTCTCTCGCTCTCTCGCTCTCTCGCTCTCTCCTAGTTCCATTGTTTGTGTGTAAGAAAAGAACAAAGACCTGCTTTTTTTACAAAGATATACTTAGTGGGGATTGATTGGTTGATATTTACTTTGTAGTAGTAGAAATATAATGCAGCACAGCTAATTCCATTTCCCACCAAGCTTAAAAAATCTCAGCAGGGCTTTTGTTACCCCAATAGTAGTGTCCCCGCCCCTGGACCAGAGAGGCTTGGGTTCAAGTCCCACCTGCTCCAGAGGTGTGTAATATCATCTCTGAACAGGTTGATTAGACAAAAAGGTTGATAAAAGAATTTTAAAACAAAATCTAAATCTTAGCTGAGGGCACTTGTGGCACAGCGGTAGGATAAACCAGGAGGTCTGGGCTCATGTGCCCACCTGCTCACGAAGTGTATCATGATATCTGTGGAGAGGTTCTTTAGGAAAATATCTTCAAATCTTAGCTGTGGAAATGTGTTCTCTTTTCAGGGTAATTAGAAGTACTGAATTTGTAGTTTGGGAAGGGAGATACTTATCTAATTTCTTTTGTTACATGCTTTTCAATTATCCCTGTGTGGCTGATTAGGGCTTTCTGATGTGGGTTTCAGTAAGGCTTCCTGTGATAGAATGTGAGAGCTGTTGTATTGAGAGCCACATTACTGGAAGATGTGTGGATTGGTGGCCTGCATGTGTGTCCAGAATCACTGGCTCCTACATGCCGCATGATATTGCTCACTGAAAGTGAAGATGTGGTCGATGGAGCAGGTAGAACCTCTTATACAACGGTATATGGAGGGTACACAGAATAAAAGGACATGGAACAGGATAGCCCAGTGAATGAAAGAGAAGATTTCCTGGGGTTTCAATAGATAAAAATTGACAGATTAAGTAGTCATTTTATGTCTCTGTTTCTTTCCCACATCCATCCTTGCCCAATATTTTACTTCAAGGATTCTATTTTCTCCAAGAACACATTCTCCTGTGTCATTCATCTACGAGAGTGGGATTATGAAATCTGCATGGTTCAACTTGTCCTTTTACTTTCTAGAATAATGTTCATCAAAGATTGGCAACAAATCATTGCACTCTTTCTATGAATATTGTTTAAAAGCAACAACAACTTATGTTTTACATTTGTGCTTTTATCTTGGTAAAACATCCTAAGGTGATTCGCAGGAGCATAATCAGACAAATATTGACAGAGCCATTGAAGAAGTTATTTGAATGGGTGACTATTTTAAGCTTGTTTGAACAGAGGTTTTGAGGAGTAGCCTCTGTGAAGTGAGTGAGAGATAGGAGTTCCAAGAGGTCTAGGGAAGAAATTCCAGAGTTTAGTATTTAGAGTTTTCGCAAAGATTCTACAACCTCATTTAGTATTTAGACTTTCGAAGAAATGGTTGTCACCCCTAGTAGGAAAAGGCTAAGGATCATACAAAAGTTGGATTAAAATCAAGCAAAGTGGTGTTAGAGGACATAGCCTTGTGCCATTGCCTTGCCGCTATCAGATCTTTTAAGTCTGGTTATTGATGGATCAGTGTGATAACATAACCCAGTGAACACAGGAGTGATGAGGGAGTAAGGCTTGGGGTAGGAGAGGATGTAGCCAGTAGAATTATAAATGGGTTCAAATTTACCGTTGCAAGATGGGTCCTGGCTAAGAAAGCACTTTATTGTCTCTGGCTACCAATTCCAAACAAATATGAGCACCATGTCTACCACCACTTCAAGGGCAAATAAGCTCAGCCCAAGATGCCCACGTCCCATATGTTGATTTAAACAAAATGAAATGGTTTCAGTTGTCATAAAAATCTGTCTGGCTCACTAATGTTTTGTATGCAGGAAATGTCTCCAGCTGCAGCTTCTGGAAGCCTAGGTTTCGAAACTGGAGCAGTATTTGGGAACACTGTAGAGAGGCGGTCACACCGCACATTAAGACTCCACAGGCAGGAAGGAAATGAATGATCACTAGCAGGCCGAACACAGTAACTAACTAGTCCAGCAGTGCAGGAATCTCCTCCTGCTATTCCCCTGAAAAACAGATATACCTCTTTGGAAACAATAACAGGAATTGCTGAAAAAGTTCAGCAGGTCTGGCAGCATTCATGGAGAGAAATCTGATGAAGGGTTTAGGCCCGAAACGTCAAGTTTTCCTGCTCCTATGATGCTGCTTGACCTGCTGTGTTCATCCAGCCCCATGCTTGTTATCTCGGATTCTCCAGCATTTGCAGTACCTTTTATCTCTTATTATCACATAGTCTGCTATTACACATAACCCATTGTTAGCCACTAAATATAGGGTGGCATGGTGGTTAGCACTGCTGCCTCACAGCACCAGAGACCCAGGTTTGATTCTAGCATCAGGCGACTGGCTGTGTGGAGTTTGCACATTCTCTCTGTGTCTGTGTGGGTTTCCTCTGGGTGCTCCAGTTTCCTCCCACAGTCCAAAGATGTGCGGGTTAGGTGGATTGGCCATGCTAAATTGCCTGTAGTATTCAGGGAGGTGTAGATTAGGTGGGTTATAGGGGGATGGGTCTGGGTGGAATGCTCTGAGGTTCAGTGTGGACTTATTGGGCCAAAGGGTCTGTTTCCGCACTGTAGGGATTCTATGATCCCCATTAACAGTATTCACCCTCCGAGCCAGATTGTTTTCTACTCCTTTGTCTTCCAACCATTCTTCTTTCTCTTTGGGCTCTATCCCTACCTATGATTTATTCCGTACCCCAACCACCCTTTGGGATAACAAACACTGAGATCTACGATTAGCCATGTTTGTACTTAATGGTGGGGCAGGTTTAATAGGCTGAATGGTCTGCTCTAGGTCCTATTTTCCTCCATACCTAAAACCACACTTAGTTTATCACGTCCGTTTTAAAATGTAAACCAAAAAAAACTGATCTTGTGTTGCAAATTGACCACAATTTCTGGAGAGGTTCCGATCAACAGTTACCAGTACAGAACTCAGACATCATCTTCTTATAAGGCCACACCTCTGTATTGTGTTGACCTTGTAGTTGAAAAACAGAAACAGACTAGTAGATGAGATGTCTATCTCAGCCAGTTCTTAACAAAGAGGAACTATCAAAACACATTATGCTTGATGTGGTAAAAATAGCTCAGCGTTGATCACTTATAAATGAACAATAGTCCCTACGAAAGAGTCAGAAAACAATTGTTGCACAGCATGGAGTTTTCCCAGCGTCAGAATAACAGCAAGAAAACATAGATTATGGTGACAATGAAGAAACAAGATTGTTGATATCAAGGCTAAATGATAATCTTACTAGGAAGTGGCATTAACATCTCATTATTACCTAATGTCACCTTAATTATATGCAGATTGCCACAACCAAGGTGCTAGATCCCATCTTGAAAGTCGGAGGAATAACCTGGCAGCTGCAACCCTGGCATCTTTTGTGGAGACAGGAAGCCAGGCAACTTGTCATGCTTACCAGCACTGACCAGTTGAAGAGGCTGACGTGTTGCTTTATGACACTGTCACTAATGTTAAGCCTACAGCATGTGCTATCAGCTTGCATGGCAAATGTACTGCTTGTGTTTCAATCAAGTGGCCACATCTGAAATCTAAAATGAGTAGTCCAAGAAGGGCATCAGTCAGTCAGAGGATGCTGCTACATTCAGTCCAGGGTATTGTTCAACCTGAGTTCACGGAGATTACCATGGTCAGCCAGGTGCTTGGTGCAATCAATTTACGGGATCTGTGTCCTTACAGTTTTGGGATTCGACCATGGTGAGTCCTACAGTTTGAGTGCAACCTGCCCTGGAATTACCAGTAAGTCAGACAGGAAGTTGTACGGAAATCAATTGAGGGGCTGCTGCTTCCTCAGTCAGGAAGGCTAATGAGGTCTCTTGAGTGAGTAAGAAGTGCAAATAGTAGGGAGGGTTACTAGTTTGGGGGTTGTAGGGTGAGTGAGACCCATTGAGGGAAGATTTTGCATGCAGCAGTGAGTGTGGTAGACCATGACCCTGGATGGAATATGGAGATAGTGGCAGTTAGTATGTGTGTGTGCGCATATGGTTGCAGAGAGAAGATAACGGCACTTCCCTTGACAAAGCACAGAAGGTTATTAACTTTAACTTTATTGCAGCGTTGCTATGCATTTCTCCAGACTGTGGAAACCATATTGACCAGAATGGCGACATCAGACCAAGCTGACAGTGTCAGCTATCATGGTCTCCTCTGGCCTCCTCCATTGGTTCTCAGCCTTACAGATACCAGACTTCAGCCAATTCAATTCACTGCATGTGATGTCAAGAAATGGTTGGAGACACTGGATACTACAAAGGCTGTGGTCCCTGACAGGATTTGGCAATAGTACTGAAGACTCCTGCTGCAGAACTTGCTGCTTCCCTAGCCAAGCTTTTTTAATACAGTTACATCATGGGCATCTACCTGACAATATGGAAAATTACATAGATATGTCCTGTACACTTAAAAGCAAGACAAATCTAATCCAGATAATTACTGCCCTTTCAGTCCACTCTCGATCATCAGTAAAATTATGAAAGGTGTCATCAACAGTGCTATCTAGAAGTACTTGCTGAGCTATAACTTGCTCAGTGACGCCCTGTTTGGGTTCCACCAGGGCCACTCAGCTCTGACCTGAACACAGCCTCGGTTCAAACATTGAAAAAAGAGCTGAATCGAATTGAGGTGAAAGTGACAGCCCTTATGTAAAGGGCTGTATTCAACTGAGTGTTCCAACAACGAGCCCTAGTAAAACTGGAACAATAGGTATCAAGGCAAACTCTCCAGTGGTTGGGCCAGACCTGGCACATAGAAAAATGGTCATGGTTATTGAAAGTCAGTCAGCTCACTTCCAGGACATCTCTGGAGGAGTTCCTCTGGGTAGTGTCCTGGGCTGAACCATCTTCAGCTGCTTCATCAATAACCTTCTCTCCATCATTTAGGTCAGAAGTGGAGATGTTTGCTGAGTTTTGCATAATGTTTGGCACCACTTGTGACTCCTCAGATACTGAAGCAGTCCATGTTCAAACGTAGCGAGATCATGTAGCAAGTAATATTTGTGCCACACAAATGCCACATTATGACTATCACCAATAAGAAGCAGTCTAACCCCTGCCCTTTGACATTCAATGGTGTTACCATCACTGAATACCCCACTATCAACATTACTGTTGACCAGAAATTCAACTGGACCTGCCACATAAACACAATGGCTATAAGAGGTAGGTCAGAAGCTCGGAATACTGCAGCGCGTAATTCACCTCTCGACTCCCCGAAACCTGTCTATCATCAAGGCACAAGTCAAGAGTATGAAGGAATACCCCTCCACTTTTCTGGAAGGGTGCAGCTCCAACAACACTCAAGAAGCTTGACACCATCCAGAACAAAGCAGCCTACTTGATTGGCACTAGATCCACAAGCATCCACTCTCTCCACCGATGCTCCCTAACAGCAAGATGCACTGCAGAAATTCACCAAAAATCCTCAGACAGCACCTTCCGAACCCACAAACACTTCTATCTGGAAGGGCAAGGGCAGCATATATATGGGAACACCACCACCTTCAAGTTCTCCTCCAAGTGAATCACCGTCCTGACTTGGAAACATTTTACTATTCCTTCACTCTTACTAGGTCAAAATCCTGGAATTCCCTCCCTAATGGCATTGTGGGTCAACTCTCAGCATATGGACTGCAGCAGTTCAAGAATGCTGTTCACCATCACCTCAAGAGCAACTAGGAATGCTAGCCAGCCAATGATGTCTACCTTATCCCAAAAAATGAATTTTAAAAACAGTGCTTGGTAAGAGCGCTGTCCTTTCATCCTGGAATTCCAGACCTTGGACAGTGAAACAGGGTGCAAATTTGCCTATCCCGGCCATGATGACTGGAACTGCACAGCAACACACTGTAGGAAGCCCCTGGCAGGCAGCATTTAAAATACTTGCAACTGAGGTTTAATTTTGGTTCCAGTGGCTTGAACATTTTAAGGTCATGTCTCTGTTGTGCACTTCTGAGTACAAGATAACATGAGAGCAATGCTATGGAGGGAGAGAGAATGTAAAATTGTGAGAAAAGGCGTCAGGCATCACAGATCTAAACACTCAATTAAACTCCACAAAATAGTGGAAAATGTAGCCCATTGAGAACATCTTATTAAGCTGAAACTGATTCATTCAGGAACTCAGTTAGATGACCCAAACATTGGAGCTTTGGAGAAAAGATTTAATCAGAAAAAAACACTGCCTTATTTCAGTTTTAAGGATTTAATCCCTTCTAACATTGGTCTGCTAAGAATCGAAGAACAGCTAAACTCCTGTCTGCCGTTAAAACTGAGTTTTCTTGCAATTGGCTGTTTACAGAAAGGGAAAAAAACACAAACTCTAGCCTGAGCTAAGCCTGCCTTGGCTGTCAACCTGATCAAAACCTCAATTCCAAAAGAATCACAATCACTGAGAAAGTGGAGCAAATCCGTATGCAAACATCATCTTGCTGCACCTTCATAATTTATAAGAGGAATTCACAAAGTTCAGCCATCTGCACCCAGATTGTTCAAAAGGAACCTTCACTGGTCATAGACTTTCTGGGCTCAGTCAAAACTCGCAAGTTAATGTTTGTATTATTTGAGTTTTACAATGTTCCTGATTATAAACTTTCTACTTTTACTCTGTTTCTTCCTTTCACTCTTGTCTGTGTGTGTTGAGACAATCATCCCCTGGATTTGAAGGCATGAATAAATCAGAATTTTGTTTTGAACATTAAAATGTTTATTTAGGTGTGATTTTAAAATTGAACTTTACAAACAGAGGCTTTGTGGGGAGCATACCAGGGCCTATTTCATCAGGTAAAAGAGATTAAAAAAAATATTTCTGTTTATGGCCAGAAGAGGGGAACAAGGAGTTCAATTTGCTGTTCCATCAATTATTGTGTTCTTTCCTACAAACTCCTTCCCTGTTTTGTTTAGAATCTAACTGTTTGTCCTGTAGATCCGTCTCACATGTATTGGTTTAAAGACTCTACCTTTTCACTAAATACCCTTTCTGCTCAAGTCTGGATGATGTCCTAATCTTGATGTGTGGTTCATTGTCTGAGGAGTTGCAAACTGTGCAATCATCAGTGAACAGTCCCACTCTGACCTTGAGTTCCAATGAGGTTTATGATGAAAAAACTGAAAGTGGTTGTTACTGGGATACTAAATTGAGGAATTCCTGCAGTGGTGTCATGGGACACTGACCATTAGAGATCCTTTCTCCACTGCCTTCCTAAAGTTTTTCTGATTGGTTTAAATTTTTCAAGCTTGATGCCTCTCAAGCAAATATTTTTGCCATGTCTGGGAATCATTCTCGTCTTGCATCTGTGATGAAGCTGTTTTGTTCATATTTGAACCAAAGTTGTATTGAATTTTGGAGGGAGGTGGCTATGAGGTCCCAAACTGATTCTTGAAGAGTAGATGCCACTTAATTGCACAATCAATACTTTCACTACTTTATAAAAACCGAAAGAATTTGTGGACGCTGTAAATCAGGAACAAAAACAGAAGTTACTGGAAAAGCTCAGCAGGTCTCGCAGCATCTGTGAAGAAAAATGTCAGAGATAATGGTTTGGGTCTGGTGATTCATTCTCCGAACTGAGTTCCTGCCTGTGAGCCCAAATTTTCCTGGCAGCAGCATTACAATGGGGTTCTGTGAAAGGGCCACCGGACTCAAAACGTTAACTCTGATTTTTCTTCATGGATGCTGCCAGACCTAGTGAGCTTTTTAAAGCAAATTCTGTTTTTGTTCCATACTTTCACTTTTTTGCTGAGTGGAGAATAGACTGGGCAGGATCTTCCCAGCCCTGAACGATGTGGACAATAGTGAGTCAATTGTGAAAATGTGGCGAGAACAGAAATGAGAATCTGAATGGTGGGGGGAGAAAAAAGGACTGATTTTACAACTAGGTTTTGAACAATGAGATGATAATCTTGCTAGTGAGCAGCAAGAAGCCTAATTTGCATGATATTATTACCTAATCTTCTCTCACTTTGTAAACATTTTCCTATTCTCCCATGTGCCTGAGAGAAACGAGACAGCAACAATTCATGACATGAAAGCCAGAGCAAGTATTAGTGATTCCATCTTACAACTTACTCCTCCAGGCCTCCATTATGGACTGCAGTCCCTAACATCTCAGGTTATGCTCCATGGGCAGCAACCACCTGTACACCCTATTCAAGGAAGTTGGTATATACCACATCTTCATTGTGCATCTCTGACATACTTACAGCCTAACTGTGCACTTCAGTGTTGCTCCTTGGAGCATGCTGGCATTTTTCATTGTGATACTGCCAGGAAAGCTTGGGCTCGCAGACAGGCACGCATCTTATGATTTGACCAGGGTGCATTTCAGGAGTCTTTGCTTGCTCTCTTTAAGCCCACATTTTTTGTCACCTGCTTTAGATGCTTGCTGCTTCTCTGCCCTCCCTTGCTTTTTTTATGCTTTGACCCCTCAGTCTGAGTTTAAAAGCTTACACTATTTCTGTCTTGCCTTTTTGCCTTCATGCCTGAGCTATCAGCTTGTAGTGGTTGTGAGCAATGGTCAGTAAAATATGTGGACATGTTGCTGTATAATGCCATGCTACAGCAATCTTATACTTGCACCATGTACTCGCAGCTTACACAAAAAAAACACCGGGCATGTGCTTCAAACAAAGCCGTAGGCATACCTCAAAATCTAAGAGGAGTATTTCTTAATTAGGTCAAGACTGTCAAGCCTTCAGTCAGAGGTCCTGGCATAATAGGTCAAGGCTGTTATCCAAGGGGCTTGGATATCATCAGTCAGCCATATGGGGTGTTTGGAGTCAGGATATCCATATCATAACAGTCCAGGGGGATGGCCACAATCAGTCCTGGAGGTCCAGTGCAACCATGGTAAGTCAGTTGGGGGGCTGGATAGAGATCCGACAAAGATACAGACCCTCATCAGTTTGGGTGTGGGCCATAGTCGTAATTCAAAGATGTGTGCCTAAATGTATAAAAGCTAAGTACTGACGGGCTGGACAGAGAGTGCAAGGAAGAAAGGAACGTGGAGTTTTGGGGGTGCATCCTTCATTACCAGCCGAACTGGTGATTCACTGTGCCAAGCACTATCTGCATTGCCTTTCATCCTTATATGAATAGTAAACGAACAATGGAAAACGGCTGTGACCATACCCAGAGTGGGCAGTGTGAGTTTTTTTTTCTGCCTGAGCACGCGAGCTCTACTTGTAAGCAATGTAAGGCCCTTCAGGGGGCAGTTGTGTTAATTGGTCATATTAATGGTACACGTTGAAGCCATCAGCAATCATACTGTCCTATACGTAAAACACATGCATGCCCACCTGTGTGGGGTACAAATGTTGGTCACCAAGCAATTCTGATGAAGGGTCTTGGCCCGAAACGTCAAGCTTTCCTGCTCCTATGATGCTGCTTGGCCTGCTGTGTTCATCCAGCTCTACACCTTGTAATCTTGACCATGTCATTGGTTGTTGCAGATTGAACATCATCATCTTTGCAAAGCAGAAGCAATCACAGGTGACTCTAAATGTGGCACCAGTGAGTGGCAATTCACAAACCTCAGATCTTGTAAGCTGCGTAGTTAACTTTTGTCTCACCTTGAACTATAAAAGTATATTACCTTTGTTCAAAGGACAATAGGGCTGCTTTCTCAATTGAGGAACACCACACTTAGGTGAGGGGTGAAGTTGAGAAGACAGGACTTTTGTGGTAACTTCAATCAATATTGAATGAGTGTGGTTATTGAATTCATTTTAAAAACTTAAATAAAAAATTCAATAAAAAATGTCTGGAGTTAAGATCTACTGATCACATTGCTGATTGTCAGAAAAACCCATCTGGTTCACTCATGCCCTTTAGGGAAGGAAATCTGCCACTCTCACCTGGTCTGGCTTACATGTGACTCCAGACCCACAGCAGTGTGGTTGACTCTCAATTGCCCTCTAAAATGGCCTAGCAAGCCATTAAGTTGTAGCAATCGCTAGAAAGTTTCAAAGAAAAGAAACTGGACAGATCACCTGGCATCAGCCTAGGCACTGGAAAAGACAATGGTGGAAACAGCCCTGTCGACCCTGCAAAGTTCTCCTCACTAATGTCAGTGTCAAAATTGGGAGAACTGTCTCACAGACTAGTTAGCAACAGCCTGACATAGTCATACTCACAGAATCACACCAATAAGAGACAATCTAACCACCACTCCTTGACATCCAACCATGGTACCATCACTGAATCCCCCACTATTAAAATCCTGGGCGTTATTATTGACCCAGAAACTCAACTGGACTCATCACATAAACACAGTGGCTATAAAGAGCAGGTCAGAAACTGGGAATACTGTGGCAAGTAACTTAGCTCCTGAGTCTTCAAAGCCTGTCTACCATCTGCAAATCACATGTCAGGAGTGTGATGGAATTCTCCCCACTTCCTTGATGAGTGCAGCCCCAACAACACTTCAGAAGCTTGATACCATCCAAGACAAAGCAGCCCACTTGATTGGCACCACATCCACAAGCAATCACTCCCTCCACCACTGATGCTTAGTAGCAGCAGTGTTTACTATCTACAAGATGCATTTCAAAAGTTCACTAAAGATCCTCAGACAGCACCTTCCAAACCCACAATAACTTCCATCTAGAAGGACAAGGGCAGCAGACATATGGGAACACAACCACCTTCAAGATCCCCTCCAAGCCATTCACCATCCTGACTTGGAAGTATACCGCCTTTTTTTAACTGTTGCTGGGTCAAAATCCTGGAATTCCCTCCCTAATGGCATTGTGAGTCAGCTCACGGCAAGTGGACCGCAGCAGTTCAAGAAGGCAGCTCACCACTGCCTCCTTAAGGGCAACTAGGGATGGACAAGAAATGCTGGCCAGCCAGCGACACCCACATTCCACAAGTGAATAGAAAAAAAAGGTCAGAGCACGAATTGAACCAGCGCTGTTGGCATCACACACCAGCTTTACAGCCAAGTGAGCTAACCAAGCCCTTTGAATTCGCAAACATGCTTATATATGTAATGCTGATATGCTTAGCTGATGTAGGGCCATTGTGGAGACAAGCTATCAATAAACGGAGTACTTAGAATCTCCTACTGCATTTGAGCAACACAGCTTGTGTTGCATTCATCTGAATAAGGTTCCAATGTCAGAGGACCTTTTCAGAGAGGCATACTATGGCTTTCCTTGTTGGAGTCTTCCATGTCCTATTGTATGGAGGAGTATTCTGAATTGTCATTTGTGAGCAATGCAGTTGCTGACTACTCACCTTACTAAGGACCTGCTCTTCTCATATTACCCAGTGGAGTGCATTGGTAACATGATCCAGCCACAGCATGAGTTAACATTGCTCTTGTGCAACAAAAGGTGCAGAGGAGTTGAGGATCAGATGCACCAATGAGGTCAGGACCAGCAACCACCTCCAGTGGTTGCTGAACAACCCCCACATGGAAGAGATCACAGTTGAAGATCCCCTCTGAATGTGCAAGAAGTGCAGGAGACTCAGTCCATTGTCCTTCATCCCTCTTCCACAGATGATCGGGGTGCAGTATTAACACAGAGCAAGGCTACTCTGGAACAGTGTCACAGAACGATGCTAACTGCTCGAGTGGGACTTGCGACCTGAAGGAGTGGGTGACCGTTGTTTCCTGGGCCATCAAGGTGACAGCTAAGCTTTTACGCAACTGTAGGCTTCCAAGGATTCACTGGGGACCTATGTGATATCTCTCAATCTTCAACCCACAATGTATCAATGCTGTTACTGAAGCAATTTGTGCCAGATTGCACTGCTTCAGTTCATTCCTCATGACATGGTCAATGCTGCAGTCTATGCATTAGGCTTTTTCAACATAGCTGGCTTTCCCAGGCGCTTGACACCAGAGGCTGTACACGCGTCGAATCGAAAGTGTCATATCATTACACAGCTGATTTTATAAACAAGAAATAATTCCATTTCATCATTGTAAAAAGTACTTGTGAGCACCAGTACCAGGTACTCTGGGAGCTGCAGTGATGCCAATATCCTTGATCTCTTATGTTGCTGCTTCCTTTCAAGGAAAGGATACCATATGATGATGATACCTTGGAGCAAAGGGTGACTGTCGGCACCCATTACTAACTTGTTACGTAGCCCCTTACTGAGGCTTGGCTTAGTTGCAGGGCTGCTTATTCTTCAATTAGGGCCATCATGGCGCTGATGATAGGTCTTCCATGATCGGTCTTTCCCTGATTTCACCCAGGGTGGGGATGATTGTTGAACTTCCCACTTACATTGGTTATTTAATTGCCCACCACTAAGCATGACTGCATCCGGCAATACTTCAGTGCTTATATCTCCTACTTCCATTTCTGGCTGTGTTTATCGCCAGGACATATGCATGTAGCTTTTAAGCATCAACTTACAATTACTGGAGATCTTTTGTAGTGTAGCACCCTCTAAAGGCGCTCTGTGCCATGTGTGAGTTGCATGGCCTTCTGTGTTACTATTCAACCAATCAATTGAAAAAATGTCATTGAGACAGTTAGTTAGTTTCAACTGAGATCTACAATTTACATTCAGTGTAAAATCATGTTCAGAATACAGAACGAAATGAGTCAAACAAATATGGGCCCAAGAGAACCTTTTCTTGGAAAGGAATTCCATGCTTGCAGAAGTAAGTTTTCAGTAGCAGGAAATTATTTGGCTATATTTAAGACTTTAGAATTGTTGAAAAATAGACACATTTTGTACTTTATTGTCAAATGACGGTTTGTATACCTGTGTCAAAGGTACAATAAAGACTAACACCAACACAATTTGACTTGTAGGTAAGTCGACTATTTAATTTCTTCAAGGTTACATTAAACCTAAGGTTGTGCCAGTTCTCATTTTAAATATGTTGATTGAAAAATACTTATTCCCATGATTGAAGGGATGTTTACTGCAATATGAGATTGAACAGTTTTGGAATAGGATAGCTAAATATGCTCTGTGCTTGTTTTGAAGTGTGTAGATTTCTTTCATTTTTCAATTTAATCTGTTTATGCTGCTGTGTTGCTTCAGTAGATGACTGTGCCATGAACAGTACCTCTTTAAGACACACCTTTGCCATAAACTCAAGCAAGTGGTTTAGCAACGCAATTAATAATGCCAATAAATATTTAATAAATCTCTAAGTATGTGTTTGGTGAAAGTGAGGTGGTTGTTCTTGTACATGGTTTCAATTTTATTGTCCCATTGTCCCACATCAAACAGGAAGGGGTATTTTTGCTGAATTTGAATTCCTGCAGCGATCTATTTATTTATGTATTCACAAAGTGATGTCAAGTAAAGGCAGTGCGTCCTTGAAAGCATGACAAGCAGATCTAGTGCATGGATATTATGGTATTCCAAAAGTTTTACTTCATTTTCATATACAATGTAATGAACCACTCAAGGAAGCTATAGACATTTGCACAGAGTACTATAGCATTAAGATCTGGACCTGTCACCATTGTCTGAATTCATTAAACTTATGGGATTATTTCATGCAGTCTTGGTGGGCCAACGGGCCTGTTACTTTACTCTACTGTTCCTTGCACTTAGACTGGCAGAGTGGGGAAGGAAATTGACCTTCCTACAACTCTGTGCATTCTTCTAAGTGGCTGAGATTGATGTAAAGTAGTGTTATGCCCTCTTCTGTTAGTCTTAAGGGAAGAGGATTTCCCACTGCTATACCAGCCCATCCATCAGGACCTCCAAGTCCCTGGTCACAAAACGGGATGCTAATTTTACTTTGTGTCATGTCTGGGGCACATGTCTGGAACCCTGCTGGCAGATGACAGTACTTGTCAGGGGGCACAGTGGCCTCTTAAAAATGACACTATCATAGAGATGCCAGTCCATTTAGGGATTTCTTGGAGTGGCCAGTTCTTCTGGGTGTGCTAACTGGTAGAATTGAAAGGGGCAGGGTGCCATAGTAGCAAAGTGTTTAGTTAAAGTGAGTTTGGTAAGATGCCATGGAGGAACTCGCTAGGCTTTGTGCAGAGAAACACTCTGTGGAGCTCAATAAAACTGATGCTTAGCCAAAAAAACCCTAAGAATTCATCTTTTTTCACTACTTGCAATGCACTTCTTTACTTTTCACTCTTTCACAACATCTGTCCTCTTAACCATCATTGTGAGCATTTAACCAATATTTCAATCTTGTAGTGACTTTTCTGGTATATCCCTAAATGCCACATGTTTCCATTCATTGGATACTTCTGGAACATGTCACATAAATGAGCTCTGAGCAATTGGTCTTTGAATGTGATACTCGTGTGGGTCATAATCAATCTCATTATTATTCTTATAATTATCCAGTTCTTGATCTGCATATTCTGTTACTCAGCACCCTCAAATCAACACAAGGTACAAAGTGCTCTGTTTACTCTGATCAGCTACCCTGAGTTTGATATTTTATGGTTCACCAGTTAAGAGGGCTGTTGTGGTACAGGGGTAGTGTCCCTACCTCTAGACCAAAGGGTCTGGATTCAAGTCCCATCTGCCCCAGCTATGTCGCAACGTGTTTAAGCAGGTTTATTAAAAATGTCTTCACTCTGATTAACTCTGTTCTGACAGTAGTAGTATCCCTACCTCTGAGCCAGGAGGCCCAGGTTCAAGTCCCACCTACTCCAGATCATAGAACCCCTACAGTGTGGAAACAGGCCCTTCGGCCCAGCAAGTCCACACTGAACCACAGAGCATCCCACCCCGATCCATCCCCCTGTAACCCACCTCATCTACATTTCCCTGAACACTACAGGCAATTTAACGTGGCCAGTCAACCTAGCCTGCACATCTTTGGACTGTGGGAGGAAACTGGAGGAAATCTACGAAGACACGGGGAGAAAGTGCAAACTCCACACAGACAGTCACCCGAGGGTGGAATCAAACCCGGGTTGCTGGCGCTATGAGGCGGCAGTGCTAACCACTGAGCCATTTCATCTCTGAACACTTTGATTAGAAAGAATCTTCACTCTGAGTAATCATGAGGAATGAATTTTAACTGTTTCAGGACAGTGTTGCCTTCATGACTTTTTACCTTGCTAGTGTGCCTCCATTTACAAGAGCCCTGTAACCAAATCTCCTGACTTAAACTCTGTCTCAGATGACAATCTCAAGGCTTCCTTTCACTGTCATTGGGTGAAAGTCCAGGGATTCCTTCTATGACAGCACTTTGGATATTCCAACACAACTTGGACTGTGGTGGTTCAAAAAAGCAACATACCCTGACCTACGTAAGGCAACTTGGTGATGGGCAATAAATGATGCATAGACAGCAATGTTCACAGCCCATGAATGATTTTTTTTTTAATAAACTATTCTTATGCAAAGCCTCATTGCTACGTCTCTGAATTTTATCCAAGGCCTCAGTCTTGATGAAACCTTGTCTCCCTGCATTCAAATACACAAACAAAGTAGTATGAATTGTCGTTGCTTTAAAAGCAGAAGAACTGTGAAACAGAACGTTTGTGATTTTACTCACAGTATCAGATTGGGTGCTAACAATTTAGTGGTCTTTTTAAATCTAGCAGCTTTCCTTACTGATGGGCGTGCCCAGCAGAAAGGTAGGTGTATTTTTACCGGAAAAGCTCTGGAATAAACAGCTACACCTTCATCAAATTCTGATCTCATAGGTCTCTCATCCCTTCTCCTACCTTCTTCCTGTCATAAGTCTGTAGTCATGGCACCAAACTGGGGTCGCAATGAGAAAAAGTTTTGGAAACACTGCTATAGAGATATGCAGATGTTTGGGAGGCACTGTCATGCGTTGGTACAGATCATAACTTCTTACCATGTGCAGGTCATTATTTGCAATATCAGCATGTCATATTTTAAAATTACAAAGTATAAATATAAAAAGTACAGTTGGTGTTGTAGGGAGCTGAGTGATGTGGTCTGTTGTGAGATTTGTAGCAGATCTGGATGAGAAGTCTGATGAGGCTGGTCTTAACAAGGGAAGAATTTTGCTCCATCTTTTAGATACTTCTAATTAACCTGTTTTATGACACTTAGGTTGGTGGGGGAGATGAGAGACATTTTCATTTACAGCCACTGAAATGTGCTTTTACCTCCTACGTCATGTTCCAGCTGCTTGCGTGGCAAGCACACTTCATGTTCATTCAATCAAATAGACGTGTGGGAGATGGGTGGTGTTAATCTTAAATTCAGTCAAGGGTTAGGGAATTGAAATAGAAAACAACTATTTATCGGGAGTCTGGTTCCATCAGTTGTTGGAGCAATTCAAGCACAGTCCAGGGTATTGGCCACCATCAGTTGCCTATCTGGGCTGGTCAAGTTGAGGGGATCTATCCGAATAAAGTCCAGACAGTGGGCCACATTCAGTCATGTAGGCCCGGAATAAGGTGTCATGTGAATTGCATGTCGTCGGTCAGAGTGCTGCAAAGACAGTGATCAAGGGTCAGTTAGTCATATCTATGGGCTTCATGTCAAATTCAGTCAGAAGTCGAGGACATATGTTCCTGGGGTACTGTTGTCAATCAATCAGGAAGATGCAAGAGGGCCATGTTGGGGCAGTGGGGAAACTGTTGCCAAAAAATGTGGGGATGTCAGGGCTGGAGGTGAAAGCAGTGGAATTTGCAGAGGTTAGTGATATGCGGGGTATGCTTAAGACGTATGAGAGAGTATGTAGAACAGCATCAGAGGACTTGGCAGATTATGGGATGGAGTGTTAGTGGCAGAGACCACCATGGTCTCCTCCACAGGTGAGTATAGCAAAGCATAGAGGAGCAGAATGGGCATCATTAGGGTATAATGCTGGGCTTCGCCTACCACTGATCCAGCTAATCCCCAAAGTTCAGTGTGATGAGTTTCCACATTGGGAGGCTATGTAGAAGTGGGCTGTTTGGGTAGAGTGAGATAAAATTGGACATGGATGTGGGGTGTACCTGATGACCAGAGAGGCCCTGTGTTAATGGCATCCACTGCGAGCTGAGTACCCTGCCACTGCTTTCTGGGAAGATGTCTGTAAAAATGGTGGGCCGAGTCACTATCAGTTTGATGGGTGAAAGTGCAGGGTCCATGTTTGCTGGATGCTAGGACTTTTAAAAAAGAAAAAGTGAAGTAACTGTTTGCATATCCCAGTTACATTTAGTTTGTAATAATTTCATTTTGTTTTATCATTCACTCAGAGCCAGCATTTATTGGCCATTTCTTATTGTCCTTGAGAATGTGGTATTGAGCTGCCTTCTTGAACCAGACCCACAATGCCATTAAGAGGGGAATTCCAGGATTTTGTCCCAGTGACACTGAAGGAATGATGATATATTTCCTAGTCTGGATGGTGAGTGGTTTTTAGGGAATTTGTAGGTGGCGATGTTCCCATGTATCATCTGACCTTGGCCTTCTAGATGGAATTGGTCATTTGTTTGGAAGTGCTATCTAAGGATCTTTGGTGAATTTCTGCAGTGTGTCTTAGACATGGTACACATCGCTGCTACTGAGTGTTGGTGATGAAGGGTGTGGATGTTTGTGTACATGGTGCCAATCAAGCAAGCTTCTTTGTCCTGGATGGTATCCAGCTTCTTGAGTTCTGTTGGAGCTGTCTCGCAGAGTCGCAAGTTGTGAGTATTCCCTCACACTCTTACTGGTGCCTTGTAGATGGTGGACAGGCTTTGACAAGTCATTCGGTGATTTACTTGCTGCAGTTTTCCTAGCCTCTGACCTGCTCTCGTAGCAACTGTATTTATATGGCTAGTCCAGTTGAGTTTCTGATCAATGGAACACCCTCCAACCCCCTCCTGGGTGTTAATAGTGGGGGATTCAGTGATGTTAAAACTATTGAATGTCAAGAGGCAGTGGTTAGATTGTCTCCTATTGGATGTGGTCATTTCCTGGCATTTGTATGGCATGAATGTTATTTGCTACTTTACAGCCCAAACCTGATATTTTCCAGGTCTTGCTTGATTTAAGTATGGACTGTTTCAGTATCTGAGGCGTTCTCTGTTTGCTGTACATGCAACCTGAAGTTGCTCAGGGGTCAGATACTGGTCAAAGGCAATTTGCACCATGCCATTGGTGCTTGCAACTTGAACACTGCTGTTAACTTCAGCAACATTGGAATCAGTTGTGGGTCCATATGAGTGAACAGCAGAAGTGTAGAAATTATTTTACTGGCAACAGTCAAGGAAGAGGCTATCTAGGCCTCCATCTGAGATTCCAAGCTTTGAGTCCAATAAAAGGCCAAAAGATGGGGGCAGCACCACCAATAGAGCTTGTTGTTAAACCTACAGGAGAAAGGTCAGGGTATCTCCATAGTGAAGCACCTTCACAGGGACATGGATGCGTTTTTTTTTGCTGTGTCAGGTTTAGGCAGGCAAGTCCTGACATTGGGACTGCATCATGGGCAATGCTGCTAATGGACTTCTGTCTGGGCCATAGAGCCTTCAGAATGGAACCCAAGTACACCCAACTCCCCTCTTAATATGTTATCAGTAGGCCGATTCATTGCTTTAATTGGCTGCCTGCTTCCAGGCAGTAGATAGCCAAGCTGGTATTATCCCTGGCTTAGATAATATCCTATGGGCTCCCCTCTTCATGCCAGAGTTTACTACCTGCTCAGCCTCCAAGTATATCTCTAGAGGGCAGGCTAAACACAGCCCATAACTATTATAACACCAAGCCTGAAATAATCTGCCGACCAAAGACAAAATAACTACTTACAAAAACAGAAATTTCTGGAAAAGCTCAGTAGGTCTGGCACCATCTGTGGAGACAAATCTGAGAAAGGGTCACTCAATCCAAAATGTTAACTCTGATTTCTCTCCACAGATGCTGCCCGACCTGCTGAGGTTTTCAGCAATTTCTGTTTTTGTTTCTGATTTACAGCATCTGCAGTTCTTTTGGTTTTTATTCAAGATAATTATTTGATGCTTTATCTCTTCTTATGACATTCATCCATTTCTGCATATTTATATATGGCCAATGTTGGATAGCATTCCAAATTTACCAGTATTTTTCAAGATGATGCTTGGCTGTGCGTGTTTTGCAAAAGCATAAGAAATGCTTTGGTAACTGAAGATAACCTGAATATTTGTAGCATTGTCAACCCTTTGACACTTCTACTTGTATCAAATTCTTATTTAGACACCTTTTAATGGCATTTTCAGCATTTGTTGATAGATTGGAATAAATTGGTGGAACATAGATATGCATCAAATCATTTATCCGCATGAGCATGCTATATTTAAGTAAAAACAAACGTGATACAACAATTGAATATTGGTACTGAAAATAATTTGTTAACAAAATATATTTCACATTCAATTGATTTTTATACTGGAGTTATTATCCATGTTGAAATAACCCCACAGAGGCCGGTATCCCATTACCAAGTCACCCTTTAGTTACATTTGGAAAATATTTGTCTCTGATCCAGCTCCTTCAGAATCAGCCCTCATAATGAACAGGATGTCTGATACATCTGTTCTTTTCTGTCAGCCAGGGCTCCCTGATTGGACCAGCTTAGCAGTCTCAATCAGGGAACTCAGATTCTATGAGGTCAATTGCCTGAGCTTGTTACAATCACTACACACCTCCCCTCCCCCGACTCCAAGGACATTGGTCAGTTCTTTTTTGTAGCTCCTCTTGGGGCACTGGGTCAGGTTCCTGTAACTCTGCCTCTGATATGGTCAGCATGTAACGCACAGTCGCTCACTTCTTGCACCTGGAACGGCTCAGAAGAAATTTGTTCTCCTCTTCAGGTGGCAAAGGCATCAAGGTGGTGACATCTACCATGTCCATCTCAGATTCTGAGGTATCTTCAATGCTTGATGGAGAGGGAGAACCCACGGGTTCCAGAACAGTCAGAAAGCAGTCAAGGAGCCGGGCATGTTTTGTTTGTTTGCAGCTTTCATATGGTCCCCGTGTTTGTTCAGGATCATTGCAACTACATGAACTTCACTGGACCTGGCCTCGCGTCAACTATGCCTGATACCATGCAGGGCCAGTCCCGTAGTTCCTGAAGAACACTATCTCTCTTGCTTCGCGGAGTCTCGGTTCCAGCATTGGCTTTCTTGATGCTGTTTCGCCCTCCTCTTCTCTCTCTTCACCTTCCCCCCTTACCCACGTACACTCCCCCAGCTCTGGAAGATCAGATTTAACCTGGTGCGGAGTCTTCTCCCTATTCACAACTCTGCTGGAGCTACCCATGTAGTTGCACGATGGGTGGTCCTGTAATCAAATAGGACCCAGGACAGTTTGGTATCTAGTGAAACTGTAGGCTGTTTCTGTATGCCTCCCTTCAAACTTTGGACTACTGTTGCTGCTGGAGCATTGAGTAATGGATGGTTTGGAGCTGCCCTTATATGACAAATACTATTCTACCTCAAGAAATACCCAAATTCTCTGCTGGTAAACAATGGTCTATTATCTGTGACCTATACTTAGGGGAGTCTGTGTATTGCAAAAGCTGTAAGCATTTTTTCTGTCATTGTCCTGTGTTTGATGAATGAACTCTCGCCATTTTCAGTAGGCATCCACAATGACTGAGAATATTGAGCCCAAGAAAGGAGTTGACATGTAACTGAGTCCAGGGTTTACCCGGCCATTCCTAAGAATGTGGGGGAGTTGCTGGGGTCAGCGCTTTGGGCACTACCCCATCAATATGCCAATGTTTGCATCCAATCCTGGCTACCAGACAAAATGCCTTTTTAACATGGTCATTTTGGAAATCCCTGGATGATTCTGGTGAAGTTCAGCCAGCATCTGGCGGTGACCTTTGCTCGGGACAATCACTCTTGCTCCCCACAATTATATGCTGCCCTCTACTGTGATCTGGTCTTTCTGGGTCCAAAAGGATTTTGGTTCTGGTTGTGATGGTCCTTTGGTTCCCCCATTCGCGACCAGCTGTTTCAATTTTACCAGGCTCAGACCTTTCTGCGTCCAATGTCTGATATTGTCAGATGTGACTTGAAGAGTGTCCAGAAAATTTAAAATCATTACCGACTCTTCCAGGGCAGTACCACGAGTAGTGTATATGCCAGCAAGAGTTGGCTCAATGCATTCAAATCTGCTACTTGGCTTCCTGAAGGGTGTTCCGACTTGTAATTATACGTACTTAGTATTAGAGCCGACCGCTGAACTCGGCATGAAGTTATGGGCTGCACTATCTTGTCTTCATTAAGTAGACCTGGCGGGGGTTTGTGGTCAATACAGTGTGGAGCTGGAGGAACACAGCAGGTCAGGCAGCATCAGAGGAGCATGAAAGTCAATGTTTTGGGTTTACATCCTTCATCAGGACTGGGGAGGGGGAAGGGAACTCGGAAATAAATAGAGGTCTGGGGGAAGGTGGGTGGGATTGTGATAGGTGGTTCCAGATAGAGGGTAGTGAAGGTTGGTTAGTGGGAAGGAAGGGGTGGATAGGTGGGAAAGAAGATGAACAGGTTGTGTCAGGTCAAGGAGGTGGGCATGAGAGGGAGGGTTGGGCATGGGATGAGGCCGGGACGGAGAAATTTTTAAACTAGTGAATTCTGTGTTGATGCCATCTGACTGTAGGCTCCCAAGATGGAATATTAAGTGTTGTTCCTCCAGTTTGCGTGTGATATCATTATGACACTGGAGGAGGCCCAGGATGGACATGTCAGCAAAGGAGTGGGAGGGGGATCTAAAATGTTGGCAACCAGAAGATGGTGTTGATTATAGCGTACAGAGTGCAGATGGTCTGCAAATTGGTCACCAAGTCTGTGCTTGGTCTCATCGATGTAGAGGAGTCCATATCGGGATCAATGGATACAGTAAACCAGGTTGAGGCTATACAGGAGAATCCCTGTCGGATTTGGAAAAATTATCTGGGATGGAAGCGAGAGGGGAGGTGTAAGGGCGGCTGTAGCACCTCCTGTGGTTGCAGTGAAAGGTGCCGGGTGTGGTGGGATTGGTGGGGAGTGTGGAGCAAATGGTCCCTGTGAAAGGCAGGTAGGGATGGAGAGGGGAAATATCTCTTTGGAGGTGGGGTTGGATTGCAGGTGGTGGAAGTGGCGGACGATGATGTGCTGGACGCGGAGGTTGGTGGGGTGGTATGTGAGGACCGGGGTCTCTGTCCTTATTTTTGTTGGGGGGGGAGGGGGTTTGAGGGCAGAAGTGCGGGAAATGCAAGAGATGTGGTTGAGGGCCTTAAGAATCAACGAAGAGGGGATGTTGCGGCCCTTGAAATAGGAGGACATCTGAGATGTCCAGGAGTGGAACGCTCCATCTTGGGAGCAGATATGGAGGAGGCAGAGGAATTGGGAGTAAGGGATTGCACTGTTGCAGGAGGATGGTTGAGAGGAGGTGTAGTCCAGATAGGTACGGAAGTCGGTGGGTTTGAAATGGATGTTAGTGCTGAGACAGTTACTGGAGATGGAGATGGAATGGTCCAGGAAGGGGAGGCAGGTGTCGGAGATGGTCCAGGTGAATTTAAGGTTGGGATGAAAAGTGTTAGGAAAGTTGATGAACTGTTCAAGCTTTTCATGGGAGCATGAGACAGCGCAGATACAGTCAACGATGTAGCAGAGGAAGAGGTGAGGGATGGTGCCAGTGTAACAGGGACTGAGGGATTGTTCCACATGGCTTATGAGGAGGCAGGCATAGCTTGGACCTATATGGGTGCTCATAGCCATTTGTTTAGTTTGTAGGAAGTGGGAGGAGTTAAAGGAAAAGCTGTTGAGGGTAAGGACAAGTTTATGTTAAGTGAATGAGGGTGTTAGTGAAGGGGGACTAGTTGGGTCTGTGGGAGAGGAAGAAGCAGATGTCTTTTATGCCATCTGTATGGGGGATACAAGTATATAGGGACTAGGTGTCAGTGGTGAGGATGAGGTATTCGGGGCCGGGGAATTGAAAGTTTTGGGGGAGGTGGAGGCTATGGGTAAGTCCTGAATGTAGGCGGGGAGTTGAGGTAAGCGGGGATGAATTCTGTGGGGCAGGACTAGGCAGGGACAATGTCGACCAGAGCTGTCAGGTTTGTGGATTTTGGGAAGAAGATAGAAACGGGCGGTGTGAGTTGGGGAACGATGAGGTTGGAGCTGTGGGTGGGAGGTTTCCTAGAAGTGATGAGATTTTTGATGGGCTGGGCGATGGTTGTTTGATGATCAGGGGTGATGTCATAATCAAGGGGACTGTAGGAGGAGATGTTGGAGAGTTGGCGCCTGGCCTCCATGATCTAGAGGTCAGTACGCTATATCACCATCACGCCTCCCCCATATCAGCAGGTTTGATGGTGAGGTAGGGGTTGGAGCAGAGGGAGTGGAGGGCTGCATGTCCCATTGGGAGAGGTTGGAATGAGTGAGAGGGGTGGAGAGATTCAGGCGATTGATGTCGCGATGGCAGTTGGAGATGAAGAGGTGAAGGGAGGGTAGGAGGCCGAGGCGTGGTGTCTCGGGGCATGAGGTTTGTTGGAGGCTGGAGAAGGGGTTGTTAGAGGGTAGGTTAGATTCCCGGTCAAAGAAATAGGCGCCGAGGTGGCCGATAAAGAGTTCGACATCAAGGTGTGTGTGGAATTCGTTGATGTGTGGGCGCAGGAGAATAAAGGTGAATCCTTTGCTGAGGACTGACTATTTGTCCTCAGTGAGGGGGCGGTCTTGGGGGGGATGATGAATACCTGGCAGGACGTGGGGCTGGAGCTAGGAGTGAGAGTGGAGACTGTCTCGGGAGCGGGTGTGTGTATGGTCACGTGGGCGGAAGCGGAAGTAGCGACATGGTCAGCAGTATTAGCGGAAGTGACAGTTGGAGTTGGCAGCTGAAGCGGTCTTGTTGGCATCTGCGGAAATGACATCAGCTGCATCAGCGAGAGCAGCAGAGGTGACTGCTTTTGTAGTCTGTTTTTTTTACAAATTTAGTTCTGTAAGGATATTGGTGGAACTTCCTGACTCCAAATATGACTATCAAACCTTACTTCTCTATCGTATTTATGCTGTGCTGAGCCAAAGTCCTGGATGCATATCCTATTGGGCACTCCCCTCCATTGGGCCACCTATGAGCTAATACCTCCCAATGCCATACGGCAGGAATTGCATGTCAGCAACAGATCTCGCTTGAGATCATAGTAGGGATTTCAAGAATAAGGCGCAGATTTTTAATGTGACAGGAGAGAGATTTAAAAAAGACATAAGGGCAAATTTTTTACACAGAGGGTTGTTCACTTGTGAAATGAACTTCCTGAGGAAGTGGTGGAATTGGGCACAATTACAACGTTTAAAAGATATTTGGATAAGTACAGGAATAGAAAAAGTTTGGAGGGATATGGGCCAAGAGCAGGCAGAAGGAACCAGTTCAGTTTGGGATAATGTTTGGCATGGACTGGCTGGACCCGAGCTTCTGTTACCATGCTGTATGACTCTGTGACTCTGTCACTCTGTGATAAAAGCTGTTCCTTCATTTCCTTGAAAGCTATGGCTTGGATATGTGACCATTTCCAAGGCTGACCCTTCTTTAAGTGTTCATATAAAGGTGGCCAGGATGGAGGTCAGATTATGTATGAACTTTCTGTAATAATTCACCAGGCCAAGAAAAGACCAATGTACAATACAAATTTGGGAGTCGGGGCACCTTTGATCGTTCTCACATAATCTTCCAATGGCTATAACCCGGTCTTGTCGACTTTAGGGCAGGTAGGTCACTTGGGGTGCCTGGAATACACATTTTTCCCTTCTAAGGCTTATGCTCGCTTGGGAGAAATGTCTCAGGACAATGTCCAAGTTCTCTGAGTGCTCCTATTGGTCTCCCCTATTATTAACACGTTATCTAGACAAATGGCAACCTGGGGTAGATGTTGTAAAATGTTCTCCATCGTCTGCTGAAAATTGAACAAGCTGATGATACTTCACATGGTTGTCTCATATGTTGGTACAAATCCTTACAGGTATTATTTGCAGCATACTTTGGGAATCCTCATCTAATTGCAATTGCAAGCATGCATGGCTCATGTCCGGCTTCGAGGAGGACAGCCACCCTGCCAGCTTTGCACATAAGTCCTTTGTGCAAGGGATTGGGTACTTGTTCAGCTGCAAAAAGCGGTTTGCCAATTGTTTAAAATTCCCACAAAGGCGAACCGATCTGTTGGGTTTCACAAACAGTATGACCGATGTGGCCTATTCTGCAAATTGGACTGGGTTGACGATTCCTTCACTTTCCATCCTTCTGATTTCTGCCTCTACTTTTGCCCATAAGACACATGGCACTGGGTGTGCCTTGCAGAATCATTGTAAGTGCTTCCTGGTCAATGTGCAAGGTCACCTTAGCTCCTTTGATACTTCCGAGATCTTCCTGATAAAGCTCCGGATATTTAAGTAGGCCTTCATTCAGGCAGCCACTTTCTAATCAAAAAATGTTGAGCCAATCTAGGTGACTCTTTCTTGACCAATTTCAGCTTATCCAGCTTGGGCCTGGACCTTTTACTACAATCAGTGGTAACTGAACCAGCTGCTTCTCATAAGAGACCAGGACCAACGTTGTACCCTCAGTCTGTAAAGGTTCTTTGTCTGGCCGAGATCTCGCGCAAACTTAAGGGTTGGAGTCCTGTGTGAATTTCATTCAAGATTGGTTCTACAATCAGTGAAATGGCCACACCAACATCAATCTCCATTACAACTGGTGGCCATTTAACCAGGCGTTTATTCTGATTTGAATGTTGTGAAATAATTTAACTATTCTAAACCAAATGTTTGTGAACTTTCCAGGGTGTGCACTCTCCTGCATACGGAACTATGCATTTCCTTACTCAATTAAGGTCCACTGGGACTTTTTTGCTGTCTTGTGTCTGCATACCAGTAGCAACTACAATGGCTTGCTGGCTTGGATCCCACTCGCATTGCCACTGAACTAACTCCACAGAGGCTGGTATGGCATCATCAGGTCGTCATTTATTTACAAGTGGAGAGTCCCTGACACTGGTCCAGCTCTCTTAGAGTGAACTGGATGTCTGACACACTTGTTAATATCTGTCAGCCAATGCTCCCTGATTGGACCAGATTAATAGCCCCAATCAGGGAACTCATTCTATGAGGTCCACCTGGCTGATCTTGTTACAATCACTACACATCTACATCTGCCATGCTATACGGGGCTCTAGTGTGTAGGTTCAAATCTCATGTGCTCCAGAGATGTGTCAATTCAAGCCTGAATAGGTTGATTTAAAAATCAATATGGAAGGCTTTTGTGGTGCAGTGGTAGAGTCCCTCCCTCTAGGCCAGCATGTCCAGGTTCAAGTCCCATCTGCCCCAGACATGTACCATAGTACATCTAAACAGATCGTTGAAAAAACCTACATTTGTGCTACTTGCAAAATAGCTGACCACAGAGAATTATGCCATGAGCAGTCAAAGGAAAAAGATGAAAGTCACTGCAAGACTGACAACATGGTTGACATATCATCAGGTCTGACAGCAAGTCATAGGGAAGGATATAACATGTCCTACTGTTGTCAATGTGCATTAACTGCTAATGAGTTTGAGGTGGACAAGGTTATTTTTTGAACTGCAACATCATTTTCATAAAAAGGTCACCTTGGTTAAAAAGCAGGTTGAAGCACTACTTCAGAGCAACTTCTGGAAAATATTTATGGGTCTGATTGACAATTAAGTTGCTTGTTAATGTTCAGGAGACTGCACAGCATTAGGTAGTGATCATTTCAATTAATGACCTTTGCTAACAACGATCAGCTGTACAAGAGTAAAAGTCTTTTCTAAGGATTTTCAATGCTGCCTCCATATGTCAGGTTTCACTTTTTACTTGCTGATTATAGGTTTGTTGATGACACTTGAGATACTTTGGGAGATGTTTGAGGACAATTTGCAATGACTTCAACAATACTATATCGCCATTTGTTCTCGAAATTCTCTGACTTCAAAAACAAAGAGTGAGTTGTCATGGATTGTTCTTGATGGGCGGAAGACCTTCATCTATGCCATTCGTACTCAGCATGTTGTTTCTTGGACATATGGGAGACACTAGGAGAAAGGCGTGATTGTTTGTAGGTATCATTTTAGGAGCTCCCCATAGGCTAGAGGAGTAGAATTGTCAGGTAGAGCAGCACTAGCTGTTTCAGGAGGTAAATAGCTTCTCCCTCCATAAGATGTGGAAGCAGAATTAGGCTATTCAGTCTGCTCCGCCATAGGATCATGGCTGATACGTTTCTCAATTTCATTCTCCTACCTTCTCCCTTTAACACTTGATCTCCTTATTAATCAAGAACCTTTCTCTGTCTTAAATACACTGAATGATTTGGTGTCCACAGCCCTGTGCTACAGTGAGTTCCATAGAGTTACCAACTTCTCGCTGAAGAAATTCCTCCTCACCACAGTTCTAAATGATCGCCCCTTCTCCCTGAGACTGCCTGAATCCTGGTCTCTCCTACTAATAGAAATATCTTTTCCACATCCACGTTGTCCAGACATTTCGGTATCCTGTAAGTGTCAATTAGATCTCTCCCTCATCCTTCTAAACTCCATTGAGTACAGACCCAGGGTCCTGAACTGCTCCTAATAATGACAAGCCTTTCATCTCCAGGACCATTCTCTCTGAACCCCCCCCCCCTCCAATGCTAGCACACCCTTCCTTTGATATGGGACCCAAAACTGTTCACAGTATTCCAAATGCAGTCTGACCGAAGCCATATACAACCTCTGCAATCCATTTCGGCTCTTAATTTCTTGCCCTTTTGAAATGAATGCCAACATTGCAATTGCCTGCCAACTGCCAACTGAACCTACATGTTAACCTTAAAAGAACCTGAACAAGGATTCCCAAGTCTTTTTGCATTTCTTCAAATTTCAGAAGCCTTTCCCTGTTTAGAAAATAGACCGTAACTCTTACCTTGCTCAATCCTTCATGCCAAAATGTATAACCTCACACTTTCCCACATTGTATTCCATCTGTCACTTCTTTGCCTAGTCGCCTAGCATGTTCAGATTATTCTACAGCCTTCCCGTTCCTCAACATTACCTGTCCCTCCACTTTCTTTATATCATGTACAAACATAGCAACAATTCCCTCAGTTCCTTCATCCAGATTGTTGATGTATAACATGAATAGTTGTGGTCTCAACACTGATCCCTGCGGAATTCCACTAGTCAATAGCTGGCATCCTAAAAAGACCCCTTTATCCCCACTCTCTGCCTTCTGCCAGTCAGCTGATCCTCTATCGATGCAAGTGCACTTAACAACATGGGCTCTTAATTTTATTTGGCAACCTCCTGTGCGGTGCCTTGTTAAGGCCTTCTGGAAGTCCAAATAGGTCATATCTACGGCTCCTCTTTGTCTAACTTGCATGTTACCTTCTCAAAGAATTGACAGATCTGTCATAATAACCTCCTCTTGACAAAGGTGTGTTGACTCTGCCCTATTTTAGCTAGCACTTCCAAGTACTTCGCAATCTCATCCTTAAAAATGGACTCTAAATCTTACCAATGACCGAGGTCAGGCTAACCAGTCTATAGGTTCCTGTCTTCTGCCTTCCTCCCTTCTTAAACAGGGGTGTAACATAGTCGATAAAATGTGGAGATAGAGGCTGCCAGCAGGTCAGGCAGCATCAGAGGAGGACGAAAGTCGACGTTTTGAGTCTGGACCCTTCATCACGATTTGGGAGGGGGATGGGAGCTCAGAAATAAATAGGGGGCTACTGGGGGAAGATAGTGGGATGGTGATAGGTGGATGCAAGTAACATAAGCTTTATTCCAGTCCTCTGGGGCCCGCCCTGACTGATTCTTGAAAGATCACCACTACCTCTAAAGTCTCCTCAGTTGCCTCCTTCAGAACTCTGGGGTGAAGACCATCTGTTCCAGATGATTTGTCCACCTTCAGAATGTTCGGCTTCCTTAGCACCTCCTTAGTGATGGCCCCCCACCCCCACACCCCTCACTCTCTTGAAGTTCTGGCATGTTGCTGGAGGCTTCCACGATGGAAACAGTTGCCAAGTACCGATTTAGTTCCTCTTCCATTTCTTTGCTCCCCATTACTACTTCTCCAGCCGTCAAATGTCAGCTCTTGCATCTCTCTAATCTAATCTTGTGTATAACAAAACTCTTGCAATCTTCCTTTATATTACTAGCCACTTATTCTCATATTTAATCGTCTCCCTACTTCTTGCTTTTTTTAGTTATTTTAAACTGGTTTTTAAAGGCCTTCCAATCTCTGTCTTCGCACTAATTTTCATGTTGTATGCTTTTTCTTTTTGTTTTCTGCTGTCCCTGACTTCCAAGCCATGGTTGACTCATCCTCCCTTAGCACATTTCTTCTTCCTTGGAATGAATTTCTGCTGTGCCTCTGGAATTATTCAAGTAACTCCTGTAGTTGCTGCTCCGCCCTCTTCCCTGCTAGTCTTCCCTTCCAATCAACTCTGACTAGATCCTCCATCTTATCTTTGTAGTTACTTTTATTCAATTGTAATATGTTACATCTGATTCAATCATTTCCCTCTCAAACTGCAGGGTGAATTCTGTCGTATTATGGTCACTGCCCCCTAGGTGTACACCTCCCTAATCAAGTCTGCCTCATTACACATTGCTAAAAACAGAATTGCCTGTTTCCAAAAAGCCATCTTGTAGACATTACACAAATTTGTTTCTTGAAATACCAACCTGATTTTCCCAATCCAATTGAAGTTCCGCACGATTATTGTAATCGTGCCTTTCTTACATGTCTTTTCAACCTCCTGATTTCTTTTTGCCCAAATCCTGACTACAGCTTGGAGCCCTGTATACAACTCCCATCATGGTTTATTTTTCCTTTGTGGCTCCAGAGTTTCAAAAAGCTGTACTGTCCTTTTTCTCTGAAATTTCTCTAAAGTTGACTTTCCTATCAATGTTAGTTACTTCACATAACAGGTTCAGGAGAAGCCAGCAGCACCATTTTTTTGTATGTTAACTTTTCATCTCAATTTAATTAACACTGAGCAGATTTCTTAAATTTTTGATTATTAATAATGTGATTCTGCCAACAATTTACTGCCAACAAAAATACAAATAAGTTTTAATAAAACAATATTTCAATCCACCTGTTTCCTAAGTGACAAGTAATAAAGTTAGATATAGTTAGAGGAAAGCGAACCAATTTGATTTTTTTAATATATTTTAACAAACAGATTAATTCATGCACGTTTCTCTAAAAGCAGTCTCAAATTACAATTTGCTGACTAACCAAATTTACGTCTGTGCTTTGGTAGCATCCACTGTGCATTGTTTACTTTAGTATGAACCGCCAATCTCTCAAGATTGTATTATGTTATAAATTGGCCATGCTCCTAGCCAAAGTCCTCACACAACATCAGCACATCAATGTGAAAAATTGTCCAGGTATGCCCTGTCTCCAAAGTGCAGGATGAATCTAACCTGACCAACTACCATTCAAAGAAAAACTACCATTCCGAAGAAGAGTCATACTGGACTTGAATTGTTAATTCTGTTTCTCTTTCTACAGATTCTGCCAAACCTGCTAGGTTTCTCCAGTACTTCCTGCTATTTCAGATTTCCAACATCTGCCATATTTCACTTTCATTACCATTCAGTCAGCCTACTCTGTCATCAGCAAAGTTATGGAAGGTCTAATTATCGTAGAATCCCTACAGGCCCGTTGAGTCCAGACCAGCACTCGGAAGAGGGCATCCCAACCAGACCCATTCCCCTGCCTATCCCTAGAACCTTGCATTTTCCAACGGCCAGTCCACCTAACCTGTAGATTCTTGGACTGTGGGAGGAAACCGGAGCATCCAGAAGAAACCCACGCAGAAGTTGTTCTTAAATCTATTGGTACATGTTCTTGGTGTACTTAACTTGGTGGTCTAATTAGGATTTTATGCATTCTGTGATGGCTTGCAGAGCAGAAGGGTAGAACCCACCGGAGGAAACCCATGGGTGGAATCGAACCTGGGTTCCTGGTGCTGTGAGGCAACAGTGCTAACCACTAAATCACCATGCCACCCGTTGACGGCACTATCAATGACACTTACTCAACAGTAATCTGTTTACTGATACTTGATTTGTGTTCTATGAACTTGTTACAACCTTGGACCAGAAATGAATAAAATAGCTGAACTCCAGAGGTGAGGTGAGAGTGACTGTCCATGACATCAACACGTATTTGACCAAGTACAGTGTCAAGTACCCCTAGCGGGAATGTAGTGAGTGGAGATCAGGTAAACTTGTTAGAATCATACAAAGTACAAAGGAAGGTTGTTGGAGGTCAGCCACCTCTGTCATAGAATCCCCACAGTGTGGAAAAAGCCATTCAGCCCAACAAGTCCACACCAACACTCTGAAGAGCATCCCCCCCAGACCCATCTCCCTACCCTATTCCTGTAACCCTGTATTTCCTGTAGCTAATGTACATAACCTGAACACTATGAGCAATTTAGCATGGCTAATACACCTAACTTGCACATCTTTGGACTGTGGGAGGAAACTGGAGCACCTGGCAGAAACCCATGCAGACACGGGGAGAATGTGCAGACTCCACACAGACAGTCACCCTAGGTTGGAATAGAGCCCGGGTCTCTGGCACTGTGAGGCAATGCTAACCACTGAGTTACTGTGCCACCGATTTGACAGCATTATCAATGACATTTACTCAACATAATCTGTTTACCAATACTTAGTTTGGGTTCTATGAACTTATTACAATCTTGGACCAGAAATGGATAAATCAGCTGAACTCCAGAGGTAAGGTGACAGTGACTGGTCACGACATCAAGACAGTATTTGACCAAGTGTGGCATCAAGTACCCCGAGTGGGAATGTAGTCAGTGGAGATCAGGGGGACTTGTTAGAATCATACATAGTACGAAGGAAGATTGTAGTGGTCGTTGGAGGTCAGCCACCTCAGTCCCAGGACATCATTTGTAAGAATTCCTCAGGATTGTACCTTTGGTCCAACCATCTTCAGCTACTTCATCAATGATCTCCAGTCCATCATAAGGTTCAGAAGCAAGGTTGTTTATTGATGATGATGTTGTATTAAATCCTGATTCATCTGATACTGATGCAGTCCCTGTCCAAATGCAGCAAGCCCTTCAATGCATTCAGCCTTATGTTGATAAATGTCAAGTATCATTCATGTGACACATTCTTCCATTGTTGTTTGATGGCATTACCATTATTGAATCATCAAACATCAATATCATGGGCACTACCATTGACCTGAAACTGAATTGGAGTCACAAAGATACTGTGGCTACAAGAGCAGGTGAGAGGCTAGGAATTCTGTGATACGTAATTCACTCCTGACGCTGCAGAGTCTGTGTAGCAGCAATAAGGCACAAATCATGTGTAATGAAATACAGTTACATAACAAAGCTCCAAAAGTACTCAAGAAGCTCAACATCTCCAGGACAAGTAACCCGTTTAATTGGCATCCCAGTCACAAACTTAAAAGTTCACTCCCAGCACTGCATGGTAGCAGAAATGTGTACCATCCACAAAATGCATTGTAGGAACTCACCAAGGCACCTCTGCTACCTGGAAGGACAAGATCAGTAGGCCCACAGGAATGCCAAATTTCAAGTGTACCTTTCCAAGCCGCGCACCATCTGGACTTGGACTTGGAATCACATCTTCATTCCTTTACAATCACTCAGACTAAAACCTGGAACCGTTTCTCTAACAGCCCTACGGGTATACCTACCACCTCAATAGCAATTAGGATTCACCAGTATTGGCTTGTCTGATCAGTGTCAGCTCTATCCCATGGAATGAATAAACAAAATTTTTAAAGAATTTTTATCAAGCAGGTTAATTTTATTTTGTTTACTTCTTACTACTTCAGTCATTGCAACATGTCGGTGAAGAATATGATAAATATATACAAACTGAAATAATATGCATCGTTACAGTTTGAATTTTATTGGAAGTAAAATTGATGTTATTGGCACTATGATAGACACCAGGTGCCCACAGATAATGACTGGATTATTATTTCTATCTATTGGTGCATCTTTAATACTGTGTGTTGGATGTATAATTGAGACAGCAAGATTATGAATAGAGGTTGAGAGATAAGTGGAGAAATGAATATTCATGAAGTATTTTATTAAGCAATAAATGTATTTAATATAAAAGTACAGGAATGTAATTGTTGTGTAAGAAAGCCAAACTATGGAGATAAATAAATATTAAAGGATGTGCCACATTGAAAGAGGACAAAGTGAGATGAAGGAAGTGAATTTAAGAGAGTACTATATCCTAAAAAAGATCTGTTGGAAAGAGATATCAGTATCAAACTACACCCATGGGTTTTAGGTTAAAGTAGGTTATGACTGTTATGTAAATTGATGTTCGTGTATCATTGGAATATTGGACAGAATATTTTACTGGAGAATTGGTTACTTGTCAACCTTGGCATTCTGACTTTATGAACATAAAAAAATGATGGACTGAAGACCTACTCAGCCAACTGCCCTCCCAGTACACCCTATACAATTCAGTTGAAAAAAAGTGGGCTAATGTTATGAAGCCAGCTGATGGTAATGCTGGACATGTTAGATCCCAGAGTGAATGTTGTCTTGATATTTTTGTTTTGGCAATTTGTTTATGATGGTGGTCAGTCACTGAACATATTCACTAGAGGCTGCCAATGTACTTTTGACAAAATAACATCAACATTTTTTACACACAAAAGAAAAAGAACCACAAACTACTTGATATAAGAACTACTTGAATGATCTTAATACAAATATCACAAATAAAAATTCAACCCTTCTACCTTCACCAACAACTTTACAGATACTCAAACCTCATTAAAGGGTCAGAGATAGTAGGAACTGCAGATGCTGGCGAATCTGAGATAACAAAGTGTAGAGCTGGATGAACACAGCAGGCCAAGCATCATCAGAGGAGCAGGAAGGCTGACGTTTCAGTCCTAGACCCTTCTTCAGAAATG
>JAHRHZ010000025.1:40820150-40870824 GCA_024137785.1 Ginglymostoma cirratum
CATTTCTGAAGAAGGGTCTAGGACTGAAACGTCAGCCTTCCTGCTCCTCTGATGATGCTTGGCCTGCTGTGTTCATCCAGCTGTACACCTAGTTGTCTCATTAAAGGGTCACCTTGTTTCTAATTTAAAATTTCTCGGCTGTACTTGTATCTTTTTTCCCATAAACATCTGCATTGATTTGACACTATTTCTTTTGTTAATATCTCTTCATGACTGCCTGAAGCAAACTGCTAACACAGCGGACTTATTCCTTTATGTGCTCCAGCCATTCAACAGTCTTTTATGATGTCCTTGTCTCTGATACCTTAAAGCCTTCTGTTTCTGGAATTTTTCTCCTAACGTCTAAGACAGTCAGGACTGCTTTTCAGCCCAAATTTTTCAGTAAACTACTAAGCTAACAGCACCTTGTTACCATAAACCTGTTGTTTCTGACATAAACCTACACACTATCTAGCCTTCTGTATGTTCCTCTGTCACCCTGTGCCATTGGACAACTGGCAAAAACCAGTGTTTTTCCTCTCTTTAGCCTTATTTTTTCTGAACTGTTTTCTTCAAATTGTTCTTCTTAATATTCATTTAAATGCATTTAAACTGAGTGGCATTACTGTCTGAACTAATGTAAAACAAAAATAAAACTAATTCCTTCTGGCCTGAAAATTCACATTCCCTCAAAGATCATAGAAATCATCTTTGTGTTGAACCTCAGGAGATGGGAAAGATATTACAGTTTTTACTGAGGAGAAAGAAATGGACACATGGAACTCAGGGAAATAAATGATGATGTTTTGAAAGCAGTTCACATTACAGAAGATGAAGTGCTGCAGGTCTTAGAAAATATAAAGGTTGATAAATCTCTGGGACCTGATCTAGTGTATCCCAGGACTTTGTGGGAAATTAGGGAGGAAATTGCGGGGCTCCTTGCAAAAATATTTGTATCATTTATAAATACAGGTGAGGTGCCGAATTGCTGGAGAGTGGCTAATGATATGCCTTTGTTTAAGAAGGGATGTAAGAAGAAGTCTGGAGTTTCATTGCGAGTTATTGCATTTTGGTAAAACAAACAAAGGCAAGAATTATACAAATAAAAGTAGAGCCTTGGATAGTGTTATAGAACAGAGTGACCTAGGTGTTCAGATACATAATTCTTGGAAATTTGCATCACCGATAGATAGGGTGTTTAAGAAGGCTAGCCTTTGTTGCTCAGACCTTTGAGTATAAGAGTTGGGATGTTACGTTGTACAGGACATTGGTGAGGCCTTTCCTGGAGTGCTGTGTCCAGTTTTGGTCTCCCTGTTATAAGAAGGATATTATTAAGCTAGAGAGGATTCAGAAGGATTTACCAGAATATTGCAAGTTATAAGGAGAGGCTGGATAAGCTGGGATGTTTTTCACTGGAGCGTAGGAGGTTGAGAAGTCACCTTTACAGAGGTTTATAAAATCATAAGAGGAATAGATAAAGTGAACAGCAGGTGTCTTTTCTGTAGAGTGGGGGATTTCAAGACTAGGGAGTGTATTTTTAAGGTGAAACAAGAAAGATTTAAAAGGAGGGCAATTTTTATACATAGTGGTTCAGGGTTGGAATGGACTTCCAGAGGAAGTGGTGGATGCGGGTACATTTAAAAGACATTTAGAGAAGTACATGAATAAGAAATGTTTGGAGGGATATGGGCCAAGCATAGGTAGGTGGGACTAGTTTACTTTGGAATTATAGTTGGCCACGACTGGTTGGATTGAAGGGTTTGTTTCTGTGCGGTATGACTCGATGTCTAAACATAAATCGCTCTTAATGCTATATACTATACTATTAATTTTAGACTCCAAAGTTTCAAATTATCATGTCTTAACTAGGAATAACTCAAAGATAATACTGCCCCACTGTTCTGCAAGCTATCACAGAATATATAAAATCCTAATTAGACCACCGAGTTAAGTATGCCAGTGCCTGTATCAACAGATTTAAGGACAGCTGCTTCCCACTGTTATCAGACTCATGAACGGATCCCTCGTATCTTAGAGTTGATCTTCCTCTGCACCTTCTCTGGAGCTGTAACACTACGTTCTGTTTTATTACTCTGATGTACTTATGTAAGGGGTGATTTATCTGGTCAGCATACAAAACAACACTTTTCATTGTGTCTCGGTAAATGTGACAATAATAAATCAAATCAAATCAAAGTACTTTGCCTGACTGGCTGCCATTTAAGAAAAAGCAATTCATATGAAGTTACCTGGCAACAGAAAATAACTATTTATTATAATACACTCAATTTTAACAAATGGCTGAGAAAAGAAATGCTACTACTATGCAACCGTTTCAAACCCCTAGATAAGTACGTGTTAATTCATAATTTAAGAAAAGCAAAAGACAGTTTGATGCTGATATTATGAGTGGAAAAGTAATATACTCAGGGTAATTAAAATTTTGAAGATCAAAACTCCAGATTTCATGCTATGGGTAAATTGTTTCACACAGTTACATCTAATTTTTTTTTCAAGGATGATATGCTGTTGTTTGTAAAACAAAAGTTGTTCTTCACTTTGATGGTTATCAGACGGAATCAGGTTTTTTCTTGTTAGAATTCCTTCTTTTCAGATTTCTTGGCTTTCTTATCATTTATCCACACACAGAGTGTGGGAAAGGGAGAGATGGATGTTTTCAGCTTGAAGGCTACCTCTGATGCAATTGCATTTACAACTTTTGTAACAGCTTCATAGCAATCTGCAGCTTAACCAATCAGAAGGCTGTCATCAGGCAGAATTTCCTTAACTTAAAAACGCTCGATACCATCAGTCTCACTGTATCTCTCTTATTGCTTCTAAAAGCAACATTGTCTTGTACAACTAAACATATGCAGTGCTTGACTTTTGCCAAATTGTAAAATTTTTCCGGTACTTCACCTGATTAGCAGTCAAACTTCCATTTCAGTTTATAGTACAAAAATGAAAATATGTGGTCTATTATAAAACATTGTGATAAATCTTCATCACCCTAAAGGTCTTATACAAGTATGAAATTGTACACTAAGTTTTAACGTGAATTGTCCTGCAAGTACTCTTTAATTGACTAAAAAAGATTAAATCTCTTATTTTTGGAATTGAAGTCAGCATAGTTCACAGGGTTAAATGGGTTTATCTTCTTTTTTCAGGAAGTGACATTAAGAAAGAACGGAAAATTAGAAGGCAGCATCCGAGATCAGCTGATGACTCTGGAACATTTATGGCACAAATTGGTAATTTTACTGAGTTTACTGTATAAAAATGTTATAAGCTCCAAAATTGTAACTTGACCCTTATGCTTTATTCACAAAATTATGTCGCTTAACTTTTTTAGCTAGATTGATAACTTGTATGCTATTTGAAATAAAATATTTTTGAGATGAGTGGCTACGAATGAGATCTATTGAAAGAGGTGAAGGAACATAATTTTAGCTACAAAACTGCAGATTTTCATATCTTTGTAATATTACTTTAATATAGAACCCACAGGTTATTGGTTTCCTGTTAATAATTGAGGTTGAGGAAGTACTTTAAATATTGGTGAATCCACTGTTACCTAATGGATCCAGCACGCCTGCATTTGTAAGGATTCATCATTTTTTCAAAGGAAGTTGGAGACAAGAAACAAGAACGCAAATTATTGAATCTCTAGAATATCAATACTCTTTTAAGCTTCCTAAGTTACATCTTCTCAAGTTTTTTTTGGACAAAAGCTTTTACTTACTTTGACAGTTGTAATAAAACGTAGTTGACCTCACAAAACCGTGGGTCTCATTATCTTTGCATTATGTCGGGCGCAGAACCCAATCAATATTTGGTGTTCTCCAGCTTCCCAATGAAATGTCCTGGCTCAGAAGCTGTACCCAGCAGGGTCGATGTGCTGTAATTTTTGAAAAAATTAGTTCAAAAAATGTGGTTTTTGCTGTCTGGGTCAGAATTTTTGACCACCTATAGGAGCTTGAGAAGATAGTGGTGAGCTATCATCTTGAACTACTGTCGTCTATTTGGTGGACGTATGCCAACACAGCTTTGAAGGCTGAAGTTACATGATTTTGACCTGATCGCAGTGAAGGAATTGACAATATATTTCCAAGTCAGGATGGCGAGTGGCGTGGAGGGGGACTTGCAGGGAGTGGTGTTCACAGGACCAGCTACGAATGAGATCTGAGATCTATTGAAAGATGTGAAGCAACATAATTTTGGTAATAAACCTGAAGATTTTCATCTCTTAATAATATTACTTTCATATAGAGCCCAAAGGTTAGCTGGTACTTCTAGGTGATATTGTTCAAAGATTCGGAAGGAGATGTCTAAGGATCCTTGGTGAATTTCTGTAACACATCTTGTAAATGGTACAGACAGCTTCCACTGTGCGTCAGTGGTGGAGGGAATGAATGTTTCTGGATGTGATGCCAATCATGCAGATTGCTTTGTCCTGGATGGTGTCAAGCTGTAAAAGCAAGTTATGGGAACATATTGTGAGTTGTATACGCAATGGTGGCTTTGTGAACAGTGAGAGAGAATTCTAGACAAATCTGCAACTGTTGTTGTGGGATCAGGAGGGCAGAATTACAATCTTCTGATTGATTGATGGGCCACTAACTACAGCTTTCTGTGTGAATAATACTGGAGAAATATCTAGCCTGCAAAAAAGAAAACATTCATTCTCTTCTTTTCTCCCTTCTGTGTCTGGAGAGAAAGAAAGTTCCATGAAATAAGCTGTTCTCCATCTTCTTTCCTCTGAGAGCTACTGTCTTGGCAAAACTTCTTTTGAAAGGAGAAAGGGGAAAAAATAAACTGTCTTCATTGGCAATGAAAAATCGAATCCTCAACCGTTGAATGAAAGGCTGAAAATTGGTGTCCCCACAACCTCATGTCATCATCAAAGAGCTAGAAGGAATCAAAAGGAAATAAAAGAACTCATTGACTTTCGAGATGTGTGCTGGTGCCGGAACTATGCTTCTGACATTTTTTTCCCCAACCATAATATTTTGTTCTTTCTTGTGTGTCTATGGCGCCTTTCCCATCCAATTCATCTTACCATGTCTACCTAATCTTTTAAAGGCCACTGGGCATGTATAAGCATCACGCATTACCTCTCTCTGGCAACAATGTAACTAGCAGCCACAAACCCATGCTGCGTACAGCACGTAGCTGTAATATATTTGCGATAAATAGTTATTTACTTCTTAATGGAACAAATCTGGTGTGCATATTCTTTTAACCTGAATTAGACAGTAAGAAATAATTGTACAATGCAGTGTCTTAATCAAATTCTCATGTTGCAATGACTCCAGGAATAGTGGTGCTTGATTTCTAGGACATGACCCCAGCGAGTAGTGGCAAGTACCTTGAGTGTTGTTGGACTTGCCCAGGCAAGTGGGGAGTATTCCATCACAATCCTGTCTTGTGCCTTATAGATGGTGGGCAGGATTTGGAGAGCCAGTAGATGAGTTATTCACTTCAGGATTCCTAGCCTCTGAACTGTACTTGTAGCTTTAGTGTTTGTATGGTTAGTCCAGTTCAGTTTCTGGCCAGTGGTGACCCTAGGATATTACTGGAGTGGGATTCAGTGATAATATCTTTCAATGTCAAAGGGTGATGGTTAGATTCTCTTTTGTTGGGGATATTCATTGTCTGACACTTGTGTGACGCAAATGTAATGTGCTGTGTACCAGAGATCCCAAAATATTGGAAGGTAACTGGCTGACTGCTTCTTTTAATCCTGGAGAGCCAAATGTCTTCCTTACAGTGCTGACTTTCTCAATACTTCTATTCTCTTTATCAGTGGTTTTGCAGGCACCAACCTTGTGCTAAAAACTCATTTGGCCTTAATTCTGCTGCAATTCTAGTTGGTTTATTTAGCAGATGATGAACTGTTGGTGAGTTTTGAGGTCAACAAGAGGCACTTAACTTAAAAATGCAGTTTACTACGCAATAGCAATAGGTATAATTTACATTGACTAGTTAGACATAATTACAAATGCAATGAATGCATATCTATTTATATCAGGATGTAGAATTAGACTTTCTCCACCTAAAACTGTGTGATATTGGCTTGTTCGTAATACAGTCTTCCACATTAACTCTTTTGCACCCATTAACTTGTACAATGCTGATGATTTTCCATGACCTTGGATTTCAATTACATAGGCAAATAGTTTAAGCAGTGCCTATCTTAGGCACTTGTTTGCAACTCATTGAAATTCTGTCATCTGCCTTGAAGTGCTAACCCTTGTGTGAGTTGAAGCAAGTCATGCTTGCTTATTTTCTTTTTGTTGTGGAAAATCATTGTTTCCCCCATCACCAATCACCTGTGCTCTTTTTTTCTACAAACTATTAACTACCATAAGTGATGTTTGTAATGGTTAGTAGTAATTGATCTGTATTTGAATGGGTTGGCCTGTTCCAACAATTGTGCTGGATTTCCTAAGCCTATGATGTTCTGGCAACCTGGAAATTCTGCAAAGACACGTGTATGTTAAGCTTGTTTAAGTTATAAAATTGTTAAAGTTCTGTGAATGAACCATTTGACTTTAGAGAGAGCTGCGCTAAGATAAACCAGACAGATAATATATACAGCAATGGCCTAGTGGTATTATTGCTGGACTGTTAATCCAGAGACCCAGATACCGTTCTGGGGACTCAGGTTAAATCCCGTCACGGCAGATGGTGGAGTTTGAATTCAATAAAAATAAAAATATCTGGAATTAGCAGTCTACTGATGACCATGAATCCATTGTCGATTGTCAGGAAAAAAACCATCTGGTTCACTAATGCCCTTTGGGGAAGGAAACTGCCATCCTTACCTGGTCTGGCCTACATGTGACTCCAGGCCCACAGCAATGTGGTTGATTCTGAACTGCCTTCGGGAAATTAGGGATGGGCAATAAATGCTGCCTTGCCAGTGATGCCCTCATCCCATGAAAGAATAAAGGGAAAAAAAAACTCATTCCAGATATAAAAATGTGAATTGTGTAAACAGAAGCAGTTTCCCTGTCTAATTGACTAACAGTAACCAGTAATAGAGTTCCTGAAAAGTGACTTAATGAATAATTTGCTTCTACAGGTTGGAAGACATTATCTTCTACTCCATTTTTATTTAGCTCCCTCCCTTGTTTTCCTTACCTTTTTTTGTTTCTTGTTGTTGTGACATAGCCTTGGTGAGCAGTGTTTGTTAATTGTGATTTGATCAATGATTTAATTTCCAAAATGGTGGTGGGCCTTTCAGAACCAAACATAATGGGCTTATGAGCCATTGCGCAAATTCAAATTATAGGGGCTATTGTGCGATGGAAGTGTCCCCACTTCTGAGCCAGGAGGCCTGGGTTCATGCCCCACCAGCTCCAGAGATATATAACATTACCTCTGAACAGGTCGATCAGAAAATATCTGAATAAATTCCAATTAAGCAGAACGTTCTTTTCTCTATTAGAATTTAATGAGTTCAATGATCTCACTACCATTGTTAAAATAGATAAATACGTTGCTTTAAAATTAATTGTTTGCTTAAATGTAGCATAGTTGAATGAGAGGATCATCTGGGAGATGGGAAAATTTTCTACTAGCCACTATCTGGCCAATACATTTAATAACACACTCCTTCCGAGATAGTTCCTGTTGACTGGAAGTAGGCAAATATAATTTAAAAATTAAAAAAGTGAGCTCAGGTCATGATAGACCTGTCAGTTTGATATCGGTCACAGGAAAGATGCTTACGGGAATTATTTGGTGTGCACTATATGATTACTTTATTAACAAGGGATATATTAGGGACACCTAACATGTTCAAATACTAATTTATTACAAATCTAATTATAGGTTTTGAAAAAAAGATTCTGAAGTTGGTGGTTGAAGAAAGTCTGTAGACATTATCTGCTTGACGTTAAAGCTTGGAACTAACACACAAGATCTCTAGAAGATTGAAGCCTTTGGTGTTAGTTGTAATGTGTCAATCCAGATTAAGAATTTTCTGACAGGGACTAGGAAAAATAAATCATTATAAATGGATCAAGCTCATTTTGGGGGCTGATCACCAGTGACATTAAGACTGTAGCTTTTTACTCTTGCTTTTTTGATGGCCAGAAAGTTGTTACTCCAGCGTAGATGATTGTTTCTTATGGAGACCATATGAAATTCCTATTGCAGCAGACTTCAAAAGAATGAAGATTTCACTGGCAAATTCCTCTACACCTGGAACTCTCCAAAAGTCTCTATTTAAATTGCAGAATTTGGAAGTTTTCAATTAAATGAAGTAAAGCAATACTCAGAAAAAAATGATAATTAAATCTGTTGCAGAGATAGTAGGAACTGCTGATGCTGGAGAATCTGAGACAACAAGGTGTAGAGCTGGATGAACACAGCAGGCCAAGCAGCATCAGAGGAGCAGGAAAGCCGACGTTTCTGGTCGAGACCTTTCTTCAGAAATGGGGAAGGGGAAGGGGATTCTGAAATAAATGGGGAGAAAGGGGGAGGCGGAGAGAAGATGGATAAAGGAGAAGATAGGTGGAGAGGAGACAGACAGGTCAAGGAGGCGGGGTTGGACCCAGTAAAGGTGAGTGTAGGTGGAGAGTTAGGGAGGGAATAGATCGGTCCAGGGAGGACGGACAGGTCAAGGAGGCGGGATGAGGCTAGTGGGTAGGTGATGGGGGTGGGGCTTGAGGTGGGAGGAGTGGATAGGTGGGAGGACAGGTTAGGGAGGCGGGTACGAGCTGGGCTGGTTTTGGGATGCGGTTGGAGGAGGGGAGATTTTGAAGCTTGTGAAATCCACATTGATACCATTGGGCTGCGGGGTTCCCAAGCGAAAAACGAGATGCTGTTCCTGCAACCTTCCGGTGGCATCGTTGTCTAACTCCCAACTAACTACTCAACTAACCCCAGACTTAACTCTCACATCCTTAACAACATCTCCCTGCAGACCACTTACCCCCTGACTTGGCACCCCAGGAACTGACTCCTGTGGACCTGCTCCGGATCCAAACCCCATTCTCCTGTTTAGGTACAGAACATAAGAGCATACAAAGTAGGAGCAGGAGTAGGCCATCTGGCCCCTCAAACCTGCTCCACCATTCAATAAGATTGTGGCTGATCTTTTTGAGGACTCAGCTGCACCAACTTGCCCGCTCACCATAACCCTTCATTCCTTTACTGTTCAAAAATCTATCTATCATTGCCTTGAAAAGATCCAACAAGGTAGGTTCAACTGCTTCACTGGGCGGGGAATTCCATAGACTCATTACCCTTTGGGAGAAGAAGTTCGTCCACAAGTCAGTCCTGAATCTCTCTCCTTATTTTGAGGATATACCCATAGTTCAAGTTCTAGCTTCACTCCAGTTCTAGAAATTCTAGAAACCCCTTCACTTGTTCCAGACTCAGCCCCGCTTCACTCATTCCGGACCCGAATCCCTTCCCCTGCTCTGGACATAACCCTGCTATCTCATCGCCTAACATGGACCAACATTCTTCAATCTTGAGAGCTAATCCCCATTTACTCCCTGAAAGCTGATTCCACTTCTTTCGCTCTGTACCTGACCGCTGTTCACGCACTAAAAGCTGATGTACATCTCCAGGAATATAATACCTACCTCCCCCCAACTCAGAACCCAATCACACTTTTGCTGGTACAGGACTTGACCATTCTTACCCGCTGCCAGACTTGACCCTCGCTTCTCTGGTGCAAATCCAACCCCCACTTCACCCATTCTGGCCCTAACACTCCCTTACCTTGCTGCTCGACCTGACCCAGGTACCTTACCACCGGACCTGAAACCTCTTTCCCAGGTCTTGATCCAAATACCCTGCCCTGCCACCAGACCAACTCTGTTTACCCCAATCTGGAACCAAAGCACCCCTTCACCCTCAGTAGCATGAAATAAAGGTGCTGAAAGAACAAGCTAACAAAAACAATGTATTAACTTGAAGATGACAGATTATAAGCTTGTAGCATTACCGAGATCCTGATATGAAAAATGTACAAGCTGTGATTGATTATGCTTTTAATTGGCACATGTAGGAACACATAATGTGGTGAAATGGTTGCAATCAGTAAATATAAATCATTAATATTGTTAAACAGAATATAAACTAACGTTTTTCGAGGATTGAGTGCAACATCATATGATGAGTACCACTCCCCTCCATTTGCTTGAATAAACCGCTGTGAACAGAATACAGAAAATTACAGCATAGAACGTAGAACAATACAGCACAGGAATGGGCCCTTTGGCCCATGATGTTGTGTCGAACATGACACCAAATTGAACTAATCCCTTCTACCTGCTGTTTGTCCATATCCCTCTATTCCTTGCATATTCAAGTGCTTATCTGAAAGTCTATTAAATGCCCATGTTGTATCTGCCTCCACCAGCCTCAGCCTCTGCTGCTCCAGAGAAACAACTCTAGTTTCTCTAGCCTCTCCTTTACAGCTCATGTCATGCAACCCAGGCAGGATCCTGGCAAACCTCTTCTGCACCCTGTCCAAAGCCTCCATATCCTTTTTGTAATGTGGCAATCAGAAGTGAATGCAATACCCTAAGAGTGGCCTAAACAAAGTCTTATAAAGCTGCAACATGACATCCTGACGCTTGTACTCAGTTCCTTGACCAATAAAGACAAGCATGCTGTACACCTTCTTTACACCCTATCTACTTGCGTGGCCACTTTCAAGGAGCTATGGACTTGAACCCCTAAGATCCCTCTGTACATCATTGCTGTTCAGGGTCCTGCGATTAACTTGTATACTTTTCCTTAACATTTGATCTCCCAAAGTGCAGCACTTCACATTTGCCCAGATTAAACTCCATCTGCCATTTCTTCACCTATATCTGCAACTGATCTGTATCGTACTGTATCTTTTGGTAACCTTCTACACTATACCCTACTCCACCGATCTTGAATCATCTGCCAACTTACTAACCCAACCATCTACATTTTCATCTAAGTCATTTATATATTTCACAAACAGCAGAGGCCCCAGTATGGATCCCTGTGGAACACCACTCGTCATGGACCTCCAACCTGAAAAACACCCTTCTATCACTACCATCTGCCTTTTACTGGAAAGCCAATTCTGAATCCGCGTGGCCAAATCACTGTGGATCCCATGCATCTTATTCTTCTGGATAAGCCTACCATAAGGGACCTTGTCAAAAGTCTTACTAAAATCTATGTAAACAACATCCACTGCTGTACCCTCATCAATCACCTTTGTCACCTCCTTGAAAAATTCAATCAAGTTAGTAAGACATGACCTGCCCCGCACAAAGCCATGCTGACGGCCCCTAATTAGGCCATACTTTTCCAAATGCGCGTAAATCCCATCCCTATGAATTCTCTCCAATAGCTTTCCAACCATTGATGTGAGACTCACTGGTCTGTAGTTTTCTCAATTGTCCCTATTTCCCTTCTTGAACAGAGGAACCAGTCCTCCGGGACCTCTCCGGTAGCTAATGAGAATACAAAGATCTTGGTCAAGGTCCTAGCAATCTCCTCTCTTGCCTCTATAAATAACCTGGATAGATTCCATCAGGCCTTGGGGACTTATCCATTTCCTTCTCGATCTCAAAATGCTGTACCATATTAGCATGCTCCACATGAATCTCACTATCTTCCATATCCTTCTCCTGGGTGAATACTGATGCAAAGTACTCATTCAGGATCTCATCCACATCTTCTACCTTCAAGTGCAAGTTCTCTCCTGTGTCCTTGAGTGGTCCTACCTTCTCCCTAGTTATCCTGTTTTTTTTTTTGTATCTATGGAAGGCCTTGGGATTCTCTTTAACCCTACTTGCCAAGGCCCCTTCTTGCTCTCCTAATTGCCACTTGAGTACTTTGCTGGTTTCTTTATATTTCTCACGGGCCCTGTCTGATTTCAGCTTCTAAACCCTACATATGCTTCTTTTTCCCTTTTCACTAAATTCACAACCTCCCTCACTATCCATGGGCCCTTTACCTTGCCATCCATGTCCTTCCTCCATACTGGAACATGCTGGTCCTGAACACTCATTAGCAGGGTCCTGACTTATCCTTATTCATAACTATCTTAAAACTTAAGGAGTTATAAGGAACAGGCACTTCAGCCCATGCCTGGGCTGAAATGTACAGTAGCCAAGTTTGCAGATAACACAAAAATACTTTGAAACGCAGGTTGCGAGAAGGGTATGAACAGTTTATATAGAGAGATATTGATAGGTTACGTGAGTGGGCAAGAAATTGCCAAATGGAGTCCAAATGAAGTACAATGGAGTACAAATGGAGTACAATGTTGGAAAATGTGCAGTTGTTCATTTTGAAAGGGAGACCAAAGGAATAGCATAATGTTTAAACAGAAAAACTGCAGAAAGTAGCAAAACAAAGGGATGTGGGGTTTCTTACGCACAAAGCTCAGAAAGTGAACACACAAGTGCATCAGGTAATCAGGAAGACAAATTGGATGTTGGTTCTTATTTCATGGATGTTGAAGTATAAGAGTAGGGAACTCTTACTGCAACTGTCCAAGGTACCTGATGAGACCAGGTCTGGAATCATGTGAGCAGTTTTGTTCCCCTTATTTATAGAAAAATGTAATTTAGATGGAGGCAGTTCAGAGAAGATGATCCCAGCGTGGAGAAATTTAGATTTAGGTTTTTGATTTTATTGTACATGTACTCAAGTACAGTGAAAAGTGTATAATGGTGCCATCTTATGTATCAATGTACCTAGGTACAAAAAACTTAGGTACAAAGTAGTAAGAGAAACGAGAATAAAGCAGTTAAACGTTACTTCACAGAATAGCAGAAAAGTAAAGAAATAAGATAATAGTTAACATTAAAGACTTTTGTAGTTTAATCTATGGAAAAAAATAGGAGTAAGTTGAAAATTCAACATTCTTTAATGAATCAGCCGCTTATCTCGCTCTGAGATACCTCAGCTGTCTGTTTTCGATGCCGCGGCGGCAGATACCATCACTGACGCTGAAATTGCCACCTTTCTAATCTGAGATGGTAAGAACTGCCAACACTGGTGTTAGAAATAACACGATGTGGAGCTGGAGGAACACAGCAGGCCAGGCTGCATCAGAAGAGTAGGAAAGTTGACATTTCGGGTCAGGACCTTTCTGCAGAAATGGGGGAGGGGGAAGGGAGCTCAGAAATAAATAGAGAGGAGGGGTGGGGCTGGGGAACGTAGGTGGGATGGTGATGGGTGAGTGCAGGTAGGCAGTAGTGGGGAATGGTCAGTGAGGTGGGAGGAGCGGATAGGTGGGACTGAAGATGGACAGGTTGTATCAGGTCAAGGAGATGGAGATGAAAGGGAGGGTTGGTCATGGGATGAGGCTGGGGGTGGGGAGATTTTGAAACTGGTAAAGTCCACATTTAAGCCATTGGGCTGTAGGCTCGCAAGGTGGAATATGATGTGCTGTTTCTCCAGTTTCTGGGTGCCGTCATTGTGACACTGGAGGAGGCCCAGGATGGACATGTCGCCCAGAGAGTGGGAGGAGTGTTGAACTGGTTCGTGACTGGAAGGTGTTGTCGTTTGTTGCGAACAGAGCGCAGGCGCTGTACAAAGCGGTCTCTGAGCCTCCGCATAGTCTCACCGATGTAGAGGAGGCCACATCGGGAGTAGCAGATGCAATAAACCACATTGACGGATGTGCAGGTGCACCTCTGATGTGAAAGGTTTGTTTGGTGTCTTGAATGGAGGTGAGGGGGTAGGTGTAGGGGCAAGTGCTGGGGATGGTGGGGCTAGTGGGGAGTGTGGAGGGGATGAGGGAGTCACGGAGAGAGCGGTCCCCATGAAAGTCAGATAGGGGTGGAGAGGGAAATATATCTTTGGGTTGATATGTGAGGACAAGGGGGATTCTGTCGTTGTTTTTGTTGGGGGGAGGGAATGTATGGGCAGAAGTGCAGGAAATGCAAGAGATGCGGTTGAGAGCGTTTTCGACCACCGAAGGGGGGAAGTTGCGGTCCTTGAAATAAGAGGACTTCTGGGATATTCGGGAGTGAATTGCCTCATCTTGGGAGCAGACGTGGCAGAGGCGGAGGAATTGGGAGCATGCAGCCCAATGGCCTAAACGCGGACTTTACCAGTTTTAAAATCTCCCCGCTCCCGGCCTCATCCCATGACCAACCAACCATCTCATCCCCGCCTCCTTGACCTGATACAACCTGTCCATCTTCTCCTATCTGCCTATCCGCTCCTCCCACCTCACTGACCAATCCCCACCGCCTCTCCAACCTTCGCTGGGGCCTTGGGAACATGCCCGGGCAGGATCCACTTGCACTCCGAACTGACACACCGTGGTGAACCGCCAAGAGACTAGGCTGTGATTTGCCATGCTGCCAAGAGACCAGTCCAGGATCCACCACGAGCTGCCGAGAGACCAGTACAGAATCCGCCACGCCACTGAGAGACCAGGCTGGAATCTGCCACACTGCTGAGGGACCAGGCGGAGATCCGCCACGCTGCCAAGAGACCAGGCTGAGAGCGACCATGAGTTGCCAAGATATTAGTCCAGGACCCGCCATGAGTGGCTGAGAGCTGCCAAACCATTGAGAGACGGCTGGGACCCACCATGAGCTGCTGAGAGACGAGGCCGGAATCTGCCACAAGCCGCTGAGAGATCTGGCTGGAACCCACCACGAGCTGCTGAGAGACCAGGCTGAGACCTGCCACCCCGCCGATGGACCAGGCCAGGACACGCCATGAGCCACCGAGAGACCAGGATGAGATCTGCCTAAATACTAGGCCAAGACCTGCCAGGGGAGATGAGCACTAAGAGGGGGAAAACACCAAAAAGGGGGATAAAGATTAAAGTAGTTTGGACTCTACTCTCTTTAGTTTAGAAGAATGAAGAGTAATTTCATACAGGATTCTTAAGGGGCTTGACAGAGTAAATGTTGAGAGGATGTTTCCCTTCATGAGAGACTCTTAGGACCAGAGGGCATAGTGTCAGAATAATGTATGACAGAAGTGAGGAAGAATTTCTTTTCTCACAGGGTTAGGATTAGTCTTCGGAACTCCTTGCCACTGAGAGCTGTGGGGCCAAAGTCTTTGTGTATATTTATTGCTAAGATAGAGAGAATCTTGATCAGTCAGGAATCAAGGGATGGGGAAATGCAGGAAAGTGGATGTGAGGAATTTCAGATGAACCATGATCCTAGTGAATGGTGGAGCAGAATCAGTGGGCTGAATGGCCTACTTTCATTCCTAATTTTTATGGTCTTATTATGGACATATGGAACTTCAAGTTTCATTATGTGTTAATCAGATGAAAGGATTTTTCCTCACTACAGTTAGATATTCTATTGTTGGTGATGTTCGTTGCCTGACAATTTAAATCTTACTTGCTATTTATCAGCCCAAATCAGGATATTGTCCAGGTCTTGTTGCATTTGGACATGGACAGTTTTAAAAATTCTTTTGTGGAAGGAGGGCATCACAGGCTGGCCAGCATACATAGCCTGTCCTTGTTGTCCTAGAGACATTGGTGGTGAGCTGCCTTCTTGAACTGCTGCAGTCCATGTACTGTAGGTAAACTTACAATGCCATTAGGGAAGGAATTACAGGATTTTGATCCAGTGACAGTGAAGGAATGATGATATTTTTCCAAGTCAAGATAGCGAGTGACTTAGAGGAGAACTTGTAGGTGATGATGTTCCCATATATCTGCTGCCCTTGTCCTTCTCCATGGAAATGGAGATGTTGTCTAAGGATCTTTGAATTTTTGCACTACATCTTGGTGATAGTACATACTTTTGCTGCTGAGCATCGGTGGTCGAGGGAGTGGATGCTTCTGAATGTGGTGCCAATCAGGCTTTGTCCTGAATAGTGTCAAGCTTCTTGAATGTTGTTGGAGCTGCACTCATCCAGGGAAGTAGGGAGTATACCATCGCACTTTTGACTTGTGCCTTCTAGATGATAAAGAAGCTCTGGGGAGTCAGGAGGTGAGTTATTTGCTGCAGGATTTCTATCTTCTGATCTGCTCTTGTAGCCAGTGTATTTATATGATGAGCTCAGTTGATTTTCTGATCGGTGATAACCCCCAGTATGTTGATAGTGGGGGCATCAGTGATGGTAAGGCTATTGAATGTCAAAGGGCTGTGGTTAGATTGTGTCGTATTGGTGATGGTCATAGTCTGGCAGTTGTGTGGTATGAATGTTTCTGATCGGTGATAACCCCCAGTATGTTGACAGTGGGGGGATCAGTGATGGTAAGGCTATTGAATGTCAAAGGGCTGTGGTTAGATTGTGTCGCATTGATGATGGTTATAGTGTGGCAATTGTGTAGTATGAGTGTTTTTTGCCACTTGTAACCCCAAGCCCGGAAAATTTCAATACCTTGTTGCATTTGCACATGGACTGCTTCAATATCTGAGGAGTTGCAAAAAGTCCTGATCATTGTCAACTCATCGGTGAACATCCCTACTTCTGACCATATGATGGAGGGAAGGCCATTGATGAAGCAGCTGAAGATGGTTGTGTCTCTGACGCTACCTTGAGGAACTCTTGCAGAGAAGTACTGGAGTTGAGATGACTGATCTTCAGCAGCCACAATCATCTTCCTATGTGCCAGATATGACTCCAACTTGTAGAGACTTTGTCCCTGATTCCCATTGATTCCAGTTTTGCTGGGGCTATTTGATGCCACATGGTCAAATGCTGCCTTGATTTCGAGGGCAGTCTCTCTCATCTCATCTCTGGGCTTCAGCACTTTTGTCCATGTTTGAACCAAAGCGGGAATGAGGTCAGGAGCTGAGTGGCTCTGACGGAACCCAGTCTAATTGTCAGTGAGCAGATTGTCGCTAATCAGGTGCTGTTTTATAGCACTGTTGATGGCACCTTCTATTATAATTTACTGATGATCAAGTGTAGAATGATGGGGTGGTAATTGGCCATATTGGCTTTATGTGTAAAGGATATACCTGGGTAATTTTCCACATTGTCGAGTAGATTCCAACGTTATGTCAATCATTAGCAACCTGATGGAAGAGGCCATCATCTTTGCTCTCAAATAGCACTTTGTTAGCGAGTAGAAGATTACTGACTATCAGTTTGTTTCCAGAATCATAGAGTCACTGCAGTGCGGAAGCAGGCCATTCAGTTCATCGAGTCCGCACTTAACCTATGAAGAGCATTCTACCCAGACCCAGCACCCCCTCCCCTCTCCCTGTAACCTTGCATATCCCATAGCTAATCCACCTAACCTACACATCCCTGGAGACAATGGGCAATTTAAAGTGGCTAGTCCACCTAACCTGCAGATCTTTGGACTGAGAAGGTTCCTGATACCATTGTAACTCTGGTCAATATAAATGAGCTGGGCACCAGAAGTGAGATGAGAATTACTGCCCATGATTAAGCGTAAGGAGCCCTAGCAAAATTGAAAAGAGTGGGAATCGGCAGGGAAATCTCTCCTGTGGGTGAAGTCATTACTAGCAGAAAGGAAAATGGTTATGTTTGTTGGAGGTCAGTCATGTCAGCTGTAGGACACGCCGACGGGAATTCCTGAGACTCATGTCCCAGGCCCAATCATTGTAAGCTGCTTCATCAAAGATCTTCTTTCCATCATAAGATCAGAAGTAAATGTTAGCTAATAAAATGTACAGCACAGTACATGACTTTTGGCTCATCTGAAGCACCCATGTCCCTATGTAGCAAGACTTGGTCAGCATTCAGACTGGGGGTGATAAGTGCCGAGTAACATTTACACCACATTAGTGCCAGGCTAATGATCATCTCCAACAATGGTGAATCTAACCATTTCCCTTTCACATTACAAGGCATTGCCATCACTGTGTCACCTATAACTACATCTTGGAGGTTACTTTTTATTACAACTGAGCTAGAACAGCTATATGAATACTGTGGCTACAAGAACAAGTCAAAGGGAAGGAATAAAAACCGAAAGATCTGCGGATGCTCTAAATCAGAAACAGAAACAGCGCTTGCTGGAAAAGCTCAGCAGGCCTGGTAGCATTTGTGAAGAGAAATCAGAGTTAATGTTTCAGGTCCGGAAGGGGTCACAGGTCCTGAAACGTTAGCTCTGATTTCTCTTCACAGATGCTGCCAGATCTGTTGAGCTTTTCCAGCAACATCTGGTTTTGTTTCAGAGGAAAGGAATTCTGCAGTAATTGTTTTCAGAACTCGCCAAAGCCAGTCCACTGTCTACAAGATACAAGTCAGGTCTGTGGTGGAATGTTCTTCACTTGCCTGGATTGTGCAGCTCCAAAGATGTTTGAGAAGTTCAATGCCACCCAAGACAAAAAAAAACCCTCTTGATTGGTGCTCTATCCATCGCCTTCAACATTCATTCTTTCTACCACCAATGCAAAGTGACAGATATTGTCCCAAACGGTATGGTGTACCTACTTCCATGGACTTCAGCACTTCAGAAAGGCAGTTTACTACCAGTTGAAACAAGCTGAGAAGGGTAAATTAGCTGGCCCTTTTTTAAATGTATTGTTTGGCTTATAATTTTTTTAAACATACAATTATCAAAGTTACGTTAAAATGTAGTTCACAGATTTAAAATTAAGTGGAAAATTTCAAGCTTTTCTTGAGTGAAACGAAACAGAATTTTATTATTTATTAACCCTGAGGAAAAATAATAAATGGAACATCAAACATTTGCACACGTAAATACAAAAGTTCATTTTAAAAAGGAGAGAGTGCCTTGTAAAGTCAGGAAGGTAAAGAATGTGTAGTTTAAGAATTCTTTGAAGCTTTGTGGTATTAATTTTTAACCTGAGTCCATAGTTGTTTAATGTTAACTTGTATCCTTAGCAGTATCAAAGTTTGTAGGCATCTTTTTGAGTTTGATGTGTAGATGATTCTCCAATTTGTTTTTCACTAGTTGCTTTCTTCCAAAAGTGGGGGGAGAAAACCAGCATCTTCCTGTTCTGCCATTACAATTATTTTCTCCTTTGTCTGCTTTGCCAGTTACCTGAAATGCTGTTAATTTGTGTATTCTCATTTCTGGCTTCAGTTTTTTACCCCAATTGGATTATCTGCAGGTGACATACATATCCAGTATGTGCAACCTATACTGAAAAAAAAATCAAACAGAAGGTACAGATTTGAGTTTAAATACCTGGTATAAGTGTTAAATCTGGCTCAAACTCATTCTTATTTCATGGTTTCATAAGCTGGCACGCTTAGACCATAAGATGATAAACATAGAAACCAGAGTAGTCATTCAGCCCCTCGAGCTTACTCCGCCATTCAATAGGATCATGGCTGATCCAACACTCCACACATCCACTTTCCTCTCCTTTCCCAATAGCCATTTTTTCCTTTACTGATTTTTAATCTATCTATCTCAGCCCTAAGTATACACAAGAACTCTGCTCCACAGCTCTCTGTAGCATGGAGTTCCAAAGACTCTCAACCCTGTGAAAGAAGTTCCTCCTCATCTCAATCTGAAATCAGCATCCGTCAATTCTGAGACTATGCCCTCTGCTAGACTCTCCCATGAGAAGAAACATTCTGCCAGTATTTACCATGTTGCGCCCGTTAAGTATCCTATATTTTTCAGTGAGATTGCCTTTCTTTTTTCTAAATTGCAATGAGTAGAGTCCCAATCTGTTTAGCCTTTGCTGAGAAGACAATCCCTCCATACTGGGATCATCCTAATGAGCCTTCACTGAACTGCGAACAATGAAATGATATATTTCCTTTGATAAGGGATGAAAATCGGGCTGAAAAACTTTGGGATTCTTTGTGTAAATATACCTGAATGCTACTATAAAGGTAAATATTATATATATGTCTATGCATTCAAGGAATAATGTAGTATTTGTTCACCTATGGTTTTATATGCTCTGTTATTTGGGTGGTGGGTTTATCACAATACCATTGTGAGATTGCGCTAAGCAAGGACTGAAAGCATCTTCAAAAAGTAAGAGGGAACAAAAATTGAAGGCAGAATCAATGCAGACATTTGCAACATGACATCCACTCACCTATAATGGAGTGTTATTTGCAGAGGTTAAGGAGTAATTGGTTTGTTTTCAGTCAGAGATGCTGACGGTTATTAGGAATTGGGAGAAAAAAAGAAAAGAAAATCAGTGACTCCAGTGTCCTATAGAGATGAGAAAGCCAGTTGAATAATATAGTTGAGAACTGCAACAAACAGTTCAACACCAGAAAGGAGTAATAGGTTGAAAGTGTTAAACAGCTACACTAAAATGATATCACATCTCTTTGGCTTCTGCATAATTTCAAAGCCTTCATATATTAGGTTAAACTTTGAGAATAATTATGAAATTTTCACTTTTTTTCTGTTTCCTTATTGGAACCAGAAAACTTGCATTTCACTCTTTTTTCAGTGGAAGTGAATTCATATAAGGAAAAATTATGAACAAGGTATTGTTTTGTTGAGTATCGATCAACAACACAGTCTCTCTGAATTATTTTACTAGATTGGTACTGTTACTAGACTGATTAGCTTTGGTTTCTTTTTCTTTTATCAGGAGATCCTGCTGCTGAAGAGTGGTCTCAATGGAGTGTATGCTCACTCACATGTGGTATGGGTTCACAGGTGCGAACAAGATCATGTGTAGCATCCCCCTATGGAACTCTGTGCAGCGGTCCTCTAAGAGAAACACGAGTTTGCAATAATTCAGCTACATGTCCAGGTATCTGTGCTTAACAGCACTGATTGCTGTCTTTGAAACTAACTTAACTTACCAAACGTGGTATCCACCAAGAATAGATATTGCTTGAAACTGCTGTTGGAAATAATAGCAAAAGAATGCTTAATATGTTGAATTAGCATTCCTCTATTAATTTAACACAGATTAATATTTAAGATTAATTCGAACTTACCTCACTTGAAATAAATGTGTGTTCCTGCCATAGATAAATTAGTAAACTCAGAATTGTCATGTACAAATGGGGAAGAAATCTCCACATAAATTGCAATTCTAGCAGTGCTCATGTTAACTCTTCTCAGGATAGGCAGCATAATGGGCTTACTGCCTGTGTCCTGAGTCTTTTCTTCAATTACATCACAGACAAATGCTGCATAGACTGTGCAGTTTGAGGCCAGTGGAGCTGTCTGTATCTGGGGAATCAAGGTAATTCTGCCTAGCACCACCAGAAGTAGTGCCATGCAACCAAGTGTCTCTTCATTAAATATTCTTTCTTGTCACTGTGAAGAGTTTCTTTGAATCTATAGTCACTGTTTACAATAAAGGAGAGCTATGTAAATCTATAAGCATGGTTATTTTAATGTAGTGTTCTGATTCCAGCTGATTGTACTACTGAACAAATATTAAAATGAATCTTGACTTGAAATATCAAACATTTAATATGCAGATGGTTGTTGTGGTAAATAAAAACTGAAAGAACAGCAGATGCTGTAAATCAGGAACAAAAGTAAAGGTTGCTGAGCGCATCTGGCAGCATCTGTGAAGAGAAAATCAGAGTTAACGTTTTGGGTCTAGTGACCCTTCCTCAATTCGTTAACTCTGATTTTTTCTTCACAGAGGCTGCCAGCCTTGCTGAGTATTTCCAACAACTTCTCATTTTGTTTGTGGTTATTGTGATGCTTGATCGCTGAAATGCATTTGCGCCAGGCTGCAGATGTTCTTTGATTGTTAAACTTTGGCCTAGGTGTTCTGATGGCCAGAGAGTCATTTCTGCAGCACAGACTGGAGTTGTTTGACAGGACCCTTCCAAATACCAGATGCAGCAGACTTTGTTGGAATTGCCAAGGCAATTGAAAATGTTGATGAACTATTTCCCTGCACCTGGAACCCTTTGATACATGCTTGTAATAAAGAATTCAGAGGGTTCAACTTCAGTTCACACTTACCCTGGAAGTTAGATAATTAAAAACTTAGTCTTACTCCTGGGAAACCATTAAGCTGACGCCCCCAATTTACCAAACACACCTCAACTACACTTGCCCTGACTCAATACATTGGTGGGACTCATGACTGTCTCATGGCCCCCACCTCAACCTGACATAATTATCCTTCCCCTGAGATCCAAACTACCACTCCTCTGCTAGCTCATGCCAGATTATTATATAAAATAGAAATAAAATTAGAATGATTTTCACACAAAAAGCAAAATAAAGTTCCCTTTTGTTGCCCAATACTATCTGTTACAGACTGTCAAATCCAGAGAAATTATCCTCCCATTTCAGCCATTTAAGATTCTAACTAAGTGACTCCTTCCAATTTCTTTTCCATGGACTGTGATGACATTTTTATGACTCCTTTCCCAATCTGTGGGCATGAACCTTTCACAGTTCTGAGACCTAACCTTTCTCAGTTCTGATGCTTGAAAGCTTCTATACAAGCTTTCCTGCCTCAGGAACTTCATAGACTAGAAAACAGGTACTGAGGTGACTGGTTCCTTTGTACTGACCTATACTCTCATTCTTCTGAATTCAATTTTTAAAAAGTATATATATTATTCTGCTCTGAAATCAAAACAAAATTACTGGCTTGTTCTATTTGCTTTGCCTGTCATAAATTCACCATTATAAACATCGACCCTACTAACACTACAGGGTTCATCATGTGCTTTCCTAACAATTAAGTATTCTGGTCACTGTTCCAAACTGTCTTTCTGACTTTTCAATATCAAATTTCATAGAACTGACCAAAATCCTTCTGCCTCTATTTCAAAATCCAACTAAACATATAGATATATAATATAACTTTCATCACAGTGGTGCTTTGAAGAAACCCAGACTTTCTAGCAGTATAGTTCTTCTCCACCATTTATGTGCTGTTCTGTCCTTTTTGCCATGTATTTTGGTTAAATGTTGATAGCTTGTTGCATAAAACTACTTACAGACATGACACTGACATTAAAAAGTTGGCTTAAAAGCAATGCAACCAACTTCCTTCATGAAACATAAGAACATAAGAAATAAGAGTTGGAATACGGCATTTGAATGCTTAAACCATCTAACAATATCAAGGCTGATCATCTACATAAGTAAAATCACAAATTATGGTAGATAATAAAGCACAATAGATACAGAAAAGATTTTTTTTTTAAAATTAATGATAGCGGTTTTCATATTTTCATTTTCTCAGCATGACATCTTACACATTGTAAAGGCCGTCACCAGGGTTGAATATAATAGGACAGAAGAAAATATAAGTTAGAATGTCAAAACAAGAATTTTACTTTAACTATGATCATACTTAGATCAGTGTGCCTGAATACAGTATAATACAAAAGCAAATTGTGAATGCTGAAAATCTGAAATAAAAACTAAGAGTGCTGGAAATATTCACCAGGGCAGGCAACATCTGTGGATGGAGAGAAGCATCGCCTGAACTTTCCAAGGTAGAATGTTCAGAACATAGGACAGTTCAGCACAGTACAGGCCCTTCGGCCCACGATGCTATGCCAATCTATTATCCTACTAAGATCAAACTACCCTGCATACTGTACATTATACTATCATCCATGTGCCTATCCAAGAGTTCCTTAAATGTCTCTAATGTATCTGACTCCACTACCACTGCCAGCAGCGCATTCCACAGGCCCACCACTCTCTGTGTAAAGAACCTACCTCTGACCTCTCCCCTATACCTTCCTCCAATCACCTTAAAATTATGCCCCCTCATAATAATCATTTCCGCCCTGGGAAAAAGTCTCTGGGTATCCACTCTATCTATGCCTCTTATCATGTTGTACGCCTCTAACAAGTCAGGTCTCATCCTTCTCTGCTCCAATGAGAAAAGCCCTAGCTCCCTCAACCTTTCCTCATAAGACCTGCCCTCCAGACCAGGCAGCATCCTGGTAAATCTCCTCTGCACCCTCTCTAAAGCTTCCAGATCCTTCCTATAATGAGGCGACCAGAACTGAACACAGTATTCAAAGAGTGGTCTAACCAGGATTTTATAGAGCTGTAGTATAACCTCATGGCTCTTAAACTTAATTCCCCTGCCAATGAAAGCTTACGCACCATATGCCTTCTTTACAACCCTGTCAACTTGGGTAGCAACTTTGAGGGATCTGTGGACGTGGGCCCCAAGATCCCTCTGCTCCTCCACACCGCTAAGAATCCTTCCATTAACCCTGTATTCTGCATTCAAATTCGACCTCCCAAAATGAATCACTTCACACTTTTCTGGGTTGAATTCCATCTGCCACTTCTTTGCCCAGCTCTGCATCCTGTCAATGTCCCATTGCAACCTACAAAAGCCCTCCATGCTGTCCACAACTCCATCAACCTTCGTGTCATCAGCAAACTTACTAGCCCACCCTTCCACTTCCTCATCCAAGTCATTTATAAAGATCACAAAGAGCAGAGGTTCCAGAACAGATCCTTGCAGAACACCACTGGTCACCGATCTCCAGGCTGAATACTTTCCATCTACTACCACCCTCTGTCTTCTATTGGACAGCCAGTTTTGTATCCAGACAGCCAAATTTCCCTGAATCCCATGCCTCCTTACTTTCTGAATGAGTCTACCATGGGGAACCTTATCAAATGCCTTGTTAAAATCCATATACACTGCACCCACTACTCTGCCTTCATCAATGCGTTTTGTCACCTCCTCAAAGAATTCAATAAGGCTTGTGAGGCATGACCTGCCCCTCCCAAAGCCATGCTGACTATTTCTAATCAAACTGTGCTTTTCCAAATAATCATAAATGCTAGCTCTCAGAATCCTCTCCAATAATTTGCCCACCATAGAAGTAAGACTGACCGGTCTGTAATTCCCAGGATTATCCCTACTTCCTTTCTTGAACAAGGGAATGACATTTACTTCCCTCCAATCATCTGGTACTACTCCAGTGGACAGTGAGGACGCAAAGATCATCGGCAAAGGGGCAGCGATCTCTTCCCTTGCTTCCTGTAGTAACCTTGCGTATATCCTGTCTGGCCCAGGGGAATTATCTATCCTCTTGTTTTTCAAAATTTCTAGCACATCCTCCTTCCTAACATCAACCTGCTCGAGCATATCTGCCTGTTTCATGCTGTGCTCACAAATGTCAAGGCCCCTCTCACTGGTGAATACTGAGGCAAAGTATTCAGTAAGGACCTCCCCAACCTCTTTTGACTCCACACACAAGTTTCCTCCACTATCCCTGATTGATCCTACCCTCATTCTGGCCATCCTCTTGTTCTTCACATAAGCATAGAACACCTTGGGGTTTTCCTTGATCCTGCCCGCCAAACTTTTTCATACCTCCTTCTAGCTCTTTTAAGGCCATCTTCAGTTCCTTCCCAGCTACCTTGTAGCCTTCTAGATCCCTGTCCGATCCTTGCTTCCTCAACCTTAAGTAAGCTTCCTTCTTCCTCTTGACTAGATGTTTCACATGTCTTGTCATCCAAGGTTCTTCACCTCACCATCCCTTCCTTGCCTCAGTGGGATAAACCTATCCAGTACTCGTAGCAACTGCTCCTTTCTGAAGAAGGGTCTAGGCCCGAAACGTCAGCCTTCCTGCTCCTCTGATGCTGCTTAGCCTGCTGTGTTCATCCAGCTCTACACCTTGTTATCCCTAAACAACCTCCACATTTCTGCCGTGCACTTCCCTGAGAACACCTGTTTCCAATTTATGCTCTGCAGTTCTTGCCTAATAGCGTTGTAGTTCTTCCTCCCCCAATTAAATACTTTCCCATACCGTCTGCTCCTATCCTGCCTGACCTTTACGCCCTGACACCCTTAGACCTTACACCCTAACCTTGGGTGGCATGGTCGCTCAGTGGTTAGCACTGCTGCCTCACAGCGCCAGGGACCTGGGTTCAATTCCACCCTTGGGTGACTGTCTGTGTGGAGTTTGCACACTCTCCCCGTGTCTGCGTGGGTTTCCTCCGGGTACTCCGGTTTCCCCCTACAGTCCAAAGATGTGCAGGTTAGGTGGATTGGCTAAGCTAAATTGCCTGTAGTGTTCAGGGGTCTGTAGACTAGGTGGGTTGTAAGGGGATGGGTCTGGGTGGGATGCTCCAAGGGTCGGTGTGGATTTGTTGGGCTGAAGGGCCTGTTTCCACACTGTAGGGATTCTATGATTCTATGATCCCTCTCCATGGCTATAGTAAAGGTCGGGGAGTTGTGATCACTATCACTGAAATGCTCTCCCTCTGAGAGATCTGACACCTGGCCTGGTTCACTGCCAAGCATCAAACCCAATATGGCCTCCTTTCTAGTCGGTCTACCTACATATTGAGTCAGAAATCCTTCCTGGACGCACCTGACAAAATCTGCTTCATCCAAACTATTTGCACTTCGGATGTTCCAGTCTATATTAGGGAAGTTGAAGTCATCCATGACACCAACCCTATTACTTCTGCACCTTTCCAAAATCTCAGTGTCTCTGTTGCTATTGGGGGGGTCTGTAGAAAACTCCCAATAAAGTGACTGCTCCTTTCCTGTTTCTGACTTCCACCCATGCTGACTCAGTAGACAAACCCTCCTCGACCACCTCCCTTTCTGCAGCTGGGATACCATCCCTGATTAGCCATGCCATCCCCCATCTCTTTTACCTCCCTCCCTATTTGTTTCGAAGCATCTAAACCCCGGAACATCCAACAGCCATTCCTGCCCCTGTATTATCCAAGTCTCCGTATGGCCACAACATTGTGGGTCTAAGTACTGACCCATGCTCTAAGTTCGCCACCCTTATTCCTGACACTTCTTACATTGAAATTGACACACTTCAACCCATTGCACTGACTGCGACTTTGTCCTATCAACTGTTTATCCTTCCTTACAGACTCTCTGCATGCTGTATCTGCCTGTACACCAGCTGCCCCATCCTCTGATCCATAGCTCTGGTTCCCATCCCCCTACCAAACTAGTTTAAACCCTCCTGAAGAGGTCTTGCAAACCTCCTGTCCAGGATATTGGTGCCCCTCCAGGTCAGGTGCAAACCGGCCTTTCTGTACAGGTCCCACCTTCCCCAGAAGGTATCCCAGTGATTCACGTATCTGAAGCCCTCCCTCCTACACTGGCTCTGTAGCCATTTGTTCAGCTGCACTCGTTCTCTATTCCTGGCCTCACCTGAGATTACTACTCTGTTCGTCCTGGCTTTTAGCATCAATCCTAACTCTCAGCATTCACTTTCCAGGTCCTCATCCCTTTTTCTAGCTATGTCATTGGTACTGATGCGTACCATGACTTCTGTCTGCTCACCCTCCCCCTTAAGAATCCTGTAGACTCAATCCTAGACATGCCAGACCTTGGGAGGCAACATACCATCTAGAAGTCTCACTCAGTACCACAGAATCTTCTGTCTGTTCCCCTAACTATTGAATCTCCTATTACAATTGCTCTCCGATTCTCCCCCCTTCCTTTCTGAGCCACAGAGCCAGGCTCAGTGCCAGAGACCTGGCCGCTGTGACTATGGTAGGGCTCCCCCTGGCCCCCCAACAGTGTCCAAAGCGGTATACTTATTATTGAGCGGAACGGCCACAGGGGATCCCTGCGCTGTCTGCAAGGTCAGCCAACAGACTTTTTTTATTCTGCAGTGAAACTGAAGGAAACGCAGGTGAAGGAGAGAATAGGTGGAGGTGTGATAAGGCCCACTTGCTCCATTATTATCCATAACACTTTTTGACACTGCTATCAGAGCTCCCTCATTGTCTCATATTTCACCTCCAAGTTCAGTATACTGTCATCTTCAACACTTATGTTTTGATCCTTGACTTCAGTGGAACTATTAAGGAAAAGTTCAGTTCCAACCTTGATTAAATTCTCACTGCCATCCCAAATGAAGAAAAGATCATTCATTGAAGGGCTATTATGCCGGGGATCACTGTGACTGTTATGTTTGGAGTAGAACTTTTATGAAAGAAAGGATGGGAAAACCAATGCAAATGATGTCCCTCAGCTGACAAACTGTGCTTGATCTGAACTCACGAATAAAATACCTTCTGCTAGAAGTTCAAATGGAAAATATGGAAGCATCCTAGACCAAGGCATTACCACTCCTAGATTTATGTGATTTTTTTCATGAAAGATCAGTGATGTTTGTATCGCTTGATCTATGCGAGAGACTGATCTTGCTGATTAGATCATTAACATTTTCTGTTGATGAACATCCACGTAGCAAAAAGACATTGCAAAAATCAAAGTACCAAGAGGAAAATGATCAGTACCTCAGCCCTAAAGCATCCTGACCTAAGAGAGGAATTCGCATTGTAATCTGGAAAATTCTCACATGTTCAACTCAACTTCAGAAGCGTGGGATAGAATGAAGTCAGCTGTTCTAAACTTATATACTCAGACCATTGAGCTCTACAAAAACAATGCTGAAATATGTGATTTCCTGGAACAAGAACAGATCATCTTTATTGCCAAACAGAACAACCCAAAGTCGCAAATGAAGAGGGTAGCATTCAAACAGCTTAATGCTCACACGCAAAGACAAATTCTGAAGATAAAGGACAAGTAATCAGAAAAGAAAGTCCTAGCATCTAAAAATGTGCTGATCAAAATAACACGTGCATTTTTTTAAAAACTGCTAGCACCAGCTATAGACAACGGTAAAATTGGCAAAACACTCTGGTCACAGGATGATGTCTGCTTATTGAGGATGATAATACTGTCAGTCACCGCAGAAACTATATACGTTCAAAAGCTCTTCAACTGTAAATCCATGAGTGGCAGCTCATACTCTCCAGGCTCTCTCCCACTTCTCTGTGGTAGAATCTGTGGTATATGGATAGGAGAGCTGCAACAAGCAAGCAAACAAAGGAATGAAAAACAGCAGCACGGTGGCCCAGTGGTTAGCATTGCTGTCTCACAGTACCAGGGTCCCCGGGTTCAATTCCTGCCTCAGGTGACTGTGTGGAGTTTGCACATTCTCCCTGTGTCTATTTGAGTTTCCTCCCACAGCCCAAAGATGTGCAGGTAAGGTGGATTGGCCATGCTAAATTGTCCAGAGATGTGTAGGCTACGTGGATTAACCATTACATTAGGGTTACAGGAAGAGGGTGGTAGGGGTTGAGTCTGATTGGGGTGTTCTTGTTGGGCTGAATGGCCTGTTTCCACACTGTTGGGGCTATAGGTTTAAAAAAAAAGCACTATATGGAATATCAGTTGAGGGCCAGGATCTCAAATGATGGATTTAGGAGGAAAACTAACCTGCTCCCCTCCGCACCTTCAGCAATGCATCAATTGTTGCTATCTTTGAGAAGGGAGATAAATCATTCTATGGGAACTCTTGTTCATAGCAGAGGAAAGAAATCCTTCCATGTGTTCCCCTGAATGGCCTACTATTTGTGACAAATGAAATGGTCCATGTGACTGCGAGCTATAGATCTTCATTAAGAATCTCTGATGTGATTTATTTTTGCCAGACAAATCCAAAGAAAAGGTTGAGAACACCAGAAATTTGCTCTGAAGAGGAGGAATATCAGACTAGAACTGTTGATTCAGTTTGTTTCTCCTAAACTTGCTGAATTACTCCAACATTTCTGTTTTTATTTTAGATTTCTAGCATCCGTTGTATTTTAATTTTATCAGGAACTCTTTGTTTCATTGATCTTACCAAAGCGTCAAGGATTTGGATGTCTAAAACTTCATCACAATCTTGCAGCTACTTCATGATAATATGACGACTATCCTGAATGAGAGATCTGAAATACATGCTTTCAAATTCCACATGAGTTGCGTATTGATCACTACACTATTTATAATCTATGGAAGGTGACTATTCACTTCAAAGATCAGTTGCCTTCTGGTATGAGTATTAAATACTACCTAGATGACAATCTATAAGACAAAAACACAAATTGCTTGTGAAACTCAGCAGGCCTGGTATCCTCTCGGGAGAGAGCAGAGTTTCGAGTCCAGTGACTCTTCACCAGAAGTGATAGCAGCTAGAAAAAAGTGATACTTATGTTGAAGACAAGATTGGGAAGGGTGGTATTTGGAGATGGTAGAGGTGAACGGACAGGTGAAGACAAAGCCCCTTGAGAGAGAGATATTAAAAAGGGTAAGCAGATGAGGAAATTATTGACAGCTGACCAGGACAGAAGAGAAGCTGGATAAATGATAATGAAAGCTGACATGAGGAGAGAATGGGTGGGCTGTACTGAAAGCAACCTGTGTTATGATAGGATCAGGGTGAATGGGGGATGGGGGCAACAATGGGGGATGTAAAAAACGTGGAGTTACAGATGAAGGCTCTAAACTTATTGAATTTGATGTTGAGTTCTAGAGGCTGTAGGGTCCCTAAGCTAAAATTGAGGTGCTGTTCTTCAAGCTTGCGTTGTGGCTGGCGTGAACACTACAGTGGGTGCAACAGAAATATTGGCGTGGGAGCACAGTGGTGTGTTGAAGTGGCAGGCAACTGGAAGCTCCGAGATAACAAGCTTGGGGCTGGATCAACACAGCAGGTCAAGCAGCATCATAGGAGCAGGAAAACTTGACGTTTCGGGCCTAGACCCTTCATCAGAAATGGGGGAGGGAAAGAGGGTTCTGAAATAAATAGGGAGAGAGGGGGAGGCGGATAGAGGATGGATAGAAGAGAGGATAGGTGGAGAGGAGGCAGACAAGTTGAAGAGGCGGGGATGGAGCCAGTAAAGGTGGCTCAGTTTTTTTTATTTATGGATAGAGCTTTGACATTCTGAAAGTGGTCATCCAGTCTCCCCACTGTGGATGAAACCATGCTGAGAACAGCGAATACAGTAGACTGGATTGAATGAAATACGGGTAAATCACAGCTTCACTTGAAAGAGATTGTAAGAACTGCCAATGCTGGAGTTAGAGATAACACAGTAGTGTGTTGAAGTGGCAGGCAACTGCAATTTCAGTTTTTTATTTATGGATAGAGCTTTGAAATTCTGCAGAGTGGTCACCCAGTCTCCCAAGTGCTGTGAACAGCGAATACAGTAGACTGGATTGAATGAAATACAGGGAAATCACAGGTAAATCTGAAGAAGGGTCCCAACCTGAAACGTCAACTTTCCTGCTCCTCTGATGCTGCTCCTTGGAAAGTGAGGAAGGAGGTATATGGGCATATGGTATATGGGTTATACTTTCTGCAATTGCATAGGTTGGTGCCGTGGGGTGTGAAGAGCTATTGGGAATGGAAAGGGAATGGATTCAGGTGTCACAGAGGGAATGGTCCTTGCGCAATCCTGACAAGGGAGAAGAATATGGTCAAATGGAAATGGCATGGCATTCCGCTGGAGGTGGCAGAAATGTCTGCTTAGAATCCTTTAGATGCTGAGGTTGGTGGAGTGAGGACCATGGAGACTTTATCATTGTTGTGGGAGGGAAGAGAAGGGATAGGGCAGAAGTGCGGGAGATGTTTTGGACAAGGCTAAGGGCCTATCAACCACAGTAGTAGGCGATCCTCGGTTGAGGAAAAAGGTGGACATTTCTGACAACACACTATAAAGGGTGCCATCATCAGAGCAGATGTAATGGAGATGGAAAAGCTGGAAGAATGGGATGGAGTTCTTATAGGAAGCAGGATGTGAGGACATATAAACCAGGAAACTGTGGGAATCGGTGTGTTTGTAATGGCTATCAGTGGCTGCCCCTCCCTAAAAATGGAAACAGATGTCATGAAAGGGAAGAAAGGAGTTAGAGATGGACTAGATGAAGGTTAGAAAGTTAGAAGCAAATTGATAATTTTTCCAATTTTGAACAAGAGAAAGAAGCAGCACCAATTATGTCATAGATGTACTGGAAAAAGATTTGTGGGGAGGAGCCCGATCGGGACTGGAACAACGAATGTTGCACATACCCCACAAAGAGAGTGTCATAACTGGGTCCATGCAGGTACCCGTTGCCACACCTTTGATCTGAAGAAAGTGGGATGAATTAAAGGAGAAATTCAATTTGAGGACAATCACAGCCAGGTGGAGGAAAGTGGTGGTGGATGTAGGTGGTTCAAGCCTTTTTTCCAGGAAAAGACAGAGGGCCTAAGACCATCTTGATGAGGGATGGATGTGTAAAGGGATGGCATGCAGCTGGTGATGGATGGTGCCTGCGAACTGGAAATTTTGAAACTGACACAGGTGTCAGAAGAATTGCAGATATAAGTGGGGAAGGACTGTATAAGGGAAGAAGAAGTTGAGTTGAGTTGGGAAAAATTAAGTTCCAGGAGGCAGGAGTAGGCTGAATCAGTGGGTCTGCCAGGACAGTCCTGTTTGTGGACTTTGGGGAGAAGGTAGGAAAAGGGGGACATGGGAGGAAGAATCCAAGAGCAGGTGCTCAGCCTCTGCAGTGTACAGGTCAGTACACCAGACAACAATAGCACCACCTTTGTCAGCAGGTTGGGACTGAATCTGAGATTATAGAGTGTAGTCAGTTCAGACGGAGACAGTTTAGATCGGGGATGGGAAGGGGTTGAAGAGAAATTAAAGCAACCATTGTAATGTCAACTGTTGTCAATGAATAAGTTGAGTGCAGGTAAAAGGCCGGAGGGAAGGGTTCAAGTGAAGAGACAGTGTTAGAGATGGGTGAAGGCATCCGGGACAGGGAGAGGATTCCTTTCCAAAGTAATGGGCACAGTAGCGAAGAAGAGTTCAATGTCATGTCATGATTTATTGAGGTGAGGGTGAGAGGGATAAAACTAAGACCTTTGCTCTGTATAGAATGTTCAGCATTAAATTGTGGAATGTTAGAAGGGATAGTGAATACTTGACAAGAGGTGGGGTTAGAAGAAAGGATGGGGCCAGAAGGAAGAAGAAGGGAAGAAGATTCCGGTGGGGTGTGGGTGCCTTGGTGTTGTTGGAGCTTACATTCCTTAATGCTCAAAAAGAAGGGAGAAGTTTTCTAATTAGAATGCTGAACTAGCTGGAGAATGAAGTGTAACTAGGTGGGGCAGGATAGCTCTGACTCAGCGTGAGATGGTACTAATGGAGAGAAGGTTCGAGACCGTGCATGTGGCGGTAGCACTGAGTGTGGATCTCGGGATGTGGCGAAAACAGCTGTCTGAGGAAGATTGTATGTGATGGAGACAGCTGTGACCCAGGGGAAAGTTGAAACAAAAAGGGTGAAACTTCAGTCAAATCCACATGGAGTGATTCTGAGCCGGAGGCTGTCACTAAGGAATGAGATGTGGCTGTCGAAGCGAGTTGATAAAGACTTTGTCAAATACAAGGGGAGGAAATGAAAGTAACGGTGGTGAACAAGAAGAAAGGCTTGAATGAAAATCCTGTAGGGGAGAAGAGAAGTGGCAGTAAATTCAACATGTAAATAAAACAAAGAACTGCAGATGTTAGAAACATGAAACAAAAACAAATTGCTGGCAAAATTCAGTAGGTATGGCAGCATCTGTGGAGAGAAAGAGTTCACATTTCAAGACCGGTGACTCTTCATCAGAACTGATAGTAGCTAGGAAAATGTGGCATTTATTCTGAAGATGAGGTTTGTGGGGTATGGGAGAGAGAAAAGGTGAGTGACTAGGTGGAGACAGAGCCCAGAGAGAGAGGGATGAAAGGGATAGGCAAAATGGGGAGGATTATTGATAGTATAGCAGGACAGAGGAGAAGCTGAATGAGTGCTAATGAAAGCCGAGAATAAGACAGAATGGGTAGGTTGTACAGAAACCAATCCATGTCATGTGATAATTGGACTGAGAGGTGATGAGATTGGTTTGGTTGTACTCTAAAACTCAAATCGCTTCCATGCTAAAATAAACTGATCGTGAAAGATGTACATGAGCTATAGTTTGCAAATGATTGCAGTGTCATTGCTCAATCTCTAACAGCTTTCTAAGCCACTCTTGATTTCTTCAATTTTTCACGCATCAAGACTGTGCCTGTCCTGAAATTATACCGGGACAAGCTCACATCAACCCACACCTGGTTTGTTAAATATTCCACCTCCCACACATGTTGAAAAAGACACTGTGGAATTTGTGGTGCACTTGCCAAACCTTTACAGGCACTTATGTCTAAAGCTACAATTGAAGAAGAGATCCAACATAGGATCTGTGTCACCTCAACTTTCTACTGACTATGGTAATGAATGTTTTAAAGAAAAGACCTCTGCAAGTTAACAAAATGGTAGTAAATACCAAGTAGTTGTTGTCAGTCACCATTCTCTTGTACGGCAGTGAGACCTGGACTGCAGACCAGACACACTTACCAGCATAAGAGAAATTCAACCAGCAATGTTTCGGCTGCATCTGCTGAATCCAGTGAGAAAAACATTGAACAACCACTATTGAGGTTATTGAAGCGAGCTTCAGAAGTGTTCAAACAAAACCCCTGAAAAATCAACTACAGTGGAAGGGACACTGACGAGACGGCTTGAAAGATTCTCCCCAGCAGGCCCCTTTTTCTCAACTCTTAAATGGCCTGCATTCCAGGGGAGAATACAGAAAATGCTTCAAAGACACTTGATCTGAAATATTGACATTAATATCTTGGGGGAGCTTGCTGCCATTGTTCAAAGTGTCCACATCTTTCCATCAAGATGCTTCAGGCATTGTCCCCAAATGCCCTAATATCAAGACAGAGCTGTAGCAAGAAGAAAAGGAAGAAAATCCTTCACTCTGGACTCACTTCCTCATGTGCTATCCTTCTCCATATGCCTAATGATCTTTGGGTTTAGATTTAGCCTATTCAGTCACACTAAGACCCAAGATAGAAACGTACAACCTTGAGTAAATACCATCCTCAAATCAAGAGACAACTGGTACTGTCACTGCTGCCATGCTATGACATCAGTCTGTGGGAATTAGTCACACAGAGACAAGCCTCTGTTGGTGAGTGAGTTCAGAGTTTCCTTTTCTGCTCCCACTGGTTAGAGTTCATTGTGCCTTTATCCTCTGACTACTGACAAAATCTGGGACCTATGCAGTCATCGAAATAGTATTGTTTTCAGAAGGTGCAGTTAGTTGCTTAATGATCAACCTCATTTGACTTCATGCTGTTGGCCCAGCCAGCAGTCAGTGCATAGAAACTCTCACTGAGAAAAGCTTGAGAAGGCACAAATGCATAAAGACTGCAAGAACACACAAAGAAACTGGCACAACTCCTTTTGCACAATTCTTCAGACTTTATTGCCTCCAAATATACCCGTAAGTCCCTCAGAAAGTTCGCTGCTACATTTCAGCTTAGTTATCTCATGTTAGAAATATCATTAACTGAAATATTGGTCTGGGTTTTCATCGTGGTCTCAGGAAATATGTTTAGGATGTTCGGGGACTCGGAAACCCAAGCTTGTCACCTCTGCCCATAACTGCCATATTTTTATCTCCTGGGCAGGTAGATCCGATTTTTCTCAGCCTTGCATGCTGAGGTTGGCTGTCAAACAGACCTGTCTTGCTTTGCTGGGATGTTCGCCCATTTGTCCAGCATAGTTTGCTCCCAACTCTCACCATCCCCCACCACAATCACCAAGTCCTATCCATGCCCCCGCTTATTTAACACAATTTATTACCCATATCTTTTAAGAATATCTTACACTATTAATCAAACTGGCAACAACCCACTTCTGAGATAGGTTGTTCTATTAATTTAAAATTCTGGGTGATTGTTTTGATTAGTCAGACAACCTAAAACACAGGGAAGTGGTCTCAGGGAAGGCACCGATCATTTAGAACTTTGAGAAGAAATTTCTTTGCTTGTTGCATTGGGTATCTTTGGAATTCTTAGCCTGGAGGGTTGTGATGCTTCATTGTTGAAAATATTCAAGACACTGATAGACAGATTGTTAATATCTCATGGAATCAAGGGGATGTGGAGGGCAGTCAGCAACGTAGAGATGAGCCTACGATCATACATAATCATTTTGAATAGCAGAACAGTGTCAATTGGCCATATGGTTTCTACCTGCCCCAATTTCTTCTTTTATTCAATCTTGAGTACACAATAGCTTTTCTTTTCCTTTGAAAACGATACTGTAATGCAGTTCAACACTTAGACAATGCTGCTCAAAGTAATGTTCAATTTACTTTTGTAGAAACCGAACCCTATGACCAATTATTTTTAGAGGAAAAGTACTCCTCAATTATTATGCAACATTACTAATGACTTTTGCAGCCCTCAGATGATTTAATATTTACCTGTCAAAATGTTTACAAGCCCTCAGCAGGTTTTCCATGAGGTTCATTTGCTGTCAAACAGAATGTGTTTATGAATCCTTCCAAAACATGCCCAATATGATAATACCGAGGCACCAGAAGAACACCTGTTTGGCGGGCAGTTGATCATGAACAGATATCAAAAGAGGTGCTTGCAAGTTTGCAACCCGATCTTCTTGATTCTGGGAAGTTTGTATGGGCTACTTTTCCAGTGAAAAATGCAGAATTGCAGTCGCACAATACTTGTTTTTTTGTTCAACTCTGACCCATTTCCAACTTCTTTGGGATCCAAAGATACTGACTATTAAATCTGTTTCTCTCTCCATCAATTCTTTGAGGAGGTAACAAGTAGGTTGGACCAGGGAAACCCAGTGGATGTTATCTATCTAGACTTCCAAAAGGCCTTTGATAAGGTGCCTCACGGGAGGCTGCTGAGTAAGGTGAGGGCCCATGGTGTTCGAGGTGAGTAACTGGCATGGATTGAGGATTGGCTGTCTGACAGAAGGCATAGAGTTGGGATAAAAGGCTCTTTTTCAGAATGGCAACCAGTGACGAGTAGTGTCCCGCAGGGTTCAGTGTTGGGGCCGCAGCTGTTCACCTTATATATTAATGATCTGGATGAAGGGACTGGGGGCATTCTGGCGAAGTTTGCCGATGATATGAAGTTGGGTGGACAGGCAGGTAGTACGGAGGAGGTGGGGAGGCTGCAGAATGATTTAGACAGTTTAGGAGAGTGGTCCAGGAAATGGCTGATGAAATTCAATGTGAGCAAATGCGAGGTCTTGCACCTTGGAAAAAAGAATACAGGCATGGACTATTTTCTGAACGGTGAGAAAATTCATAAAGCCGAAGTACAAAAGGATCTGGGAGTGCTAGTCCAGGATTCTCTAAAGGTTAACTTGCAGGTTGAATCTGTGATTAAGAAAGCGAATGGAATGTTGTCATTTATCTCAAGAGGGTTGGAATATAAAAGCAGCGATGTGCTTCTGAGACTTTATAAAGCTCTAGTTAGGCCCCATTTAGAATACTGTGTCCAATTTTGGGCCCCACACCCCAGGAAGGACATACTGGCACTGGAGCGTGTCCAGCGGAGATTCACACGGATGATCCCTGGAATGGTAGGCCTAACATACGATGAACAGCTGAGGATTCTGGGATTGTATTCGTTAGAGTTTAGAAGGTTGAGGGGAGATCTAATAGAAATTTACAAGATAATGTATGGCTTAGAAAGGGTGGACGCTGGGAAGTTGTTTCCGTTAGGTGAGGATACTAGGACCCGTGGGCACAGCCTTAGAATTAGAGGGGGTCAATGTAGAACAGAAATGAGGAGACATTTCTTCAGCCAGAGAGTGGTGGGCCTGTGGAATTCATTGCCACGGAGCGCAGTGGAGGCCGGGACGTTGAATGTCTTCAAGGCAGAGATTGATAAATTCTTGATCTCGCAAGGAACCAAGGGCTGCGGGGAGAGTGCGGGTAAGTGGAGTTGAAATGGCCATCAGCCATGATTAAATGGCGGAGTGGACTCAATGGGCCGAATGGCCTTACTTCCACTCCTATGTCTTATGGTCTTGTGGTCTTAATGCCACTTAACATTTCTGGAATTTTCTATTTTTATTTAACATAGTACAATTCTTGTTTTCCATAGTTTAGTATGTCTCTGTATACTCTGTAACACGTGATTCCTGACACCTTTTCACTGTTTAAAGACCACTGTTCGGAAAAAGCTCACTAGACTAGTAATTAGAATGCAAATGAACAATACCTTATTTGAAATTGGATTCTGTACGACTGGCCTATAGTTTAGAAAATGGCACATGCAACTGCACAATGTAGTGGTGGGGATGAAATGATATTTTTAATCTATCCAACTCAATCCCCACTCTTAAATTTTTCTAAGCTGAGTAGGTTTCTCTCGTGTATAAATGGTGAGTTTCACAATCTGATTTATTGATGTTTAGTATTATTTAAATTTATCTTGCTTAAAATCAATTTAATTAAACAACAAAATATCTTCTCAGTGTTGAGTTTTCATTTGAAACAGTGGATGATAATGTTAATATATTTGCAGTTGTTTGTGTGAGACTAGTATGTACAAATATTAGTGACATTTACTATCAGCAACCTATACTCTCTTCTCAGTTTATGTGTATAAAGAAATCACAGAATCGTAAGAATGGTAAAATAAAGATACTTTAGCTAAGGTTCTGGATAATGCGTGTATATTTGATCTTGGACATTTCACTAAAGTGTACAGGCGAAAAAAAAAATTCTGGTATTTCCACCTCACTCTTTTGAAGCTTGATGATATTTTTGGAAGAGGAGTAATGCAGCATAACAATTTACGATCCACAAACAAGATGATTGGGCTCATGACATTGAAACATGAACTTCCAGCAAAAGTGTTTTTGAAGATTTTTCATAATAAAACTAGAAAGGCAATTATGTAAAAAAAAATGCACCAATAGTTTGATTTTTTTCCAAGCAAGTGATAATCCACTGCACAAAAACAGAAGTTGCTGGAAAAGCTCAGCAGGTCAGGCAGCATCTGTGGAGAAAATTCAGAGTTAATGTTTCGAGTCAGGTGATTCTTTCTTTGTTCTTGATGTACAGCATCTGTAGTTCTTTCAGTTTTTAATAATTATTGCATCGGTATAAATGTTCATAAAAGTTCATTAATGGAGTGCTCAATTTGTCTGGGTATTATCTTAAAACAATCAAAAAAATGAGCTTCCATTTTTTTGAACAAAAAAAGGTTCTGAGTAATTTTTTTTCAGTTTGTCATCTTTGTACAAATTAACCAGCAACCTGTAGTGAAGAAATTATATGCTGTGAATTGCAACTTGCCATAAATTGTTGGCTGATTTCTATCAGTGAGCCATTCACTCTCCAATAAAGACATCTTGAACTTTGCCCCCCCCCTTTTTATTTCATAATGTTGCTGCCTTTGCACATTATCTGCTCACCATTTGACTTAACTCTCTGTGGTAAGCTTAATCAGTGGTTAACAATCATCTAAACAATGTAATAATTGTTAATGTAATACCACTCAGCCGCTCCAGTATGTTAAAATATGTATATTGCTTGAAGCTAAAAATGTAAAATTTTAAGTTTTAATGTTGTTGTTATTAGTTTTCCTTTTGTGGTTTTTTTCCAGTCTGTCTGATCTTTCCAATCTCTTTATTTCTCTTGCTGTTATTTCAGATTTACTTTTGATTTCACACACTCCAATTTCCACATGCTTTAAATGTCATGTTTTGCTTACAAAGTTCTGAGATTAGAGTTCCAGAAGGGCGAAACATTTATGATCTGTAAATGGCGCTTTTAATTTAACTGATCAGGCTAACTGGAAAATACCCCACTCCTGAAAATTTTGGGCCATTGTTTTGCAAATCAGGTCTTGCACTTTTTAGTAACCTCTGTAATGAAGTAACTTAATCATCTTCTTGATGGGAGATCATAATCCCTAAATATGATAAGTTGGTCTGAAATATGACAGTGTGTTACACATAACATAAATGTGACATCAGCCACTCAGGGGATGATTAATTGTTCTAGAAAAAATATGACAACAATACAAAGTCGAGATGTAAACTCAGTGTACAGAGGTCATATAACATATGCACGGAAATGATGGAAAATGATGACTAGATAACATGAAAAAATGTTGCACTGATAGAGAACACAACTGTAAAGTAATAACAGTGAAAACATTTGTTTTGTTTGTTAGGTTTGATACAAAAATAGGAAAGAGCATGGACTGTTGTTTGGACTTTTCTTAGGTCAAGTCACTTTCCAGTGCCCCAGTATTTAAAAGAAAAGTCAGCCATAATGGAAGGTACAGCATGGAACACAGATTGAAATTCATGATATTAAAGAACTGATGTCATAGTAGAATAAATGGGATGTAATTTTTACTTTGGATAATGATATAAGATGGGTTATTTGATCGATGCTACACCGTGCCCTGTTATCTTTTCAATTTCATTCATTCAGTGAAAACAAAATCTGTAATTGGTGACCAATTTTTATATCATCACTCACAGTTGCAATTAAACCTAACAGTTAATTTATTCAGAATCCAGAGTCTTGAGGACATTTGAAGCTGAAGAATGGAGCAGTGCAAATAATTGCAGATTTGTACCATTTAGTTTTATAATTCATCACTAGTGCAGTATGCTAAATAACATAAGTATTGGGTATACAGAGATGCTGGATAGTCCATTTCAAGGTAATACAATGTACAGGTGGGTAAATTATTTATGTAATTGTAATATTATGTCTACACTCTTGACAGTGCAAGGGAAACCTGTTGCTTAATCGGCTGCATCCAAGGAACATGAACGCCTACTATCACCACCATCACTACCTTCCGTTAAAGTCATACAAGCAAGCTGATAATGACCTTGACAAGGAATTTCATGATTAAGGACTGGGAAAATTAGTTCTCTCCATAGGTTAGAAGTACCTATCTAGCTGAGTAATCAATATCATTTATATATAAATGCAGTATTATTACGTAATTCTGATAATCCATGGTACATTGAAAGCTGCTTTTGTCATTTCAGGGAATTCAAACAATCAGATGTTCACTGCTGTCTCACATTCAAATGATATCTTGAAATCCCGTAATGTTTGTTTGCATTGCAATCTACCATTGACAAAATTGAACTTTTAACAGCGACTAGAGGGGAAAACTTAGTTATGTAGGAAATACTCAGTGTATAAATACTTCTCATGAAGGGTCCATTCCCTCTACCATAGAGGCTTTGTGGTCAAGACTCCCAGATTTGTTAATGGCTAGTTTTGTATTGTAGCCAAGCATCAAAGACTAATTCTGAAACTTCATAGTTTACCACTACCCTGTGCTTAGACCATGCACCCTATGTTGTGTGTTGACATAATTAGCAATGGCGTAGACTGTGCAGCATAAGGAGCAACTGATGAGCACATATGTCAGTACCTGCAAAAGTGGCAATTGAACCTGCCTCTGAAAACCCAAGATCAAAACAACTGCGGAATTGGAGAACTTTTCCTCTGAAATAGGGCACTGTATTGATTGCTGATAAAGTCTAGGGTGATAGTTGGAGCTCTGTGGTTTCTAATAAAGGACACGGACAACCAGCATGAAATAATTCATAAGAAACAAGAATTAAAAATACATAGGTAAGACAGAGAAAACGTTTAGACAATCACTTAACTAAATTAATATGTACCTTAACATATCTTGTAATCTGTTATGGTTTCATTACATATGGAGGAAGTGGCAGTTATATAAAAATAGTCCGACAAAACTGATTCTTGAATGTCTCCATGATGTGTCTGGGGTTCCAGTGCCTTGCTGTAAAAGCTGAAAGTAGTGTCAATATTCACTGTTAAATGTATAATGTCAAAAGTCACATAACACGACGGGCGGCACGGTGGCTCAGTGGTTAGCACTGCTACCTCACAGCACCAGGGACCCGGGTTCAATTCTGTTCTCGGGCGACTGTCTGTGTGGAGTTTGCACGTTCTCCCTGTGCCTGCGTGGATTTCCTCCGGGAGCTCCAGTTTGCTCCCACAGTCCAAAGATGTGCAGGCTAGGTGGATTGGCCATGGGAAATTGCCCGTAGTGTTTAGGGATGTATCGATTAGGTGGGTTATAGGGGGATGGGTCTGGGTAGGATGCTGTTAGGGTCAGTGTGGATTTGTTGGGTCGATGGGCCTGTTTCCACACTGTAGGGATTCTATGATGATCTATGACCAGATTGTAGTCCAACAGGTTTATTTGAAATCACAAGCTTTGTAAGCACTGCCCCTTCATCAGGTGAAGTGAAGAGAGCACCCAGGCGCAGATTTTATAATTAGAGAGATCAAAAGGTCATTCAAATGGTGTGAGTGGAGTGTCGACAGACTGAATAATAGGTCTCTGCAGGTGATCAAGAATGCCAGATGTTGTGAGTAAAGTGTCAACACCTGAATAACAAGCAAAAGGATGATCTATAATCCGATTAATTGAGGCAGAGAGATAATTACAAAAAATTAAAAATAAGCTGGTGCTGGAGCCATCCCAAATGACTGGAATAATATGGTAGGTATAAGAATCATGTGCTGAGTGTCTAACCGAAGTAACAAATAATCCAAAATTGTCCAAACTAATTAAAGTAGAGAGATCATAACAAGTTATCAAAGTGATGGGTGTCAAAACGGAACAGTAAGGAAGATTTTACAGAATAGTATGGTGGGGTCACATGTAGCGCAACAAGAATCCAAGATCATGGTTGAGGCTGCCTTCAAGGGTATGGAACTTGGCTATCAGTTTCTGGTTGACGATTCTGCATTGTCGTGTATCTTGAAGGATGCTCACCCAAAGATTGGAGGCTGAATGTCCTTGACTGCTGAAGTATTCCCTGACTGGGAGGGAACACTCCTGTCTGGCGACATATAGTGGTTCAGAGTTTCTGCAGATCCTTGTGGGCCAGTTGACGCATGATGGCATTCATGCTCACCCTGATTCATTATATCATGCCTTCCTTGAATATACCCAGATTCTTTCTTGAGAAATCAAATAATTCAACTTCTCTTCCACCCACTGTGCTCCAGAGTTGCCTCCTTCCGCTGTTCCATGCTAATGTAGTAGCCAACAGCTGCCCAATCCATACTGTCATTGCAGAAGTGTAGAGTACCTCAGAAAGCACTATATAATAGCTTCTGTATAATGACTGGGATAAAGAACCTAATTGTACTGTTGGCAAGTTAGCTGATGAGACAAAGATGGGTGGCAAAGTAAGTGGTGAAGAGGACATAAGGTGTCAGCAATTGATTCGGACAGGTTGTGATTAGGCAAAAAGGATTGATAGCTGGAGTATAATTTGAGAAGATATGAACTCGTCCCTGCTGCGGCAGCATATTAATTAAATGGAGCGGGATTACAGAACTCCGAGGTAAGGTGGAATATGAGTGTCCTGGTATGTGAATTACAAAATATTAGTTTGCAGCTTCAAATGTTGAACTGATTTTGGTTTTGGAACTTGAGTAGAATTTGGAGACACTGTGGTGTCCACAAAGATAAGACTTACATGGATAACACATTTAACAAAGTGGTCGCATCACAGATTAAGGATATGCAGGTAGAGAGGGAACGGATGACCATAGTCTAAAGGCCAGAAGGTGGTACAGGAGTCTTGCGAGTCTGTTGCACTCACTATTTGATGGTAGGGCAATAGATATGCGTTTCTCTTGTCATAGACATAACTCTAGGTTGTTATGTTCTCTCCTTGATGCCAGAGTCAAGGATGTCAGAGAATGATTACAGGACATCCTTTTGCAGGAATATTGAAGTGCCATCAGTCATGGTCAACATTGATACAAATGAGATATGGGTAAAAAGAGGAATGAAGTATAATTTAAGGAGCTAGGTATCAAGAGACTGAAAAGCAGGACCTCTAAGGCATTAAGCTAAGGATTACTCCTGGTGCTACACGCTAGTCAGTGCAAGCATAGGAAATTCAGCAAAAGGACATGTAGCTGGTAAAATGGTGCAAGAAGGAAGGCTTTAGATTTCTGGACCATTGGGACTGATTCTCAGGCAGGTGATGAAATAATTCCGCAAAGGCCAGTATCCCGCGTCCAAGTAACCCTTTATTTACACATACACAGTACAAGACACTGACCCAGCTAGCTGAGTGCCAGCTCCTAGAGTGAACAGAGCCCTTAACACTTCTCGTTATGTCTGTCAACCAGAACTCCTTGATTGAACTATGTTTACAGCCCCAATCAGAGAACTCATATTCTATGAGATCCACCAGGCTGACCTCGTTCCAATCACTGCAGGTGGGACCAATGCAAGAGGTTGGGTTTATACTTCAACAGGATTGGGGCTTAGATCTTTGTCAGGAGATTTCTACTGCTTTCGGACAAGGTTTAAACTAGCTTGTCAGAGGTGTTCGAACTTGAAAGGAAATTCAGATAGAATAAACACAAAGCCAATTATGGGAGATGCAAAAGTTGTAAATGAAAATGTAAAACAGCAAAAACAAATCCAAAAATCAACCAGGATCAAGTGGAACAAGTACAAAAAAAAAAGCAGAATTAAACTCACTGTATCTGAACAATTGCATAAATGAATTGATGTTCTAGGAGACCTAAAAAGGCATCATTTAATTGTTATTACAGGGGTGTTGCTACAGGCAGTCCAAGACTGGAAACTAAATGTAAAAGAATATTCAACATTTAGGAGGAGTAGGCAAGAAGGAAAGGAAGTGTTCTAATGCTGATAATAAGTGATAGAATCCTGCCTTCGAGAGGAAGGGCCTGCGATCTAAAGAATAGGATGTAGAATCTGTTTGTGTACTGATAAGAAAGAGCATGGAGCAGCAAGTATCGGTGGAATGGTTTATGGGTCTCTAAACAGTAATGGCATTGAAGGAAAATGTAGAAATCTAGAAATTAGAGATGTTTCTAACAAGGTGAATTCAGTAATCACGGGTAACTTCGATTTAGATACAGACTGGATAAATCTAAAGGGTGAAAGTACTGTGATGGAAGAGCTCTTGGAAAGTGTTTGAGATGGTTTTCTGGAGCAACATGTTGTGTAATCAACTAGGGCAAGGCTATTTTAAATCTAATATTAAATGACAATAAAGAACTAATTAATAATCATGTTTTAAAAGAATGCTTGGTGTGAATAACTGTAGTATAATAGAATGTTTCATTAAGGTTGAAATAATGTTACCTAATCTGAAATTAAGGTCTTAAAATGTAAACAAGGTTAATCGTGAAGGTATGAGAGGAAGTTACTTGTGATTTTGAAAAATGCTTTAAAAGTTTTGACGTTAAATAGCTAGTATTTAAAGAACGAATCCTTCATTTGCAAATTCATACATTTTTATTATTTAAAAATACCCAGCAGGGAAGGGGATAGCGCCAGCACTAACTAGGGATATTAAAGATTATATAAGATGGCACGGTGGCTCAGTGTTTAGCACCGCTGTCTCACAGCACCAGGGCCTAGGTTTGATTCCACTCTTGGACAACTGTCTGTGTGGAGTTTGCACATTCTCCTCGTGTCTGCGTGGGTTTCCACTGGGTGCTCCGGTTTCCTCCCACAATCCAAAGATGTGCAGGTCAGGTGGATTGACCACACTAAATTGCCCATCGTGTTCAGGAATGTGTAGAATAGATGGGTTATAGGGCGACAGGTCTGGGTGGGATGCTCTGAGGGTTGGTGTCGACTTGTTGGCTGAAGGGCTTGTTTCTACTTCGAAAGATCGAAGGAAGAATGTTATAAAAATGTAAGAAAGTTGTAGGACTGAGAATAGGGAGAATCTTTGAATTCAGGAAAGCATAACAAGAAATTGTTAGAGAAAAAGAAAATAGAATATGAATGTAAAATAACAAGCATTAAAATGGATTATAAAATTTTCTATAGGTATGTTAAAAGAAATAGACTAGAAAAGACATACAGGTCACTTGGATGAAGAGATGGGATTCATATCAGAGATTGCAGAGACACTAAATATGTACTTTTTGCTTGTTTTCACAAAAGAAAACAAAGCCTACCTGAAATAATTAAAACCCAAGGATCTCTCGTGACTATGAATCTGAAAGAAACTAGTGTTAGTTTTAAAAAAGGTACTGGAAAATTACTGGTACTCAATTGATAAATCTTGGGTCCTGATGACCTTCACTCTAAATGTTGGAAGTGATGGCTGCGGATCTAGTGGATCCATTTAGTCGTCATCTTTCAAAATTCGATTCATTCTACAATGGTGTCTGCGGATTGGAAAATTGCAAATGTAAACCAACTTTTTAAGAAACTAGAGAGAGAGAATGTCGGAAGCTACAATGTTAGTCTGACATCAGAAGTAGGGTACTTATAGGGTAGTGGTTATAATAAATACCAGAATTTATTATAACAGATGTGATTACTGGATATTTGGAAAATAACTTTCTGTGCAGTGTTAACATGGAATTATGAAGCTTAAATCATGTTTGATATAATTGAGTATTATTGAAGGTGTTGCGAGCAAAGTTGTTAAGGAGGATTCTGTGGATGTGGTGTATTTGGATTTTCAGGAGGTTTTCATATGGTCAAAATGGTTCAGAAACAAAATGAATGCACATGTGATTTTGGTTAATATGTTAGCATGGATTGATTAACAGGCAGAAAGCAGAGATTAGGAATATATGGATCATTCTCAGGTCAACAAGAATCAGAGCTTGGGCCCCAAAGTTGGTCTTTCTCTGCACCTTCTCTTTAGCTATAACACCTAATTTTGCATTCTTCCCTGATGTACTTATGTGTGGTATGATTTACTGGATAGCATGCTTAACAATATTTTTGACTGTATCACAGTATGTGATAATACCAAATCAAATCGAATGTTCATAATCCATTTCAATGATTTTGATGTGAAGGCTAGTTGTAATATATCCAAATTTACACATAATACAAAACACGGTGGGAATGAGAACTGTGAGGATGATGCAAAGGTTCTTCAATAGGATTTGGATGGGCTGAATGCGTTGTTAAGGGCGTAGCAGTTGGAATCTAAACTGGGCAAGTGCGGGGTATCCACTTTAGTATGAGGAACAGAGATGCAGAATATTTCTTAAATGGTGCGAGATTGGAAAATGTCGGTATTCAAAGGGATCCAGGTTTCTTTGTTCAAGCATCACTGCAACCAAGCATGCAAAGCAGCAAACAATTTAGAAGGCAAGATAGTCTTTATTTCCCATGGCTGTGGGGTTGAGATCTAGGGAACACGGTATCAAATAAAGGACAAACCATTTAGGACTAAGATGAGGAGGAAAGTATCAGTCAGTGGGTAATGAATCTTTGGACTTTTGTAACTAGAAACCTGTGGCAATTGAGCCATTAAGCAAAGTCACAACAGAGATTGATAGATTTTTAGTCACTAATGACATGAATGGATATGACAACAGCACAAGAATATGGTGCTGAGGTAGATGATCAGCCTTGAACGAGAATGTTGTGCACGTTCGAGAGGTTGAATGGCCTTCTCATCCTCCGAGTTTCCAAATAAATGGTTGGGAAGCCAAAGGAAATTGTTTACTATATTGGGAAATAGTATATAAAAGTACAGATTTTCTGGACACAGCATGCAATGTTTTCCAGAAAGCTGCTCCTTTTGTTTAATTCCCTAATTGGAAGTGGATGTGGCTGGCTGGCCAGCATTTATTTCCCCTTCCTGGTTGCACAAGAAGGTGGTGATGAGTTACCTTCATGAACCACTGCAGTCCATGTACTTTAGATAGACCCACAATTATGTTAAGGAGGATATTCCAGGACTTTGACCGAGCTGTAGTGAAGGAGTGATATGATTTCAAGTCTGGTGAGTAGCTTTGAGGGCTCTCGCAGTGGTGGTCTTTCCATGTATTTGCCACCATTGACCTCTAGATGGAAGTGGTCATGGCTTTGGAAGGTGATGTCTAAAGCTGTTTGGCGAATTTCTGCTCTGCATCTTGTAGTTAGTAGCAACAGTATGTACTATGCAGCGATGGTCGAGGGATTGGATGTTTGTGGAATTGATGTCAATTAAGCAGGTTGCTTTATTCTGAATGATGTCAAGCTTCTTGTGTTTTATTGGAGCTATGCTTATCCAGGCAACCGGGGAGTATTCCGTTACACATGTACTGAGGAGTATCCATTACACTCCTATTCATCCTGTTACTTGGAAAGTGTGTCAAGATAAATTTTCCTCTACTTTCTCATTGCAGCAAGATACCTGAATGCTTGTCGAACCTGGATCTTAAGACTAATTGACATTCTGACATCAACAACCTATTTAATTTTACTCTCTATTTCTCTCTTCAGCACCAGAACTCGCTCTCTTTCAACAGTATCCTGGGTTTCAGATCTGTTTCATTCTTTACATCATGCATCAGTTTAACAAGCTTTACTCCTTTTTTCAGGTAATAAGGAACTCAAACTTCAAAGTGCTTCACCAACTCAGATACCAAAACTTTTCCGGATTCTTCTTCCTGTTCACTGTCTTATGACCCAATCCTTCCTTCTAATCTCACCCTTTGCCATGATTCACTATCCCCTTTGACATTCCCTTCTCTGACCCCCTTGGTGTTCAGCAAATGCCTGCACTTCAATCCCTTGTGTCCTATCTCATTAAATTTCAAGAATATCGCAATGCTGAATTCTTCTTTTGCAGCCTTTGCCTTCATATTCATTTCTTTGACCAGATGTCTTCCTCTCATATAGCTCATTTGGAGAACAGCCCCAGTTTCTCAAACCTAATCTTGTAGTCATGTTTCTTCATGAGAGCACAAAGAGTCTGAGCATGGGTAGACCATTTGACCCCTCGATATTGATGTCGCACAACAACATGCACAGTATTCCAATAAATGTGGTGTCATTTCACTAAAGCATTTAGCAATAATACATGCTCACACTTACAATTTAACTGATTGCTTAGCAGTCTTGTGAGCTACTGTCAGTATCAGGTGGTCTGTCAGGTAGACAGACCTCTGGATGCATCTTTATGGTGATTGGCCATATGACCCTACCCAGTGGAGAGACAAATTCCTTTGCAAATCCTTCTTTTATACACTGTCTTACAATTATTATGTTCTATGCAATGTTTTTTTTAAAATGTTCATTCATGGATATAGGCATCACTAGTTCAATTGGCATTTATTGCCCATCTGTAGTTGACCTTGAGAAAGTGGTGGTGAGCTTCCTTCTCAAACCTGTGCAGTTCATTTGTTTTAGGTAACACGCAGTTAAGGGTGTTTCAGAATTTTGACCTAACAACGCTGTAGTAATGACAGTGATGTTTCCAAGTCATGGTGATAACTTGCTTGGAAGGGAATTTACCGGTGGTGTATATGCTGCCGTTGTCCTTTTAGAAGGTGCTGTCTAAGAAATCAGTCAGTTTCTGAAGTACAGATTGTAGATGGTACATACTTTTGCCACTATCCGGTGATGGAGGGTGTTTTTGCTGATGTGCCAGTCAAATGGGCTATTTTGACCTGGATGGTCCCAAGCTTTTTGACTGTTGTTGTAGCTGTAATCTTCCAGATGAGTGGGCAATATTCCATTGTACTGCAGAATGTCCCTTGTAGATGGTGGATGGGCTTTGAGGACTCGGGGTGAGTTACACTTCTAAGCCTCTGACCTGCTCTTATAGGCACAGAACTTATATGGCTATTTTGGTTCAGTTTATGCTCAATGATGACCCCAGGTTGGAGATGGTGGGGGGTTCAGTGATGTTAATGTCATTGAATGTCAAGGGAAAATTATTAGATTATCTCTTGTAGGCGATGGTTGTTGCCTGACACTTGTGTGACATGAGTGTTACCTGTACTTGTGAGCTAAAACCTAGCTATTATCCAGATTTTGCTGCATTTGTGCATGGAGTACTTCTGTATCTGAGGAGTTGCAGATGCATTGTGCGATCATCAGTCAACATCACCAGTTTCTTCACTCAGAGTGAACCTCTGAAATTCTCTACTACAGAAGGCTGTGGTGGCTAAGTTACTGAATATGTTAAAGAAAGAGAGATTTATTTCAGAACTTAAAGGCATCAAGGAGTATGGGGATAAAGTGGGAAAATGGCTGTAAGATAGATAGCCTTAATCATATTGAATGGCCGAGCAGGCTTGATGGCAGAAAGACCTACTCTTGCTCCTAGTTTCTAATTTTCTATTGTTCAGTGTAGTGGGTCTCCACATTGTGGGGATGCATGAAAACTGTAAGTTGTAGTTGTGCAAAGTAAAGAGGGACATGGAGGTTGTGGGAGGAGGATTGGGGATATCTGATGACCAGGCAAAGCTTGATGCTCATGCTATCCACCACAAACTGTGACCCTTGCCATCCTTTTCCAGTCTCTGGATGCACAATGCAGTTGAAAAATGCCTTGAACAATGAATCTGCCCACACTGAGCAATGTCACTTTAATGATGAGTGAGGTTAGATGTTAACATGTTGAGGGGTAAATACATGAAGCATGGATTTTCAAACTCCAGTTACGTTTCCTTTACAACCATCTCTTTGCACATATATAGTATATTCAGTTAACAGCTTATGGGTCAAATGTTTGGTCGAAAGTGGATTGTTCTATGCTGCTGATACCAGCCAAATTAACATTGTTATCTCAGTGATTCAATACTTTAAAAGGAGGCAACTCTTGGTCAAAAACATCCTGGCATTTGTGGGATTTCCAAGGGTGCTGTGCACCGAGGGAAATTGTTGCGTCATAAATCATGTAAGTATAACAGTGAACTCTCATGAATTGCAGTGGTAGACCAATAGTTGCTATTGTTCTTGTACCCCTGGAACTTATTTCTGACTGTCTTAATGATTTGTTTCTCCCTTTGCCTGGTCTCTTCCGATGTATCCAAGCCAAGCTAGTTTCCCAACTCTAAGTGGTTTCAAAACTGAATGTCTATCACAGTCTCTTTCCATCACCAGTATCTCCTGTAGGTCCGTAATTTTCCTTGAAAGGCCAAATGACTCCCTTCCTCATCTGTTTCCTCTACCTAGCTGAACTTGTTCCTATATTGTACAATTTCTCCTTCAGCCCTCCCACAGTTCTAGCCATGTTTGATTTTTTTACTGAGAAAGAAGAGTTGTACCTTCCTCAGAGATAATAGGAACCGCAAATGCTGGAGAATCCGAGATAACAAGGTGTGGAGCTGGATGAACACAGCAGGCCAAGCAGCATCATAGGAGCAGGAAAGCTTGATGTTTCGGGCCTAGACCCTTCATCAGAAA
>JAHRHZ010000025.1:40875824-40963272 GCA_024137785.1 Ginglymostoma cirratum
AACGTCAAGCTTTCCTGCTCCTATGATGCTGCTTGGCCTGCTGTACTCATCCAGCTCCACACCTTGTTAACTCTGAGAGCTGTTTTTGAGGGAGCTGGATCATTGTCAAAGATTTTCCATGTGTAAGTAAAGGGTGAGTTGCTAATGGGATACTGGCCTGCGTGGAGTTATTTCACTGTTGCTGACTGAAAATCCTGGACTTCCGTCCCTGAGAGCGTTGTGGTCTACCTGCAGCACATGGACTGCAGTGATTCAGGAAGGCAGCTCACCTCCACTTTTTTAAGTGCAATTGGAATTAGGGGTCATAATTTAAAAGTAAGGAGTTGCCCATTTAAAACTGAGATGAGGAAAATTTTTTTCTCTCTGAGTTGAGAGTTTTTGGAATCCCTTCCTCAAAAGTCAGTGGATGCAGAAAATTCAACATTTTTAATACAGAGGTGGATAGCCTTTTGATTACAAAGGGAAAAAGAATATTGGGGGTATGTGGAAATGCAGACCTGAGTTAAAATCAGATCAGCCATGATTTTATTGAACGGCAGTGCAGGCTCAGGCCACATGACCTACATTTGTTCCTTATTCGTATATTCCATAATTAATTTTCTGCTTCTGGGCCAATTTTAGTTTCAGTGAAATTAGCAAGAGCAAATATGCAATTTTACTTGATTGACTGTAGAGTTTTATTGTAATTGATTTGAACAGACAACATATCTGTAAGTTTAAGCAGATAGTTTTATACTGAATGAAGTTGTGTTGAAGCACCTACTAATTTTACACAATGCTTTTTTTTTTGCATTATCACAACGACGAGTAGGAAGGAAAAAAAAATCTAAAATTAGAACAAGAAACATACTGGAAGTAACATGAAGTGAAGATCCAATTTAAAAGTAGTGACAAATAAGATCTAATGTTCTACATATGAACATACAAACTATGAGCAGAAGTAGGCCATAAGGCCCCTTTAACCTGCCATTTGATAAGGTCATTGCTTATTTAATTGAATCTCCACTACTCTTTCAGGCCATACATCCCAGATCCTAACTGCAGTGATCATAATGAGTTCAGCCAGATTGTCCTCATCGAATATGAATTCCATGACTGGCTGTTAATCTGGCCCAATCAGAGAACCCTGGCTGACAGTTAAGAACAGGAATACCAGACATCCTGTTTACGCTGAGAGCGAGCGCTGAGCGAACTGGTTCAGTATTAAGGGTTCTTCACATGTAAGTAAAGAGTGAGATAATGATGGGATACTGGCCTCTGTGGAGTTATTTCAGTGGTGGCACCAGGAAAGCCCACTCTTGAAGAAATTCGCTCGCAACAGTCATCTTTGAGTTGTGCTAAGAATTTCTGGCAATATGCCGTTATTTAGGAAGCTTGCCTTGTTTGATCTTGCTGTCGAAGGCTGGAAAAAATGCATTATTTTTCCGGGCAAGTAACATTTGAGCCAGCTGAAAAACAATGAGTAATTCTCCTGACAGCTTGTGGACCCGCAGTTTTTTCGATTATGAGGAGTCTAACTTTCCGTGAGGCACCAGATTCTAAGAACTTTCAAGAGTTGATAGATTTAGTTAAGGAGAATTATGACTCCAACACTCTTCTAAATCTGAAATGCTATCAGTTTTACTCAGCAATTCGAGAACGAGGGGAATCCGTATCAGGATTTTTGACTAGGTTAAGACGACTAGCAGACGCATATGACTCTGGTTTGACCCTTACTCGGATGCTGAGAGGCCATTTGGTATGTGGGGTTAATAATGTAACCATTACAAAAGTGCTTACTAGCTGAAGCCCAATTGGACTTCAAACAGGCACTACAACTGGCTTTATCATTGGAAAATACAGCAAGTGGAGCGTATGATTTGCAGGGAAGTGGACACCCTTGCCAGTCCGACTAAGTTTAAGACACACCACTTGAGTGAAGGCAATTGCATAGCCTCACTCAGGACACGTCCTGATCAGAGGGACTCTAGGTTGGCCCACAACAAAACCCTGAAAAAAAGCCAACCCTCAAAACAGCAAAACAGTCCCACTAGACCTAAATTGAGTAACAGAGCTCATAGGCCGATATCCAGGAGAGTGCACACCTTGGAAAATCCATTTATATCTAGTTTGAAACAGTTAAATTACTTAGCTTCCCAACATCCAAATCAAAACAAATGTCTGGTTAAATGGTCGCCCAGTTCTTGTGGAGGTCGATACCGGCGCGCCCATTTCAGTGATTGCAGAACCAGCCTTTAACAAAATTTGCTGTAGACACCAACCATTAAGTTGGCACAAGACCTCAGCTAGCCTGAGAGCCTATACCCAGGAACCTTTGCAGATTAAGGGTACAACTTCAGTTCCAATCTCTTAAGAGAAGCAGCTGGTTCAGTTACCACTGATTACAGTGAAAGACTCAGGCCCAAGCTTGGTAGGGTGAAATTTGTTGAGAAAGATTCATCTAGATTGGCTTAGCATTTTTTGATTAGAAAATGCCTGCCTGAGTGAAGTCCTTATTAAATGCCTGTAAGTTTTTTCTGCAAAGCTTGGAGCCGAAGCCACCTGGCATGTTGACCAGGAAACAATTCCACGATTCTGCAAGGTCTGTCCAGTTCCATTTGCCTCTTGGGTAAAAGTAGAGGCGGAAATTAGAAGACTGGAAAGCAAAGGTATCTTCAAACCAGTCCAGTTTGTGGAATGGGCAGCACAGGACATATTGATCGTGAAGCCCAATGGGTCAGTTCACATTTCTGGAAATTTTAAGCAAACAGTAAACCGTTTTTGTAGCTGGATAATAACTAATCCCTCACATAGAGGATATATATGTCAAGCTGGCAGGGTGACTGCCCTTCACGAAGCTAGACGTGAGACATGTATACTTGCAAGTTAGATCAGGATTCCCAGAAATATGCTACAATGAATACCCACAAGGGTTTGTACCAATATATGAGACTGCCATTTGGGGTATCATCAGCCTATGCAATTTTTCAGCAGACAATGGAGAACGTTTTATAAGGTCTACCACTTGCCATTTATCCAGGTGATGTGCTAATGACAGAGAAGACCAAGCAACAGCACTTACAGAACTTTTTCATAGTTCTTAGACATTTCTATCAGGCAAGTGTACACCTCAGAAGGGAAACGTGTATGTTCCATGCACCCCAAGTGACCGACATGGGCTACAGAGTTGACAAGACCAGATTACACCCATTTGAGGATCAAGTGAGGGCCATGAAAGGTGCCCTGGTTCCCACATCTGTAGCTTACATCTTTCCTTGGGCTGGTGAATTATTACAGAAAGTTCATACATAACTTGGCCTCCATCCTTGCAGCTTTGCATCAACTGTTAAGAAAGGGTCAGCCTTGGAAATGGTCTGAGATCTAAGCCATAACTTTCAAGGAAGTGAAGGAGCAGCTGTCGCCCTCTAGCGTGTTAGCACACTATGATTCTAAGCATCAGGGTAGAATTAGCTCATAGGTGGCTAATTGGAAAGGAATATCCAATAGTGTATGGATCCAGGAGTTTGGCTAATGCAGAGCATAAATGTGCTCAGACAAGGAAGCAAGGTTTCTTGGTCATATTTACAGTCAGGAAGTTCTACCAATACATTTACGGATGTAATAATAATGGACTGCAAACCCCTGCTAGATCTACTCAAAGAGTACAAGACAGTGCCACTCATGACTTCATGCCATATTTAGTGGTGGGCTCTAATGCGAAGTGTGCATAATCACAAGTTGGACCACCATCCACAAGAACAAATAGTAAATGCGGATGCATTGAGCTGCCTCCTGCAGGCAGATACACCATGGGTGGTACCGCCACTGGAAGAATCTGTAATGGTTTTAAATTTTCTGGCACACATCCAATCACACTGACAATATCTGACATTGGACGTAGAAAGATCCGGTCCTGGCAAAACTGAAACAGCTGGTGGTGATGGGGCAAACCAAAAGGTCACCACAACCAGAATTGAAATGTTTTTGGACTTGGAGAGACCAGATTACAGTAGAGGATGGCATATTATTATGGAGAGCAAGAGTGATTGTCCAGAGCAAAGGTCACTGTCAAACTCTGGCTGAACTCCACCAGGGTCATCCAGATGTTTCTAAAATGAAGATGTCGGCAAGAAGCTATGGCTAGTGGCCAGGATTTGATGCAGATATACCCGCCGTGGTGGGACAATACCTAGACTGCCAACAAGGACAAAAATTACCATCAGCAGCTCACCCACATTCGTGTGAATGACCGGGTAAACCCTGGGCTTGGTTACGTGCTGACTATGCAGGCCCTTTCATAGGTTCAATATTGTTAGTCATTGTAGATGCCCACATAAAGTGGCTGAATGTACATAGAGTTTGTTCATTAAACACGGGGATGATGATAGAAAAACTGCGCACATCTTTTACAATAAATGGACTCCCAGAAGCATTAGTCACAGATAATAGCCCATGGTTTACCACCAGAGAATTTGAGTATTTCTTAAAATCAAATGGTGTTCGACAAATAAGGATAGCTCCATACCATCCATCATCCAATAGGCTGGCATAAAGACGAGTCCAGAGTTTGAAGGCAAGCTTAAATGAACAGCCTACACCTTCACTGGATACCAAACTGTCCTGGTTCCTTTTTAATTGCAGGACCACCCTCGTACAACTAAAGCAATAGCTCCATCAGAGTTGCTAATAGGGAAAATACTCCACACCAGGTTAAACCTGATTTTGTGGACCTTGGGGGGCTTGGTGAAATGGCATCAGGAATACCAATGTCAGATATAACACTCTGCTGTACGAAAAAGACAGTTTACTTCAGGGGACAAAGTTTGGTGTAGGAACCACGGGAATGGCCCTGCATGGATAAGAGGCACGTTTAGTTTATGAAATAGCTTCAAACTTCAGACTTTCTAATATTCTTTACAATAATATATGACCATCACCTTTAGTATTATACTTTCCTTAACTTTCTTAGAATTTTTCTTGTTGCACTCTAGTTTTATTAATAAACATATTTTTGATTTTTTTCTTTAAATTTATTTACCCTTGTTACCACACCAAAACCCCATTCAAATATATCAAGGAGATAGCCTAGATCTTAACTTTTGCCTTATTTAATGACAGGTGTAAAATGCTGTGTTCTAGGTGTAATTTGATTGGTAACACTACCCGGCTTTATGCAAAGCACAATTTGTCTTACACCCAGTTAAAATTCAAACTAAAGAAAGAAGAATTGGCATTACTTTAATAATAGGATAATATACTATTTAACTGCTAAACAGCAATTGTTCCAATAGAGTAACATTCCATAAATACGCCCTTGGCAAAGACATGCTTGATAAAATGGATTGTCTCACTTATAATGTTTCACCAGTCCAGAAGAAAAGAAACACCAAGAGAAAATTCTAGCAGAGAGAGAGAGAGCTCTAATTTTTTGCTGTGGCTGAGAGAGATGTCTAACAGCTTTCACAGCTAATTTGAAAAGTCTAACTACTGAAAGCTAAACTAAATCTCTCGTTCTGTGGGAGCTTGACTCTACCCATTCATGCTGCTTATATTGTTTTAACTTTAGAAAAATCCCAGGGCCTCACAAGATGTTTACTTTATTGGCTTGGAAGAGACAATTTATTCCCATCTGTCTCAAAGCCTCTCTTCAAAAAAAGCCAAGACAAAATGCATCTCTCAAAGCCACAGTATCATCACATCATATATCCCATCAATCTTAGCCAGCTGTCCCTTCAAAACAAAGTCATAGACTTTGCTAAATTTAAGATTCTTGCATGAAAATGCATTCTTTGCTGCTACCATCCAGCTGGAAATAAAACCAGAGATATTCATTTAATTCATCAACTAATTCTTTGAGCATCTCTTAGATGCTAGTTATCAATGTTTGCAAAGCTACATGAAATACTGATCTATCAGCTAAATTTGGCAGTTTCGATGAGATTAATATATCGTCAAGAGCTTCCCAGGATTTTTGTACTCCTGTATTATAGCTCCTATGGTGTTTCTTAATGAAGGTACTTTCAATCCAATTGGATTTCTTTTTGGTTTGCATAGGGATTTGTTATGTTTTTGTTTACATCAGCTTCGAGTCAAAACTAATTGCTGATATTTTTATTTGTTCAGTTTTTGGTAAGAATTCCATCTCCCATGACACCTTAATCCAAATTATGTAGCATGCATAGTATTTGATTTCAATGAAGAAATAAAGTTTGGTTGAGTTCTAGTAGTGTATGAAAGTTGCATGTAATGTAAAACATAAAAAGATCCACAAGACAGTTTATATTTTTATCACACTGTACAATGTGCTAAACCAAAACTTTCAGTGTCTATCATCAATTCATTAGAAAAAAAAAAGCCTTCAAATATTTGTGGATGCAGGTTAAATAAGCTAAACAATTGCTGAAACCAGAAGGAAAATGCAAGTCCAAACTAACCAACACGTAAATAAGGATGCAGCGAAAAGACATTTTTCAAATTCAGGTAGCAAGTTAACAAAAATGTGAAGTTCAGTAGGTTTTAGATTTAATGTCTGTGTGTAGTGCACAATATTCCCCAGTCATTTTTGTGCATAGCTCAAGGGCAGGCTGTTTGGTACATCCTTTCTTCTTATTCAAATGTTACTTGCATTATATTTCCCTTGGCTAAGCTGGATACTTTGCATGTCACACATTCAGGATTGTATGAAGCTCAAATTAGCATAAAAGTTGTGTCTCATGAACTTCTACTCTTGCAAAACTCTTCACTGTTGTATTTTTTTCATGTGTCTCCACAACTTATTTCACTTGTCAATTGTTCTAATTCTGTTGCCTCTTCACAAACAATTTGACAGTGATTCAACTTGTTTAGTTTTCGGAGATCTTCATCTCGCACTTGTGGATCTGCAATGTGTAATCAACATGTTAGGAACTTATCACCATACCAGCTTATTTTGCTGAAGTGTGCTCCATATTGTAGTATAACTATTTCACATGTCTAAAGGCAATACAGGTGCCAATTCCTAAGCTTGGATGTGTGCGCACACATTCTTTGTTTTTCTTAGAAAAACCTCATAGCAAAAGCAGTTTTCAAAGATTTTCTATTAATTATTTTTGGCCCTTTATCATTGAACAAATTAACACTTTTTGTAATGCACATTACAGTCGCTCCTCCATATGTTATACTGAGCACAAATCACTTCATCAGGAATTCATTAAGTGTATGATAATCTTGTTCATGTACGAGAATTTGAAATCTCTTTCTAATCCTCCATACAGGAGAAATATGGGTGACTATAATAAAAGGAGCATTCAAATAAGGCCTATGTTCCCAGAAACACATTGTCTCAAAAGAAGCTTGTGTGTTATTTTAGGGAAGGAGTTACTCATTTAGATTTTGACGAAAAGCTGCTTTATCTCAGCAGCTCACAAATATGATGAAAGCGTACTCAGCACGTTCCCACAGTCTATATTTTCAAATCTTGTCCATTTTCTTTCTTTCCCTTCAGGTTTTCCCAGCCTACCAATCAGGGATAGGAGAAAGTACTATTTGAAGCTCATTATTCCTCTGTAACTTAATCAGAGTGTGCACCACAATAATCCCTTGGGAAAGAAATTGGTTCATACTCGTATTATATGTTTCATTGCTCCTTGTTGCCTCCAATTAATGGCATTACTGAAATGTTGGTCATTGAGTGTTGGAATCCTGTGCTAAAATTGCATGATGTAGTAATGACAACAATGTTTATTTCACGCCAATTTCCTATGTTTGATCATTAAAGATGTACTAAAGTTGTCACTGAGATTTTAAAAACTTTGTCATCTTTTTAGATTTGTTTCAGAGTTATTACATTGCATTAGGAACTTAGTTTCATAATTACAGTTTCAAAGATAATCATGGACTTGTTCTGATTCTCTTGAAATATGAATTTGGCAGATTAAATTTAGTGCTCCTGCACTTCCATTAGATATGTGAACTATGCTTGAAAGGAATGCAGGATAGAGAATTAGTATTCTGTTGGAGCATGACTTCCCTCTGTGGGAACTGAAATTATATAAAAATTGAAATTTTAGTTGAGAGAGTTCCAGGCAAATTATCAGTAAGGAGTTTTGAGTTTAATTTGATATTATTAAAAGAACAAACATGTCCAAAAACATTTTGCTCAGTTAAGCCATCAATGATCTATTTTGTAAAACATCACCAAAGAGGCAAGTTTTCATGTTTTATACTATACTAGGTATGTCATCCAGATGAAAGAGTGTTTCTTGTTATTTTAGCATTCTGTGGTGTCAGATCCCTCATGTAATTTACACTGTGTTGTAGTACATGGTCTGTGGGAGGAATGGTCGCCTTGGAGCTTGTGCTCAGTTACCTGTGGGAGAGGATCGAGAACCAGATCTCGGATGTGCGTTGCTCCACAACATGGAGGGAAGGCGTGTCAGGGTCCAGAGCTCCAAACCAAGCTCTGCAACATTGCACTCTGCCCTGGTTGGTATAAATATTTACTTCAATTGTGTATCTCTTCAGACTGTTTTTTTGAGAGTAGGAACATTTCTTACATCTCTAGGGACAGGGTTGACAGCACAAAAAAATTAAAATAAGTCTTCATGCTTATTGAATTATTACAACAAGTTATTTCATTGAAGAAGCCTTAAATTGAAACAATTTTGATTTATTTATTTCGGAAAAATATTAAAGTCTTAGAGTTATACAGCACGGGAGCAGACAGATTCGCTCTGATCAGATATCCCAATCTGACCTAGTCCCAATTGCCATATTTGGCCCATATGCCTCCAAACTTTTCTATCCATATACCTGCAAATGTCTCTTAAGTGTTATGATTATACCCACCTCCACCACTGCCTCTGGCAGCTCATTCCATGCACGCACAAATCTCTCCGTGAAAAAGTTACCACTCAGCTGCTTTTAGCCTATTCAGCCTCTCTCTGTAGCTCAAACCCTTCAGTTCTGGCAACATCCTTGTAAATCTTTTCTGCACCCTCTTAAGTTTAACAATATTCTTCGTAATGAAGGACGACTAGAACTGTACAGTATTCTGAAAGTGGCCTCACCAAAGTCCTGTACAGCCACAAATGACATCCCAACTCTTATACTCACTGTTCTGACCAATGAAGGCAAGCATGTCAAATGCCGCCTTCACCACTCTGTCTACCTATGACTCCACTTTCAAGAAACTATGCACCTGCAGCCCGTAAGTCTCTTTGTTCGGCAACACTCCCAGGGCCCTAACATTAACTGTACAAGTCCTAGATAACAAGGTGTGGAGCTGGATGAACACAGCAGGCCAAGCAGCATCATAGGAGCAGGAGAGCTTGACGTTTCGGGCCTAGACCCTTCTGCCCTGGTTTGCTGTACCAAAATGCAACACCTCCACATTGTTCTAAATTAAACTCCATCTTCCACTCGTCAGCTGTTTGGCCCATCTGATCAATGTCCCATTGTACTCAGCAATAATTGTCTTCACTGTCCACTCTACCTATTTTTGTGTCATGTGTAAACGTACTAACGATACCTCCGATATTCTCATCCAAATCACTTGTATAAATGACTAAAAGCAGTCCCAGTACTGATCCTTGCGGCACACCACTGGTCACAGGCCTCCAGTCCTAAAAACAACCCACTACCACCACGCTGTATCTTCTACCTTCAAGCCAATTTTGTACCCAATTGGCTACCTCCTCCGGATCCTATGCGATCTAACCTTACTAACCAGTCTACCACGCGGAACTTTGTTGAACGCTTTGCTGAAGTCCACATATACAACATGTACCACTCTGCCTTCGTCAATGTTTTTTGTCACCTCTTCAAAAAAACTCAATCAAGTTAGTGAGACATGATTTCCCATGCACAAAGCTATGCTGACTATCTCTAATCAGTCCTTGCCTTTCCAAATGCATATAAATCCTGTCACTCAGAATCTCCTCCAACCCAATTTATCGACCACTGACATAAGGCTCACGGATCTTTAGTTCCCTGGCTTTTCATTATAGCTTTTTTTAAATAATGGCACCGCGTTAGCTCGCCTCAGATCTTCTAGCACCTCACCCATAGCTATCGATGACACAAACATCTCAGCAAGGGGCCCAGCAATCTCTTCCCTAGCTTCCCACAAAGTTCTGGGAAACAGCTGATCAGGTCCTGGGGATTTATCCATGTTTTAAGACCTCTGGCATGTCCTCTTATGCAATATGAATTCTTTTCAAGACAACACTATTTATTTTCCCAAGTTCCCTAGCTTCCATATCTTTCTCCACAGTAATTACTGATGCAAAATATTCATTTAGTATCTCACCCATCACCTGTGGTTCCACATATAGACAACCATTTTGATCTTTAAGAGGCTCTATTCTCTCCCCAGTTACTCTTTGCCCTTAATGCATTTATAGAATCTCTTTGGATTCTCCTTAACTCTATTTGCCAAAGCTATCTCGTATTCCCATTTTGCCCTTTTGATTTCCCTTTTAAGTGTACTCCTTCTGCCCTTATACTCTTCTAGGGTATTCACTCGATCCCAGCTGTCTATATCTGATATCTATCTTTTTCTAATTCTTTACCACAGCCTCAATTTCCTTAGTCATCCAGCATTCTCTACAACTACCAGTCTTGCCCTTCACACTAGCAGGAACATACTGTCTCTGAGCTCTCGTTTTCTCATTCTTAAAGGCCTCTCTCTTCCCAACCATCCCTTTACCTGTAAATAGGCCTCCCCCAATTCACTTTTGAAAGTTCTTGTCTAATACCATCAAATTTGGCCTTACTCCAATTTAGAACTTTAACTTCTTAATCAATTCTGTCCTTTTTTCATATCTATTTTAAAACTAATAGAATTATGATCACTTGCCCCAAAGTGCTGCCCCACTGATACCTCAGTCACTTGCCCTGCCTTATTTCCCAACAGGTCAAGCATTGCTTCTTCTCTATTAAGTAAACCATATGTTGAGTAAAAATGTTTTCTTGTACACACGTAATAAATTCCTTCTCATGCAAGCCGTTAACACTATGACAGCTCCAGTCTATGTTTGGAAAGTTAAAATCCCCTACCGTTATGACCTTATTCAAATGTGTTTTATTAGCTTTACTGTCTTTTAAAAGTGAGATGAAATTGCAAAACACTTTCGGTTATCTGAACTAAGTTGACATTGTTGAACCCATTTGACATCCCTTTGAGAGTGGTATCCTTTATAACCTCTTTCTAAAAACGACTTGAATGCCAGTCAGCAAACTGTTTATTGATTTTATTAACGTGTCTGATGTAATATTTTCTCAATACAATTTTAGGAGTGAAGTTGCCTTACCATTTGATATATTTTAAAATTGTTATTCATTTCTTAATAATGATCTTCTTGAATAGGCTACATAATCCTTACCTCTTCGAGTGAATATATTGGACCTTTTTTGTTTTAAAGAGGGAGCGAAACACAGAAACTGCTAGAAATAGCAGACTGACTGTGCAACATTCCTGGGGAGATAAAAAAAAGTGCTAACATTTCACATTGATAACCTTTCATCAGAAATGAAAATAGTAAGGGTGCATTAAGGTTTAAGCATGCGTAAAGCTAGTGACTGAAGGTGGGGAGAATGAGGATGTTGATATTGTTGTGCTAGTGGTGCTTACAGCTTCTCCAGATCCATTTTTTACTTCTAAACTTTTCTCATTATCATCCCCTTTCAGTTACACAATTATCCCTCTTGTTCTTGAATCCCTTCTTCTTCCACTTTATCACAAAGCTTCACTTTTGTTCTTCCCTCGATCCTCCTCATTCCTTTCCTTGCTTCTGTTGTTGCTTAAACATTATTACATCTCTAAATTCTTCCAGTTCTGATGTCAACATCTCTTTCTCTGCCCTCAGCTGTTGCCAGGTCTGTTGTGCATTTTCAGTATTCACTGTTCTAATTTCTGATTACAAATGTTTGAAATGTTTCACTTTTGTTTATTTGAACAATGTTTTACTTGAGAGCTGGTTTTAATCCTTTCCACCACTCATTAACAGCAACTTCTATTGCATTTGTTCAGTTCGTAATTAATGTGATGCTGTGTGTTGATTTACAAGTTAGTGTATTTCAATGCTTTTTGATTTCAGTGATTTCTTCCTTTGTAAATTATTGTTCGTTTAAACTTAGTAGTCCATTTTTATTTATGCCACAAAAAAAGTTTGAATAGGAAGGTTTCATTGATTGTAATCTCAAAAGATCTGTAATTTGTAAAATAAAAGATGAAAATATATGTGTGTATATGTAAGACGATAAATGAAGTCCAAGCTCGGAATTTGCTATCTAATTATACACTACAGATCAGGGCAACAGAGCTGTGAAATTTCTTGGTCGCGTATTGTTTTTATAAACGATAACTGGAATATTTCTGATCTTTTCTGCATGTTTGATTTACAGCACTCCTCAATCATTGGTGCTCCACTTTTACCTTCTCTTAATAATGAGATTATTTGTGAATAATAGAACATCATCAATACTTTTTTTCCTTCACTCATATCCATTGTTCTGTAACTGTACAAGCTGGCCGTACGAGGAAAACAACAGGGGAATCTTACTGGAGTAAACCGAATTGAGCGAAACTGAGCATACTCTTTGATATCAGTAATTTAACTTTGTTCAAGTCCCCCACCACCAACCAATCTGGCATTTTCCACTACTCACAGGTACTCCTCTCAATTACTCCAGATAATCATGGTTCAACCTTAATACTGCTTTTTATTGTGGGTTTTTATTTTATGTAAATGACAGTAGCAATTAATTACCTTATTCTTAGGCCTTGAGAAGGTGGTAATGGTGGGCGTCTTCCTGAATCACTGCAGCCACTAGTGATAGTGCTTTCATGACATTGTTAAGTGAATTCAACAATTCCTACTCAGTGTTGCCGAACGGGCAGCAATATAATTCCAAGTGAGGTCATATGATCCCATTATATTCCTCCTCTTGTTGATTTTAGTTTCTGGGATTGAGTTTGATCTGCAGTTGCTACTTGACATAAACTACATTTCCTGATGTAAACAAGAAAGTGAAACAGCTCCACTGATGGATAAATGTACTGTCTGTTGCAATGCAGAATGAAACAGATGAGAAAAATATCGTTTCAGCCCATGGTCTATGCTTGTTATCAATTTTAGACAGAAGAGTGAATATAGCTTTAATTTCTGCCAGACATACTAGTGAAAAAATTTTTAGGTTCTATGTCTAGTAACTTCTGATTACAGTAGCACTTAAATGAATGCTGTCAAAGGTTAGGATTGAATTGGCCTTCAGTTCCTGGTGAATGATCTGATATAATAATATAAAACAGAACATCATTATCATAGCTGTTTGGACAACAGGAGTCTAAATGGATCAAACGAGAAAAGGGATCCAGGGGTACATTCGGCAGTAGGTGGATCTCCCATGATTTGATAATGGTGCCAACTCAGGGTTATTTTTGAATTGGAGAATGTCAATGGAGTCAATGATAAAAGGGATCTAAGGGAGCAAACTCTCTGATTATTACAAGTAGCAAATTATCAAGATAATTTCTATTGCAAAAGAATTAAAAGGTGAGAAGTTATATTGATGCCATGTAGAGCCTTTGTCTAGCCACACTAAACTTATTGTACACAGTTCTGATCTCCATAATACAAAAAAACATAGAGCCAGTGGGGCAAGTACGTAAAATACTTACCTGGAAAATGCCAGAACTGAACGATTATAATTATCAGGAAAGACTGAATAAGCTGGAACATTTTGTCTGGAAAAGAGATACTAATGGTGACCTATTAGACCTGTTTGCAATAATGAAGCAGTTTTACAGGGCATATGTAAAGAAGGTGTATTCACATTTAGACAGTACTAACTAATGATTATTAAATGCAATGCAGGCACTCATTAAAGCAATAAGAAATTCAGGAGGAACTTTTTAAGCTAGAAAGTAGTTAGAAAGTGGAACAAGGAATAGTTTAGATGAATAGCATACACACATTTATGGGACAGCTAAGTACAGGGGATCGAAAAGAATGTCCTGATGATTTTGGGTGAGAGAGGACTCATGGCACAATAACACTGACATATTCCAGTTAGGTCTGATGGCTATTTCTGTGCTGTAAATTCTATGTCATTAATCTGATCTGCAGTCACTCAACTCATTAGTAAAAGAGATACTTGATTATCTGGCCAGCAGAAAATCTGTTTCTGGAAGAAAGGTCGGAGTTGTGCATGGGGTCCCTGAGGAATCCCTATCCTTGCAGACTCTGACAGAATTGCCTGGGAAATAGGGTGATATGGTGGTACAATGGTTAGCACTGCGGCCTTATAGTGCCAGGGACCTGGGTTCAGTTTCAACCTGGGTGACTGTGTGGAGTTAGCATGTTCACCCCCTGTCTACATGGGTTTTCACCAAGTGCTTTAGTTTCCTCCTACAGACCAGAGGATTGACCATAGTGTCCAGGAATGTGCAGGGTAGGTGGATTAACCATGATAAATGTAGGGTGGTGGGCTTAGGGTAGGAGGCTGGGTTTGGGTGGGATGCTGTTTGGAGGGTCATTGCAGATTTGCTGAGCCAAACAGCCTCTTTCTGCATTGTAGGGATTCTATAATTTGCTGAAATTGAATATTGAGCTTGGCAATTCCCTGTTCCTGAAACCCTCTAAGCATTGGAAAAATAAGAGGGTTCTTAGGAAGTTAATTAAATAGTTACTGAGGAAAAGTTAGACTATTAAATACAGAGTGTAATTCCAGAGCAACTATTCAACTGATTCCTTCCCTCACATCCAAAACACCCTGATTTACACTCCCCTTACACCTCTTACACTTACCAGATGCTGACCAGACATCAATATCTTCTCTGACACACTTTCCTCGCCACTGGACAAGATACGCTCCTTTGCCCCTGGATCATCACTAGCTTTAATTCAACTTGACACCTTGCGCCTCCCCCTCCACCTTTTCCTGCCCTTTTTATGCCCCCACAACAAACTCTCCCTTACACTACCTCCCCCTAGCATTCTAATCTCATACTTACTTCCTCTACTTACCGTTTCACAGCTGGCTGTCAAACTGGCTGTCCATTATGCTGGACGTTTCAGAAATTTTGGAATGAGGCAGCTTACTGCTGTGAAAAAGAGGATGTGTATTTTGTGGTTGGTTGGCTCTTCTTTCGCTTGCTGGTTAACAGAATCAGTTCAGCCTCCAATGAAGCGCTGTTGTGTTTTCCCGCCTGTTATTTAAACTCTGGTTTCAAACCACCAGTTTGATTGGGACAACACCAGGATCCTGGGACAGGCCAATCAGAGACAAGTGTGGGAATTCCTAGAGGCCTGGTTCTCCACTAAAAATGCCATCATAGAATCATAGAACATTACAGCGCAGTACAGGCCCTTCGGCCCTCGATGTTGCGCCGACCTGTGAAACCAATCTGAAGCCCATCTAACCTACACTATTCCGTTATCATCCATATGTTTATCCAACGACCATTTAAATGCCCTTAAAGTTGGCGAGTGTACAATTGCTGCAGGCAAGGCATTCCATGCCCTTACTACTCTCTGAGTAAAGAATCTACCTCTGACATCTGTCCTATCTCTATCACCCCTCAATTTAAAGCTATGTCCCCTCGTGCTAGCCATCACCATTCGATGAAAAAGACTCTCACAGTCCACCCTATCCAATCCTCTGATCATCTTGTATGTGAACAACAAATGGAACTGTGGTAACCCAGCTCAATGGACACCAGAGTTTAAATAACAGGTGGGAAAACACAACAGTGCTTCATCGGAGGCAGCACTGATGATATTACCCAGCGAGGTAATGAAACGTCTGTGGAACAACGAACCAGCTCGGTGAGACAACCAATCACAACATCTACAGCCCGAGCTACAAATCTACTGAAAAACCTTAGAGGATGTGTATTGCCTTCCCTGATAGGTCTTCAGTACAATGGATTGGCTAGAATGGAACTACAACTCTATGTTTCTGAAGGGAATCAAATCAGAATCTTCTGTCAGAAATGTGGAGCTATTCCATTGTGTAAAGTCGAAGTAGCAGGATGATCTGTATGAGATTGCCAATCTTTGGAAAGTCCATCTTTGGATTTCCAAAAGGCATCGAATAAGGTCCCGCATGTAAAGCTACTTAATAAGTTAAGATCCCATGTGTTGAGGGTAGTATATTAGCATGGATAGAGGATTGTCAAACTAATTGAAAACAGAGAGCTGGGATAGAGGGGACATTTCCTGTAACTGCTGGAGTTCTGCAGGCATCAGTGCTGGGGCTACAACAGATGAGGGAAGTTAATCTATGTTTGCCAAATAGGTGAGGAGCAAGTACTGAGGAGTTATAACAAGTCTACAAAGGAATGTAGAACGTTTGACTGAGTGGTCAAAAGCTTGGCAGATGGAATTCAATGTGGGAAAATATGAGTTTATGCATTTTAGCAGGAAGAATGGAAGATCTAAATTTTATTTAAACAGACAAAAGACTAGAGAAAACCGCAGCACAGAAGGACTTGTGAGTTCTCATGCAAGAATCACAAACAGCTGGCACCCAGGTTCAGTGGATAATAAGGAAGACAAATGGACCATTGGCCTTTGTTTCAAAGGGAATAGGGTATAAAAGTAGGGAGAACTTGCTAAAACTATACAAGGCACTCATCAGAACACACTTAAAATACTGTGAACAGTTTTGAATCCCTTAAGTAGGGAAAGATATACTGGCGTTGAAGGTGGTCCAGCAAAGGCTTGCTCGGTTGAACCCAGGTATAAATGGGTTTTCTCACAAGGAGAGGTTGAGAAGATTGGGTCTGTATTTAGTTCAGTTTAGAAGAATAAGAGGAAATCCATTGAAACATTTAAAAGTTTTAGGGGGTTTAAAGAGCAGATGCTGAGAAGGTGTTTTCCCTTGTGGGAGTGTATAGGTCCAGAGGGCATAATCTCAGAGTTAGGGTCCTTTTCTTTAGTCATTCATGGAATGTGAGCATTGCTGGCTAGGCCAGTATTTATTGCTCGTTCCTACCTGTAAAGAGTCATGGGTCAACCACATTGTAGGTCTGGAATGTCATGTAGGTCCAACCAAGTAAGGATAGTAGATTTCTTCTGTAAAGGACATTCGTGAACCTTTTTTTTTTCCACCAACTGTTAACAGTTTTTACATTAGCTTTCTTTTCTTAACTACAGGTTTGTTTTTATGAAGTCCAGATTTCATCACCTGCATTTCTTTTGTTCCCCATTCAAGCCAGAGATGAGATTTTCTTCTCTCCTCTCAGTGTGTAGCAATTCTGTGACATTTGTCACCACAGAAGCTGTTGAGTCTGTGGCATTAGTATATTTACAGATGTGATGGACAGATTTCTAATCTGTACAGAAATCCAGCATTATGGGGATAAGGCAGAGAAGTGGTATTGAGGGCTATTACTTCTGTCATGATATCATTGATTTGCGGAGCAAACTCGATAAGCTGAATGGCTTACTTCAACTCCTATGTTTCATCATCTATTTTAAGGTATCAGTTTAGACAAGCCAGGATTGGCCAGTTGTCTTTGTATTGCTTCATTAAATGAAACAGCCTGCTGTAGAACCTAAACTCAATATCTATACTCAATATCTACTACAATCCAAACCTAGTAATTTGCATGACTTTTTCATTGATGTGTTGAGGATTCAAGGGAACATTATTACTGAAATTTATTGGTAGATGTAAATTCTGAACACTTCACTAATAACATTTTTTCACAGTTCTTTACAAATTTGCTAAAGAGTCTTCCAAGTTGCTTATTGATAGAAATTTAGCAGGTATAATGAAATGCCAATATTATGAAATGTGACTGAACCTTTCTGTTACTCATTTCTGGAATGTAAGCATGGTAAGCAATAAATCCCACCTTGGGAAGGTGGTATTTATTCAATGTAGTCATGGTACACCTGCATGTTTTTAAGTAAGTAGTTCTAGTTGTATTGACCAATGATGAAGGAATAGCACTGTACTTGCAAATATGATTTTTGGGCCTTTTTATTAGAGATTTATCTTTTTTTTAAATTTGTGTTTCAAAGAACTGTTATGACACTTTGACCAGGATCAGGGATCGTATTATGAAATAATCATAAGGCTCATAAAATACCTTCATATTGATATTATAAAAGGAATGAAGTTTTAAAATTGATTATTAATCATTAGACACACTTCCTACAGATAGCCCTCATGGAAGTGGCAAACATGAGGTTTTGATCCTTATTTTTCAAAATATTATTCACGATCTGTAATTTTTACGCACAAATACGACCGTCTTCTTTTGAGTTCTGATTTTGAGCCAAGTGCCTATGTTTACTGCAAGCTGTAGTCTATTAATTTTCTGTCAACATGTTGATTGCAGTAATGTCTTCACTCCTGACTGTTCAGGCTTCTAGGAACTCCCACACACATTGTAGTTTCTTCAAGCTTGAAGTGGCATAGCACGGATGAAAGTAGCCACGTTTCTGGTCCAACTGAAAAAGTTGTGTTTGACAAAAGTTGTGTTTGCAACTATACATGAATTGCACAAATCAAGTCCAACTTTTCCCAAACCTTTTTTTCCCTAATTCTATTGTTAAAGCGTCAGATATAGGAGCAAAATTAGGCCATTCCAATCCATCAAATCTGCTCCACCATTCAATCATGCTGATACATTTGTCAACCCCATTTTTCTGCCTTTTCTCAATAACCCTTGATTCTCTTTCTAGTCAAGAGACTATATATCTCTATCTTAAATAAATTCAAAGCCTTGGCCTCTACAGACTTTTATGACCATGAGTTCCACAAATTCACTACCCTCTGGCTGAAGAAACTCCACCTCATCTCAGTTCTAAAGGATTGTCCCTTTGCTTTGAGTCTGTGCCATCAGGTCCTAGTCTCTCGTACTAGTGGGAACATCTTCTCTACGTTCACTCTATCCAGGCCTGTCAGTATTCTGTGAGCTTCGATGAGATCCTCTCTCGCCCTTCTAAACTCCATCTAGTACTGACACACAATCCTCAAGCTCATGTAACCAGCCCTTCATCCCTGGGATCATTTTTGTAAACCTCCTCTGAGCCCTCTCTAGTGCCTGCACATCCTTCCTCAAATACAGGGCCCAAAAATGCTCACAATATTCTAATGTGCTCTGACCAGAGTCTTATATACCGTCAGAAGTGCATCTCTGCTGTTGTATTCTAACCCTGTTGAAATGGATGCTCACGCTGCATTTGCCTTCACAGAAGGAAAGGAAGTGCTTTGGTGGTAGGGGATTCTTTAGTCAGGGGAGCAGGCGGGTGTTTCTGAAGCTGAAGATGTGACTCTAAGATGGTGTGTTGCCTCCCTGGTGCTGGGGTCAGGTATATCACTGAACGGCTACAGGGAATCCTGAAAGGGAGGGTGATGAGTTAGAGGTCATGGTACATGTTGGTACCAATGATATGGGCAAAGTGAGGAATGAGGTCTTGCACCAAGAATTCAGGGAGCTTATCAATCAGTTAAAGAGCAAGATCTCAAAGGTTGCAATCTCTGGATTACTCCCAGTGCCATGTGGAAGCAAGTATAGAAATAGGAAAATAGGACAGATGAGTGCTTGGCTAAGGTGTTGCTGCAGGGAGCAGGGTTTCTGGTTCTTGGATCATTGGGACCTCTTCGAGGGCAGGGGTGACCTGTACAGGAGGGGCGGGTTGTACTTAAACTGGAGGGGAGACCAATGTCATTCGTGCTACTTGGGAGGATTTAAACTAGAGTAAATGGGGGCTGGGAACCAGAGCAGCAGGTCAGAAAGTGGAGGGATTAAAGGGAAGATGGATGTTATGATCAGTAAGTCTGAAAGGAAGGATAGGCAAGGACAAGTTACCGAACATGATGGGGCTAATTGGCTGAAGTTTGTTTTTTTCAATGCAAGGAGTATTATGGTTAAGGTAAATAAGCTTAGAGCCTGGATCAGTACATGGGACTATGATGTTGTAGCCATTACAGAGACCTAGTTGCGAGAGGGACAGCGTTCCAGGTTTTTGATGTTTTAGGTGAAATAGAGAGGGAGATAAAAGAGGTGGAGGAGTTGCATTACTAATCAGAGAGAACATCACAGCTACGTTCAGAGATGGCATGCTAGAGGGTGCATCCACTGAAACAAGATGGATAGAGCTCAAAAATAAGAAAAGTACAATCACTCTGATGGGATGAAACTCTAGGCCCCCCAACAGCCACCAAGACACTGAGGAACAAATATGTAGGCATATTATGGAAAGATGCAAAAACAACAAGGTTGCTCAAGTGGGTGATTTTAACTTCCCCAATATTGACTGGCACATCCTTAGAGCAAGAGGCTTAGATGTGGTAGAAATTGTTAGGTGCATCCAAGAGGGTTTCTTGAAACAGTATGTGAATAATCGAGCTGGAGAACAGGCCATTCTGGACCTTGTATTGGTTTTCAGTATATTGGCTAGTGAGCCTGGCCAGGTAAGTGACTGACAAAGAAGAACAAAGAACAAAGAAAATTACAGCGCAGGAACAGGCCCTTCAGCCCTCCAAGCCTGTGCCGATCCAGATCCTCTATCGAAACCTGTTGCCTATTTTCCAAGGATCTGTATCCCTCTGCTCTCTGCCCATTCATGTATCTGTCTAGATACATCTTAAATGATGCTATCGTGCCCACCTCTGCTGGCAACGAGTTCCAGGCACCCACCACCCTCTGCATGAAGAACTTTCCACATATATCTCCCTTAAACTTTTCCCCTCTCACCTTGAAATCGTGACCCCTAGTAATTGAGTCCCCACTCTGGGAAAAAGTTTCTTGCTATCCACCCTGTTTATACCTCTCATGATTTTGTAGACCTCAATCAGGTCCCCCCTCACCCTCCGTCTTTCTAATATAAATAATCCTAATCTACTCAACCTCTCTTCATAGCTAGCACCCTCCATACCAGGCAACATCCTGGTGAACCTCCTCTGCACCCTCTCCAAAGTATCCACATCCTTTTGATAATGTGGCAACCAGAACTGTACGCAGTATTCCAAATGTGGTCGAACCAAAGTCCTATTCAACTGTAACATGACCTGCCAACTCTTGTGCTCAATACCCCGTCCGATGAATGAAAGCATGCCGTATGCCTTCTTGACTGCTCTAGTGACCTGCGTTGCCACCTTCAGAGTACAATGGATCTGAATACCCAGATCTCTCTGTGCATCAATTTTCTCCAGGACTTTCCCATAGTTCGCTCTTGAATTGGATCTTCCAAAATGCATCACCTCGCATTTGCCTGGATTGAACTTCATCTGCCATTTCTCCGCTCAACTCTCCAATCTATCTACATTCTGCTGCATTCTCCGACAGTCCCTTCACTATCTGCTACTCCATCAATCTTAGTGTCATCTGCAAACTTGCTAATCAGACCATCTATACCTTCCTCCAGATCATTTATGTATATCACAAACATCAGTGGTCCCAACACAGATCCCTGTGGAACACCATTGGTCACAGTTCTCCATTTTGAGAAACTCCCTTCCACCACAACCCTCCGTCTCCTGTTGCCCAGCCAGTTCTCTATCCATCTAGCTAGTACACCCTGGACCCCATGCAACTTCACTTTCTCCATCAGCTGACCTTACAGGAGAGCATTTTGGAAACCGATCACAGCTCCTTATGTTTTAAGATAGCTTTGGAAAAGGAAAAGTCAGGACTTTGCAGGAAGGTACTAAATTGTGGGAGGCAAATTACGTCAGTATTAGGCAGGAGCTAGGGAGAGTTAATTAGGAGCAGCTGTTATTAGGCAAGACAACATTTGACATATGGGAGTTGTTTAAAGGCCGACTGGTAAGAGTTCAGAATGAGCATGTTCCAGTCAGGAGGAAAGACAAGGATGGCAAGGTATGTGACCCTTGGATGATGAGGGAGTAAATTTAGTCAGAAAGAAAACGGAAGCAGATGTGAGCTTTGGAAAGCTAAAATCAGGCAGGACCCTAAATAATATAAAAAATGTAGGAAATTAGGAGAGTAAGGAGGGACCATGAAATGTCCCTGGCAAGTAGGGTTAAAGAGAATCTCAAGGCATTTTATAAATTTATTAAAAGCAAGAGGATAACTAGAGAGTCGATAGGACCACTCAAGGATAAGGGAGGAAAGTTGTGCTTGGAGGCAGGGGATATGGATGAGATCATAAATTAGTACTTTGCGTCAGTATTCACCAGGGACAAAGATATGGAGGATATTGAGATTAGTGAGGGGCATGCTAATATGCTAGAGCGTTTTGAAGTCAAGAAAGAAGTGGTATTGGGTCTTTTGAAGAGTAATAAGGTTGATAAGTTGCCAGGGTCTGATAGGATCGACCCCAGGTTGTTGAGAGAGGCAAGATAGGAGATTGCTGGGGCTTTGACCAAAATCTTGGTATCCTCACTAGCCACTGGAGAGAGGTCCCTGAGGACTGGAAAGTAGCTAATGTTGTTCCTCTGATGAAGAAGGGAAATAGGGATAATCCAGGAAATTATAGACCAGTGAGTCTCTCATTGGTGGTTGGGAAGCTATCGGAGACATAGAACATAGAACAATACAGCGCAGAACAGGCCCTTCGGCCCTCTGTTGCGCCGACCTGTGAACTAATCTAAGCCCACCCCCTACACTATCCCATCATCATCCATATGCTTATCCAAGGACTGTTTAAATGCCCCTAATATGGCTGAGTTAACTACATTGGCAGGCAGGGCATTCCACGCCCTTACCACTCTCTGAGTAAAGAACCTGCCTCTGACATCTGTCTTAAATCTATCACCCCTCAATTTGCAGCTATGCCCCCTCGTACTAGTCGACGTCATCATCCGAGGAAAAAGATTCTCACTGTCCACCCTATCTAATCCTCTGATCATTTTGTATGTCTCTATTAAATCCCCTCTTAGCCTTCTTCTCTCCAATGAGAACAGACCCAAGTCCCTCAGCCTTTCCTCATAAGACCTTCGCTCCAGACCAGGCAACATCCTGGTAAGTCTTCTCTGCACCTTTTCCAATGCTTCCACATCCTTCCTGTAATGGGGCGACCAGAACTTTCCGCAGTATTCCAAGTGAGGCCGCACTAGCGTTTTGTACAGTTGCAGCATGACATCACGGCTCCGGAACTCAATCCCTCTACCAATGAAACCTAACACACCGTATGCCTTCTTAACAGCACTATCAATCTGGGTGGCAACTTTCAGGGATCTATGTACCTGGACACCAAGATCCCTCTGCACATCCACACTACGAAGAATCTTTCCATTGACCCAGTATCCTGCCTTCCTATTATTCTTCCCAAAGTGCATCACCTCACATTTATCTGCATTGAACTCCATTTGCCACCGTTCAGCCCAATTCTGCAGGTTATCCAAGTCTCCCTGCATCCTGCAACATTCTTCCACACTGTCCACCACTCCACCGACTTTAGTGTCATCTGCAAGACTATTCTTAGGGTTAGGATTTACATACATTTGGAAAAAACATGGCCTAATTAGGGGCAGTCAGCATAACTTTGAACAGGGTAGGTCATGTTTTACTAACTTGATTGATTATTTTTTTGAGGAGGTGGCAAGGGTGATTCATGAGGGTAGAGCAAAGGATATTGCGTATATGGATTTTAGTAAGACTCGTGGCCAGGTCTGTCATTGTAGGCTCATCGAGAAGATTAAGATGCATGGGTTCCATGGTAACTTGGCCATTTGGATTCAAAATTGCCTTTCCAATAGAAGGCAGAGGGTTGTGCTGGAAGGGTGTTTTTTTGGCTGGATCTATGATTAGTGGTGTTCCATGGGGATCCGTATTGGACTTCTGTTGTTTGTGATTAATTTAAGTAACTTGGATGTAAACTTAAATGGAAGGGTTAGTAAGTTTGCAGATGACACAAAGTTGGGGGAGTTGTGGATAGTGTAGAAGATGTCAACGGATGCAGCAGAATGTTGATCCATTGCAGATATGGGTGAGAAATGGCAGATGAAATGTAATCCAGGCAAGTGTGAGATGTTGCACTTTGGGAATTCAAATGTTAAAGGAAAGTATGCAGTTAATGACAGGACCCTTAACAGCATTGATATACAGCAGGATCTTGGGGTCCTAGCCCATAGTTCCCTGAAAGTGGCCACTCAAGTAGATAGGATGGTAAAGAAGGCATATGGCATGCTTGCCTTTATTAGTCAGGGCATTGAGTACAAGAGTCAGGAAGTGATGTTGCAGCTTTAAAAAACTTTGGTTAGGCTGCACTTAGAATATTGCATTCAATTCTGGTCATCATGTTACAGAAAGGATGTGGATGCTTTGAAAAGGCTGCAGAAGAGGTTTACCAGGTTGCTGTCTGGCTTAAAGGGTATGAGCTATAACTACGCGCTAGAAAAACTATGGTTGTTTTCTCTGAAGCAGCATAGGCTGAGGGGAGACTTGATAGAAGTCTATAAAATTATGAGATGCCTAGATAGGGTTGACAGTCAGAATCTTTTTCCCAGAGTTGAAGCCTCTAATACTAGAGAGCATGAATTTAAGGTGTGGGGGGAAGGTTCGAAAAAGATGTGAGAGACAGGTTTTTTACATTAGGCGTATGGAATGTGCTGCTGTGGCAGTGGTGGAGACAGATATAATAGGTGCATTTAAGGGGCTTTTAGATATGCACAGGAATAAGCAAGGAACAAAGGAATATAGACCATGGGTAGGCAGATGGGATTAGCTTAATTTGGCGTCGTGTTCGGCATAACATTGTGGACCAAAGGGCCTGTTCGTGTGCTGTACTGTTCGATGTTTTCCCAAATCGTATTCCGTCTACCACATCTTTGCCTACTTCCCTAGCCTGTCCAAGTCCATCCACAGCTTCCACCTTCCTCAACACTGCCCAACCTTCCATCTCCCCAAGTCTTTGATTTTAGAAATTCAAATGAGGTCTCAATATTCTCGTCACATGTTCTCTTTGTACTTGAAAGTAGTTTGTTAAGTCAACATAGTTGACTTAGTGTTTACCTAACAGTAAGGGGTCTGTGGTTCTCCTGTATTCCTTAGTTTCCATTTGGTTCATCACAATAGATGATATGCAGATGGCTCAACTGTAATAGGATGAGTTTTCTGCAATTACTTCATGTGGCCTATTTCGCATTGTGTTGACAATCCTATGTTTCTTTTATAAAAAATCTTTGATCCTTACTTCTTGCCACAGTCCTAGATCTGGCAGGTTCCTGGATGATAGATCTACTGTGTGACCTGCTGTATATTACAGGTTGCTCTTTATCATGTAGCGATTGTTAATCATGAAGTGTAGAAATAATGTCTTCAGCGGGATAAGGAACTGAGTTTTTTTATTGTCACATATATCTGGGAGATACAGTGAAAAGTGTTCTGTCACAGCATTCCGGCGCCATTTTGAGGTTCATGCATCGGGCCTACGGAATAAGGAGCCCCAGTTCTGGTCACTGCCACACTGCCTTGGCCTCCCCGTGATGTCAGGAGGATGAAGAAAAGAAGATGACCAAAAAAAAAGACGGAAAGGAGAGAGAAGACAAGGAACGTGGCCGGCCTACAGCAGATGGGTGTACCATGCCAGTGCCGCCATCTTGAATAGCTGGGCCCACTTTGAGTCCTCAGCTTCCTGCCTATTAGTAATTCTGATGGTGCTAGACCAAATTTAAGTGGGGTGGACCTATTATTCTACAGCACTGTGTAGAATTTAGAATTATTCCTTGTGTGATTTAACTATTCTCATACCACATTTGACCTTCCCACTAAATTGTGGGTGCTGCAGTGAGCTTGTGACATTCTTAAGTCCAGAACTCAACTTTAAGTGACTATAACATTCAATGACAAATTGTGGCTTGTTGTCTAAAATGACCAGAGCAAGATGCCCTGTGTTGTGAAAATTTCATGTAAGATGCAAATAACTGCTTCAATGATTGTTGTATGCGACTTCTTAACCTCAGTCCATTAAAAAACATAACTGATGATGATGAAAGCCTTCGATCAAGACCAAGCAAATCCATCGACATGTTCCTAAGGTCTGGGAAAGAGGTTGGTGGAGTTCAAGGTTTCTTTGTTCTGGATTGTCGATGGCACATTTCTGACAATTGACAAGCTCCTCAATGTCCTTAGAGATCCCAGGCCACCACTGATTATTGATCACAGGTCCTGCACTTGGTAATTTCTAGTTGTCCTTAGTGTGGCTTCCCATGATGTCCTCTGAAAATCCTGGATGACGTGTCATTCATCATATCAACAATGGTCACGTGATTCTTATGTTTGAAAATGTTTCATGGCCATAGCTACTGGGCCTTTGATATGGTATCCCCTTGGTACAATATGGGCAGATTGCAAAACATTCATACTGAATGTGGCTAAGGCTATTTTGCTTCCAGTTTGTCAGTGGGCTGGTGTAGGCCTTGTAACTAAGAGAGATTTCTTCTCAATCACAACATGTTATGTTTCTGCATCAGATATTGTTCATGATGCATAATAGACTGGTTGTGACACTCATCTGGCTACTCCTGGAAACAGCAGGCCAAGCAGCATCAGAGGAACAGGAAAGCTGATGTTTTGGTCCTAGACATTTTTCTGAAGAAGGATCTAGGCCCGAAACGTCAGCTTTCCTGCTCCTCTGATGCTGCTTGGCCTGCTGTGTTCATCCAGCTCTACACCTTGTTATCTCAGATTCTCCAGCATCTGCAGTTCCTACTACTCCTGGAAACATATTGCTTTGTAGATTCTCAAGATAGTTGGCACTTTGACAGATTCTTCTTATCTAGTTTAGGAAGTCTTTTGCAACACGTTCCCGTAAGTAGGTGAGATATTGTATTTTTCTCAGGGAGGCTTTGAGAAGGTCCTTGAAGTGTTTTCTCTGTCCTCTTGTTGTGATGAACTTTGGAGTCGAGAGCTTCATTTGGAAGTCTTGTGTCAACCTTGTGGATAATGTGACCCACACAAAGCAGTTAGTTGACAGTAACCAGTGTCTCAATGCTGCAGATGTTGAACTGTCACAGGACAATGATATTGGAATACTATCATGCCCTTCAAGTTAAAAGATTTTCTGAGGCATTCCTGATGACATTTCTCTGGGGCTGATAAGCCCAGGTGGAGGTCCGGGAGGGATATAATGGAGGGTGCCTGTGGAAGCCCAAGCATTCTACCTTTCTGCATCTTCGGCGAATTATGGCAAAAAGCCTATATGCAGAAGGATCTAGATGTTCCAGTACCTGAGTCATAAAAAGTTACTATGCAGGTACAGCACATTATCAGGAAAGCTAATGGAATGCTAACCCTCAAAATGAGAGAAATTGAGCATAAGAGTAAGGATGTTTTTCAGTTATACAGGGCATAGTTGAGACTACAGTTTCGATCTTCCTATTTAAGGAAAACTGTAAATGTGTTGGAGGTAGTTCAAAGGACGTTTATGAGATTGGTACCTGGAATGAGTGGGTTGTCTTATGAGGCAAAAACAGACAGGCTGGGCTCATTTACACTAGAATTTAGAGGACAGAGGAATGATTTAATTGAAACTTTTAAGATTTTGAATGAGCATAACCAGGTGGGCATGGAAAGGATGTTTCATCTTTTGGGTGAGACCTGACTATGGCCCATTGGTAATTCAGGCACAAGCAGATCAACTATCATCTATTGAATGGCAGAGCATGGCTGTGTAGCCTAGTTCTGCTCGTAATTTCTATATTTTTGTCTGTTCAAATATCTTTCTCACCTGGAGAGTGTATGGATCTAGCTCAGTCGCTTCAGGATGCATAACACCAGAATGAATGAAAATCATTCTCTGACTTGAAGGGTTACCTAAAAATGAAAAAGAAAATTGCTTCTGAGTCTGTAGCTGAACTGTACTCTGCTATTAAGGTTGGAAATAAAACATTATAATGTGCAAAGAAATTTGTAGGCATTAACATTTCTTTAATCTTTTTGAACGTGCTCCCTTGATAAGGATTCCAAACTATACTTGTCACTTCTTGAAGAGTTATTTCAAAGGTTTTGTCTTAGTTCTTAGGCTAGGCAAAAAAAAAGCCAGCCAATTCATCACGTGCAATAATCTTTGAAGAACCTAGATTAACTTTGGAGTTGGGAATTTAGTGATGGCTTCATCTTCTGAGGATCTACCATTATGCAACTGTTGGGCAACATTCTTTGGAACATTTCTGAGGCAGATGCAACTTCATATGGTAACCTGTTAAAACAGCTGAGGAAGAACAGGAAGATAATAGCCGAGTGGTATCAGTAGGCTACTAATCCAGACACTCAGGTAATATTCCGGGGACCCAAGTTCAAATCCCATCATAAAGATGGTGGAATTTGAAATCGACTAAAAAATATCTGAAATTTACTGATGACCATGAAACCATTGTCAATTGACGGGGAAAAGCCTTTCTTGCTCACTAACGTCCTGTAGGGATAGAAACTGCTGTCCGTACGTGGTCTGGCCTACATGTGACTACAGACCACAGGAATGTGGTTAACTATCAACTACTTGCTGGGCAATTAGGGACAGGCAGTGAATGTTAGCCTAGCTAGTGATGCTCACTATCATATGAATGAATAAAAAAGAAACAAATTGAGTAATACATGTTCAGCAATCACCAAATGCACTAATTGTGAACCATTATTTGCAGAAAGTTTAATGAAAACTATTCTTCGGTGGTTTAATGAGACTCTGATTAACCATGTGTGTTGGATGCATTTCTCTCACTACTGCATGGTAAAGGTATGGAATGGTAATGCAAATATGAGTAACATTCTTCTCCATGGCTGAAGATTACACTGTTGGTTTCATGACCTGAACTGAACTCCATTCATGATCCCTGTATAAGTGGGTTCATAAGTTGCTGAATTAAGCAATGCAACAACTTCCTATGTGCATAAAAGTATGTGCTTTCCCTCAGTATAATGTTCTTCTTTGCTTTTTAACTTTTCTAACTTTTTGAACAAATTGTGATAAAATTGAAGGCAACACACACCCTTCTATTCAGGAAGGAAATTTCTTGTTTGTGAACAAAAACAGAAGTTGCTGGAAAAGCTCAGCAGATCTGGCAGCATCTGTGAAGACAAAAATCAGAGTTAACATTTCGGGTCCAATGACCCTTCCTCAGTTCTGAGGAAAGGTCACCGGACCTAAAATGTTAACTCTGATTCTTTTCATCACAGGTGCTGCCAGACCTGCTGAGCTTTTCCAGTAACTTCTGTTTTTGTTACTGATTTACAGCATCCACAGCCCTTTTGGTTCTTGTTTGTGAAGTTTTGTTTTGTATCTTAGTACTTTCTGACCCAATTTGGAGAGTTGCTCAAAGCATATTTCCAACATTAAGTGTAATACCTCAGATCATGTAGTTGAACATCTGTTGGCTACAGTGGTGCTTTGTCAACTAAAGCTCACTATCTGATAATACTAAGAAGCTTGATCCCATGTCTAACTTGATGTTTGTAATATTCCCATTGACATAAATGTCAGCATGCCTTTAATTTCATCTTCTGATGGAGACTATTCTACTTCATTTTATTTCATTGTGTGGGTAGTTGTTTGGAACTTTGCTTTGGCTGTGTCCTGCTTTGGCATTTTTCTGCAAGTGTCCTTCAGTAAAAGCATTTGGCTTTTAAAGCTGGACATTATTCGCATCTGTGGGATGTCTTTGCTCCACAGTGTTGGCAAGATTAGTAGTGTCCACTGTCTACCAATTTGCTACATTCTATTACTCAAAGAATAAAATCACAAAGGCATAAATTCCACTGATTGCCTGTACCAAGTTTTATCTTCTCCTCTTAGGATTGATCTGATTTGCTTCCAGACCTTTGCTTCACTCACCATCTGAATGTTTCCTTTAGAGTAAGGTCTTCTGTAATAAATCTAACACAATCATCAGGTATGTGAGGACAATCCAATCTTTTATGAGTTCTGTTCAGTCACCATAGTCTCATCTCTTCACAAGCCTGTAAAGATCATTAATGAAACATCTGTAGATTCATGTTGTGCAGTTGTTTTGAATCTTACCCTTCAAAGAATTTTTATAGTTCTAAGGTTGAAATTATTGTCAAAAGTTTGCAGTGTCTCCTTGATTTTTTTTTTGATGTTTTATTTACTCCTTGGTGAGCAATAACATCAGCTCCTATACTTGCAATTGTGTGCAGAAGGGTTCAGCTTCTGCCTTACTTTCCAGGTATGTTCTATGCCTCAAGATTTGTTTCTAATATTAAGTCTTCTGGAAATATTATTTCTGATACCATAGCTTCCAAACACGATCAGGTATTTTATCTTCTTTAAAGGTTTTTATTTGCAGTAATCAAGGTTTTCCCATTTTGGCTGCTGTACTGGAGAATCTTTTTATGTTTTGGGGCTGTAATGGCTGTTTTCCCACTTTCTGCTCTACCTAGCTATAATGAAGACTTTTCTGTGCTTTGGAGATTGACTAAGACTCCTGCTGCATTCTCCTTGTCTTCCAAATATATTTGTGTTAGACCAGAATCAAGTATTTCCTTAAATTACCAATGCCTATCTGCTCTAAATGGCTCAGTGAATGATTTTCTTGTCTCTCTGCTTCCGGAATATGAGGTTGTCTCTTGTAACTCTGAATTTAATTTTCCTAGCCCTATTTCATTCTATTTGCAATTGGAGATGTAATGTGTTCATTCAGCCTGCATTACTGTGTCATTTAAGATTTTCCCTTTTGTACAAGGATTGATTTTATTGGTTTTGGCTTGTGCAATCCTCAGTGCTTGATCAGCTTGTTGGCTCAACGCAGATTGCTCTCACAGACCACTCACTATTTCTTAATGTAGCGTTTTCCTCTCTGTTGGAGTTGGCAGATTTCGTCTGTTCCTGTGTGGCTTGTGTCAAGTCTAAAATGCTTCCTGTGACATTATCTGAAATGTTCTTTTTTGTTCAGTCTTGCTACATGGTCTGTGGAATATGCTGTAATCAGCAATCAGCAGTATCTATTTATCTTGAATAAAAACAGAAAATGATGAAGAATCTCAGCAGTTCTGGCAAATTTGTAGAGAGAGAAACAGAGTTGACGTTTACGTTTGATCAAACCCAAAGTGTATGAGGATATCCACCTTTTTGGTGTAACTAAAAATGTCTTGTTCACTGATAAAGTGAAGGTTATTGCATTACTGAAACTATATAGAGATTGCGTGAATATGACCTAATTATCACAGAAACTGTTAGGAGCATACTAGCTCCATATCTCTCTTATACCAATTTTGGCCTGGTTAGACTTTAAGGAAGTCCCCATGACATAGTCACAGAAGTACCTACTGCACTCAGGCAAGTACTAATCCTTCCAGAATCTTTCAAACAACGTAAAAATTGACTTCAAAAACATTCATCTGCAGCCACAAATATCATTATGTGAGAAAATCCAACCTGAGAAGAATAGAAAAGATATGGATATTACAAGTGAAAAGAAAAGGGTAGAAAATGATCAGTGGTGTTTGTATCCATGAGAACTAGTTTTTTTTTTCCTCCTTGTTTCTTTCATAAGTAATGATAACATGAGTCAGGAATAGCTTATCTATTGAGTTCATTTACTAACCACTGTATCAAGTTGTTCAGTAGTTTGGCTACATGTGGCAAAGTGGAAAATTCTGATATGTGACTTCTGTTTATAACCATGACTGGTTTCAATCTACAATGATCTTTGCCTCTATAACCCAAAATACTGGTTTTCACTCTTAGCTTAAAATAAAGAACCATGATCAATTTTAATCTGGTGAATATTGTGGCAAGGCCCTCATAAACATTTACAGTCAACTTACCATTTATGAAGAAAAACAAGTTCTGTTCTCTCGTGAGCCTTGTTACTGGAAACATCTTTTATTTTCAGGCATAGTTTATCATAAATAACCATGCTGTGCTCCAGTATGTTATCTGTTCTGTTTACTCACTTTATCTCTGACGCTGTGGTCGAATGTATTTATCCATACTCAGTCATTTTGTCACAAACAACATAAGAAACGTTAATCATTTCTGAAGCCTGATTTCATGGGTTCCATTTACTTTCTCTATTTCTCATGAGCAAACAGACTTGCAAAACCTGTCTCCCCAGAGTCCATTTGCTGTGTTTCATAACCTCCTAGATTAGTAGGTCAATTGTGAGATTTTCATGGGTCCAATGCACTTTATGCAAATGTTTGGTTTTCGACAGTCTGCAGTCTACATAGACCCTCAATATATGATCTCATGTGCTCTTGTGTGCAGAATTATATTTATCTCCCTTTAATTTTCGTTTAAAATGTGATTTTGTTTTTTAGAGAACAGTCTTGTGAGCACCCATTACTTGAATTTAGCACCTGAATAATACTGAACTATAAGTCATTGAAGGCAACACATTTGCCAGCTGAGACACCAGGAACAGCTTTAGTGTTTTTTTTTATACAGAAGTAATAAATATTGCTGTATTATAACTGCTGCATGATCTAATGTATATACAGATTTTTCTGCATTCCCTAAATAAAGCATAATAACTTGCCTGTCACTAAATAAAAGTAAACCTTGATATAAAATTCACCTCTGGTACAATACAGATAATAGCTGATCATGAACAGCATGTGATATTTTTTTCCATGGCTGCAGTACAACTTAATGTCAAGTATGAAACTGGCAGCTGATGTGATGCAACCCATTTTGCGTGACTGACCAAGGCAAATGTCTACCACTTCTCTTTCTTCCCTTTAAATTAACTGTTCCACAGCTATCAAATATTTCGTTTATTTCTTTATTTGTTTTAATTTGTCAAATTGTGGGGTTGTTGAATTGAACAGTTATAACTATATAACTGGCATCTGTTGAATTTCTTTTTTTAAAGTATGGTTGGATTTATCTGAAGAATACCCTCCTGAATTGTGAATTAATCCAGGCTGTCCCATATTAAAATGAAATGTTGTAAAACTGACAGTGAAATCTCCAGCTTGAAAACAAATCTGCTTCATATTCTGCTGATCGTGTCATGGAGCTTCCTGACCGTGCCATCATGGAAGGATGTCATACGCAAAATTTCTGGTCCCAAACATTTTGATATAGCATGGCTTTTTATGCAGTTGCATTGTTAGATGGTTCTGTTATATTGCTTCAGAAGAATGCAACACAGGACTGATTAGCTGTTTTAAAATATAGAACATAGTAAACTTTGATCAAATGAGAGATCGAGTATATTGGAAGATCTGATAAACGTACCCGTAATTCCCTATCCAGTATTTTGGATTTTATCTGAGAATTCAACATAATATACATGCACATTAGTTTTCTCTATTGAATGGGATTAAAAGGCAGTTTATAAGTGAAGGATGTTTGCTTGTTGTACTTGAATTGATACATATATCATCAGGTCTGGCAATCGACTGGTCTACTTCTATTGCCCAGTTTTCATTTTTCAAATAGGATTATCTTTGTGTTTGTTAGGTTAAGCCACAATTTCCAGGTAGCAGCAGAATGGCTGAAACAAGATGGCTTGGTTTCACAAAGCAGAAGTAGTATTGTAAACCAATTCACACGTATAGTTATGTCCAAGCCATAATCTCTTGGCCTTAACAGTGTCCCAGGCAACACTAGCCAGAAAAGTTGAAATCGAAGTGAGAGTTGGACAAGTTATTGCCGACTACTTTCACCCATCTTTGCTAGTGAATTCTGTTTTATTTGGAGACAGCAAATTTGAAAATGGAGAAGGGAGGGAGGGAGGGACAATTTGTTGATTCAGTTTTACATATGAGGAAGTTTTAAAGTATTAGCCATTACATAAGGCCAACCCTCTTCAATGAAAGAATACAGTGGTAAGACTGGACACCAGGCCTGCTGATAGTTATGAGAAAAGCTATAACATAGAATTTATGTTCCTCTTATCTGTTGACAGTTGAAGGACAGTGGCTGCACTGGGGACCATGGAACAGATGTTCAGTAACATGTTCAAATGGAACACAACAAAGAACTCGCAAATGCATCTCAACCCACGGTTGGACAGAGTGTAAAGGTCACAAGGCTGAGGCCCGGGATTGCTTCAACCAAGAGTGCTCAAGTAATTTTATGTTCTATGACATTTTATGTTCCTGTGTTCTAAAATTGATTAACCTGCCATACTAAACTTGATGCTTGATAGCAGCCTCCAATTATAACACAATTACTCAGACTCTATAAAATAACCTGTATAAATTTTAGTGATTGACAACAATTTCTATACTCGCAGGGTCTCTGCGTGTGTCCACAAGAGTGCAATTTTTCATTTGAGGCCTCAATGGCTTACATAATTCTTGTTTTTACAATCCATTGCTTATGGGTCCTCTCCAAGTGAGAAACCTCTTGCACTAAAGCTGTGTGATTGACAACAAGCTCTGATTTTAATAGAATTTGCCTTAGAAATTTTGTGTAATTAAGCAATGATACAGTTTCACAAGGATATTGTTGGATGTACCATTCATCAAATTAGAACTGTAAGCAGCAAAATGAATTATTATAACCACAAATAAAATAAGAATGTAACCAAAAATACCACTATAATGGCAGAACAATAACAGCAAACAGCATTTGTCAACCTATCCAGCTTTGCTCTGATATGTAAAGAGGGCATTTAGCATGTTCGCCTTTATTGGTCAGGGTATTTGAATACAAGAGTCAGGATGTCATGTTGCCAATTTATAAGTCTTTGGTTATGCCACACTTAGAGCATTGCATTCAGGCTAATCGCCACATAACAGGAAGGATGTGGAAGCTTTGGAGAGGGTGTCTGGATTAGAGGGTATGAGCTATAAGAAGAGACTAGAAGAACCAGGGTTGTTCTCACTGGAGCGGTGGAGGCTGAGGGGAGACTTGATGGACGTCTATAAAATTATGAGATGCGTAGATAGAGTTGACAGTCAGAATCTTTTTCCCAGAGTTGAAATGTCTAATATTGGAGGGCATGTATTTAAGGTGAGAGGGGGAAGTTTCAAAGGAGATGTTAGGGGCGGGTTTTTTTCACGTAGAGGTGTCTGGAACATGCTGCCAGCTGTGGTGATGGACATGGATACGATAGGGGCATTTAACGGGCTTTTAGATAAGCACATAAATATGCAAGGAATGGAGGGATATGGACCGAGGGCAGGCAGAAGGGATTAGTTAATTTCATGGAAAGCACAACATTGTGGGCTGAAGGGCCCATTCCTGTGCCGTTCTGTAGTATGTTTATGTGTCATAAAACCCTCTAACTCACTCCTATTATTTACTATATCACAAAACCTAAAGCCTCAAAATGCTTCCATTTTCAGCTGCTCTCAGCCCTGTTAAGACCATAAGACATAGGAGTGGGAGTAAGGCCATTCGGCCCATCGAGTCCACTCCGCCATCTAATCATGGCTGATGGCCATTTCAACTCCACTTACCCACATTCTCCCCGTAGCCCTTGATTCCTTGCGCGATCAAGAATTTATCAATCTCTGCCTTGAAGACATTTAACGTCCCGGCCTCCACTGCGCTCCGTGGCAATGAATTCCACAGGCCCACCACTCTCTGGCTGAAGAAATGTCTCCTCATTTCCGTTCTAAATTGACCCCCTCTAATTCTAAGGCTGTGCCCATGGGTCCCAGTATCCTCACCTAACGGAAACAACTTCCCAGCGTCCACCCTTTCTAAGCCATGCATTATCTTGTAAGTTTCTATTAGATCCCTCCCTCAACCTTCTAAATTCTAATGAATACAATCCCAGGATCCTCAGCCGTTCATCGTATGTTAGGCCTACTATTCCAAGGATCATCCGTGTGAATCTCCGCTGGACACGCTCCAGTGCCAGTATGTCCTTCCTGAGGTGTGGGGCCCAAAATTGGACACCGTATTCTAAATGGAGCATAACTAGAGCTTTATAAAGTCTCAGAAGCACATCGCTGCTTTTATATTCCAACCCTCTTGAGATAAATGACAACATTCCATTTGCTTTCTTAATCACAGACTCAACCTGCAAGTTAACCTTTAGAGAATCCTGGACGAGCACTCCCAGATCCTTTTGTACTTCGGCTTTATGAATTTTCTCACCGTTCAGAAAATAGTCCATGCCTGTATTCTTTTTTCCAAGGTGCAAGACCTCGCATTTGCTCACATTGAATTTCATCAGCCATTTACTGGACAACTCTCCTAAACTGTCTAAATCATTCTGCAGCCTCCCCACCTCCTCCGTACTACCTGCCTGTCCACCCAACTTCGTATCATCGGCAAACTTCGCCAGAATGCCCCCAGTCCCTTCATCCAGATCATTAATATATGAAGTGAACAGCTGCGGCCCCAACACTGAACCCTGCGGGACACCACTTGTCACCGGTTGCCATTCCGAAAAAGAGCCTTTTATTCCAACTCTCTGCCTTCTGTCAGACAGCCAATCCTCAATCCATGCCAGTAGCTCACCTCGAACACCTTGGGCCCTCACCTTACTCAGCAGCCTCCCGTGAGGCACCTTATCAAAGGCCTTTTGGAAGTCTAGATAGATAACATCCACTGGGTTTCCCTCGTCTAACCTACTTGTTACCTCTTCAAAGAATTCTAACAAGTTTGTCAGACACGACCTCCCCTTACTAAATCCATGCTGACTTGTTCTAATCCGACCCTGCACCTCCAAGAATTTAGAAATCTCATCCTTAACGATGGATTCTAGAATTTTACCAACAACCGAGGTTAGGCTAATCGGCCTATAATTTTCCATCTTTTGTCTTGATCCTTTCTTAAACAAGGGGGTTACAACAGCGATTTTCCAATCTTCTGGGACTTCCCCTGACTCCAGTGACTTTTGAAAGATCACAACCAACGCCTCCGCTATTTCCTCAGCCACCTCTCTCAGAACACTAGGATGTAGCCCATCGAGGCCAGGAGATTTAACAATTTTTAGACCTTTTAGCTTTTCTAGCACTTTGTCTTTTGTAATGCCTACCATACTCAACTCTGCCCCCTGACTGTCGTTAATTGTTGGGATATTACTCATGTCTTCCACTGTGAAGACTGACGCAAAATACTTAATTAAGTTCTTCAGCTATTTCCTTATCTCCCATCACTAGCCTTCCAGCATCAATTTGGAGCTGCCCAATGTCTACTTTTGCCTCTCGTTTGTTTCTTATGTATTGAAAGAAACTTTTACTATCATTTCTAATATTACTGGCTAGCCTACCTTCATATTTGATCCTCTCCTTCCTCATTTCTCTCTTTGTTATCCTCTGTTTGTTCTTGTACCCTTCCCAATCTTCTGATTTCCCAGTGCTCTTGGCCACTATATAGGCTGTCTCTTTTTCTTTGATACATTTCTTGACTTCCTTTGTCAGCCATGGTTGTCTAATCCCCCACCCCCCACCCCCACCCCCGGCCCGGATAATCTTTCTTTTCTTTGGGATGAACCTCTGTATTGTGTCCTCAATTACACCCAGAAACTCCTGCCATTGTTGCTCTACTGTCTTCCCCGCTCGGCTCTGCTTCCAGTCGATTTTCGTCAGTTCCTCTCTCATGCCCCTGTAATTACCTTGATTTAACTGTAACACCATTACATCCGATTTTGCCTTCTCTCTTTCAAACCGCAGACTGAACTCTACCATATTATGATCGCTGCCTCCTAAGTGTTCCCTTACTTTAAGGTCTTTTATAAAGTCTGGCTCATTACATAGCACTAAGTCCAGAATAGCCTGCTCCCTTGTGGGCTCCATCACAAGCTGTTCCAAAAAGCCATCCTGTAGGCATTCCATGAATTCCCTTTCTTTGGATCCACCGGCAATATTATTCACCCAGTCCACCTGCATATTGAAGTCCCCCATGATCACCGTGACCTTGCCTTTCTGACATGCCCTATCTATTTCCCGGTGCATCTTGCACCCCTGGTCCTGACCACTGTTAGGGGGTCTGTACATAACTCCCATTACGGTTTTTTTGCCTTTGTGGTTCCTCAACTCCACCCACACAGACTCCACATCATCTGACCCTATGTCATTCAGTGCTATTGATTTGATTTCATTCTTAACTAACAAGGCAACCTCACCCCCTCTGCCCACCTCCCTGTCTTTTCGATAAGTTGTAAATCCTGTTGATGGAACTAGTTGAAGTTGTACTAGAACCTTAGTGATTTCCTATTGTAGATTTGATGGTTTGTAAAAACCTGCATTGTACCCCTCTTCCAAAGAAAGTTGGTTACATTAAGTTAAAAAATGAAATATGAAGGAGACTTTTCAACTGAACTTGTATTAATCAAAGAAATATAAAATCAAATATCTGACCAACTTATGAATGCAAAGATCTTCAAGAGAGAATGTGTCCTCTATTCACTATTAAAAATCATATAACAAATAGAGGGAATGCTTTCCAGTATATCTTGCAAGTCTTAAACATCTTCAATGTTGATCAATAATGTATCAAAATATGCACGATATTTTATTAGCATATTGTAAACATTGTTTCCATACTGTACTATACAAAGCCAAGAATTAACAGTGGATGCTGCCAGTACAGCAAGCAACTCCAGGAAGATGACAGCCATTGATCCTGCAGTGAGTTTGGTTAGGGGTATTTGGAAGAAAGGGTTTGCCCACTTGAAGGAAGAGTTCTTTAGTGTTGCGTTTTAGAAGCGGGTTTAGAAGTGTTGACTAGTCGGAAGAAAGTGGGGGAATTACTGTCTTCTCAGTAGGTGACACAATTGTCAAAGGGCATCCTCTAAAGATAGTACCCCACTTTCCTTCCTGCCATTTCATAAACTTTGAAAAAGGAATCAGACTTCCGAATCCCTCCCACATGCTCCTCGAACTGCGTTATGGCATGATGAGGGTAATATTGGGTAAATTGAGATTTTAACAAGCTCAGTTAAAACATTAACAACAATGGAGACGTTATTGAGGAAGGGGCAGGACTGGCAACTCAACATTCTAGGGTAATGTATCTTCAGGCAAGACAGGGAGGGTGTAAAAGAGGAGGTGATGTTGCATTATTAATTGAAAAGTAAGTTACTGATGTGAAAAGGGAAGAATTTTTTGAAGAGTCTTTAAATGAAGCTTTGTGAGTAGAGTTTAGGAGAATTAAAAAGCAGGCAGTCACATGGTTGGGACTGCCTAATGGATGCCTAAACAGTCAACGGTCAGTAGTGGAGCAGATTATGTAGACAATTTACTGAGGTGTATAAAAACCATAAGAATGTAATTACAATAGAGTTTTCAACTTCCCCAACTGTAATTGGGATAGTCATTGTGTAAAGGGTTTAGAAAGGGCAGATTTCTTGAAACGTACTCTGGAGAGATCTTCAACTCAGAGTGGAAGCAGCATCCAATAGGCCGACCCAAACAATCCCTCAACCAGCAGACCAGATCAAATCACTGAAGGTCTGTTACATCCAGTCATAGAGTTATGTAGCATGGAAACAGACTCTTTGGTTCAACTCGTCGATGCCAGCCAGATATCTTAAACTGATCTAGGCTCATTTGCCAACATTTGGCCCATATTCCTCTAAATCCTTCCTATTCATATACCTGTCCAGATGCCTTTTACATGTTGTAATTGTACCTGCCTCCACCACTTCCTCTGAGTTAGATAATTCAAGAACTGACTGGAGGATGATGTTCTGCAAACATCCCCGTGTCAGTGATGGGGCATCAATAATTGCTTGCAGAAGACAAGGAGAATCAATTTGCAACCCCCTTCAGCCAGAAGTAACAAGAGGATGATCAATCTATACATTAAGAAGAAGGGGTGGCACGGTGGCTCAGTGGTTAGCACTGCTGCCTCACAGCGCCAGGGACCCGGGTTTGATTCCACCCTCAGGTGACTGTCTGTGTGGAGTTTGCACATTTTCCCTGTCAGCATGGATTTCCTCTGGGTACTCTGGTTTCCTCCCATAGTCCCAAGATGTGCAGCTTAGGTGGACTGGCCATGCTTAATTGCCCGTAGTATTCAGGGATGTGTCGCTTCGGTGGGTTACAAGGGGATGTGTCTGGATGGGATGCTCCAAGGGTCAGTATGGACTTGTCAGGCCGAAGGGCTTGTTTCCACCCTGTAGGGATTCTGTGATTTATGATCTATGATCTATTATTTGCCCGGGGAGTTCTCAAATTGACGTGGATCTTATGAAGTCTCATGTCCCCGGGTCAAATTATGGACTAAAACATTTCTGACTAGTTGTCACTCAGCAACCTTTTTCAGCCTCCTGAGACCTCCCACCATCACAGATGCCAATCGTAAGCCAATTTAGTTCTTTCCATGATATTAAGATTCTCTTTATTCATTCATGGGAGATGGATGTCACTGGCTGGTCCAGCATTTATTGCAAATTCCAATTTGCTCTTGAGAATGTGGTGCTGAGCTACTTTCTTGAACTGCCATGGTACATTTGTGGGGAGTTCCAGGCTTTGACCCAGCTATACTAAAGAAATGGTGATATATTTCCAAATCAGGATAGTGAGTGGCTTACAGGGAAACTTGGAGGTGGTATTAGTCCCATGTATCTGCTGTCTTGTCCTTTTAGATGGTAGTGATCATGTGTTTGAAAGGTGCATTTAGGGAGCCTTGATAAATGTCTGTGGTGCATTTTGTAGGTGGTACACACTGCTACTGCTGTGCATCAGTAGGGCAGCACAGTGGCTCAGTGGTCCCTTGCAGTGCCTGGAACCAAGGTTCGATTCCAGGCTTGGGTGATTGTCTGTGTGCGGTTTGCGTATTCTCTGTCTGCATGTGTTTCCACCGGGTGCTGTAGTTTCCTCCCACAGTCCCGAGTTGTGCAGTTTAGGTGGATTGGCCATGCAAAATTTCGCCGTAGTGTCCAGGATGTGCAGGTTCGGTTGATTAGCCATGGTAAAATGTAGTGTTGCAGGGATAGGGAGCTAAGTCTGAAAGGGATGCTCTTCAGAGGATCAGTTCAGACTCGATGGGCCAAATGGTCTCCTTCCACACTGTAGTGATTCTATGATCATTGGTAAAGAGCATGAACATTTGTGGATGTAATGCCTACCAAATAGGGTTCTTTGTCTTAATGGTGGCAAGCTTCTTGTATGTTGCTGGAGTTGTACTCATCTAAAAAAGTGGGATGTATTCTGTCACACTTCTGACTTGTGCCTTGTACATAGTGGATAGGCTTTTGAGAGTTAAGAGGTGAGTTACTCGCTACAAGATTCCTGGACTGTGACCTGCCCTTAATGCTTCTGCATTTATACGATTAGTTCAGTTCTGTTCCTGGTCATTATCACCCCAGAGGATGTTAATATTGAAGAATTCAGCAATGGTTAATGCCATTGAATGTCAAGGGGCAATGGTTAGATTCTCTTTTGTTGGAGATGCTCATTCCTTGGCACTTGTTAGCCCATGGACAGATATTGTCCAGGCCTTGCTATATTTGCATATGGACTGCTTCTACATTTGTGGGGTCGCAAATGATCCTGAACATTGTAGTCACCAGAACATCCCCGCTGTAGTCCTTATGATGGAGTATTTAAGACGGTTGGAACTCGAACACTACCCTGAGGAATTCCTGCAGAGATTTTCTGGAACTGAGAAATTGACCTTGAACAATGAATGTCATTACTATCAACTCCGGCCACTTAGAATGAGCATCATCAATCATCAGCAGCACTTGAACCTCAAAGGGGCTGGCAAAATCAATGCAGACACACTGCTACGGCATCTTGAGCCGTTTCCAGGAATGTAATGGCAACAATAATGATGAGTTTATGATTTTGGCACAAGCCTGGCATAAGATTTTTTTTTTTTTTCAATCTAGGCATCCAAATTCAGCCACCAAAAATAACACCAGACAAAAAACTGAAAGAGCTGTGGATGCTGGAAATCAGCAAAAACAGAAATTGCTGGAAAACCTCAGCAGTTGTGGCAGCATCTGTGGAGAGAAATCAAAGGTAGCATTTTGAGGCCAGTGACCTTTCTTCAGAACTAATAGTAGCAAAGAAAACAATGTTTTTTGTGTACATAGCGGGAGGAGTAAATGACAGGTGGAAATAGAGCCCAAAGAGAAAGAAAACCAGTTGGACAAAGGAGTGGTTAAAGATCAGTCTAGGGGGAAGAATAGCTACTAATGAGAACTATTAGTAGCTGACAATGGGTTTTGTGTTGTAGCAGCCCATGTGATCACAAGACCTAGGGTTTGGGGAGGGGGGAAAGCATAGGGAAAGGTGTTGAAGCCCGAAAATTGTTAAAATCGATATTACAAGAAGAAAGCTGCAGAGTTCTAAAGAAGAAAATGAGGTGTTGTTCTTCCAGCTCGTGCTGAGCTTCACAGGAGCATTGCAGCAAGCCTGAGACAGAGATGTTGGCCAGGAAACACAGTGGTGTGTTAAAGTGGCAAGCAACTGGAAGCTCAGGGTCTTTTTAACGGACAATGTCAGTGATGCTCCCTGAGTATTCAATCGAGTTCTGGAAGAAGTTACTGTTTTCCTTGTTCATAACCCATGTGCATGCAGCTGTTTTAGTGCCTCCTCCAGACTCCCCACATGCATTTCTTCTGAGGAGCCGGTGATCAAGATATCATTGAGGTAGTATTATACCCATTTTAGTCCACTTAACATTTGGGTAACAGACCTTCAAAATAAGGGACCGATGTGATCCCAATGGGAACCTTTTATATCAAAAGAAGCCCCAATAAGTCACTATTGTCAGCAGGTATTGGGAGTCAGTATCTAGTCCCATCTGCTGGTTGGCTTTTCAGCAATCCACGTTTGTGATTTCTTGGCTCCGATTAAGGGCAGTTTGTATTTATCTGCACGAAGTACTGGATTCGCAGTAATTTTGAAGTCACCGCAGATTTGGATTGATCCATTGTGTTTTATAAAGGTGTGATGGGTGTTGTCAAATTGCTGGTCATGACTAGTTCAACTGAGCTGGTGTCCATTAGGTCAGCTTCAACTTTCGGACGGATTGCTTGTGGAACAGTGTGTGCCCTCAGACTTTTGGGTTGACTATCTGGTTTCAATTTGAGTTTAACCTGTAATCCCTCCATTTCTCCAAGGCTATCTTTAAAAAGACTGTGGTGCTTACTTAAGATGTCATGTAGATTTTATTTAGAATCAGACAATTTGTTAACAGACCCCTAGTTCAATTTTAGTGTTTGCTCAGCAGCCTAGTCCTGCAGTTACGCCATCATCAGTATAAATTCTTTTAAGGGCACTACCTGATTTTTTTTCTTTTCAACAGTGATGTTGGCATGCTTGAATGACATATGGTTCAGGTTTTGGTTGTAAATTGTTTTGGAAATAAGTAAAAGGATAAGGATGCAAAACTGGCTGTGCAGTAGAAGAGGATGGTAGTGGATGGAAAGTATTCAGCCTGGAGCTCGGTGACCAGTGGTGTTCCACAGGGATCTGTTCTGGGACCTCTGCTCTTTGTGATCTTTATAAATTACTTGGATGAGGAAGTGGAAGGGTGGGTTAGTAAGTTTGCAGATGACACGAAGGTGTTGTGGACAGCGTGGAGAGCTGTTGTAGGTTGCAACGGGTAATTGACAGGATGCAGAGCTGGGCAAAGAAGTGGCAGATGGAATTCAACCCAGAAAAGTGCGAAGTGATTCATTTTGGAAGGTCGAATTTGAATGCAGAATACAGGATTAATGGCAGGATTCTTGGCAGTCTGGAGGAACAGAGGGATCTTGGGGTCCCCCTCCATTGATCCCTCAAAGTTGCTACCCAAGTTGATAGGGTTGTAAAGAAGGTGTATGGTGTTTGGTTTTCATTGGCAGTGGAATTGAGTTTAAGAGCCGTGAGGTTATGCTGCAGCTCTATAGAACTCTGGTTCGACCACACTTGGAATATTGTGTTCAGTTCTGGCCACCTCATTATAGGAAAGGTGTGGAAGCTTCAGAGAGGTTGCAGATGAGATTTACTAGGATGCTGCCTGAACTGGAGGGCAAGTCTTATGAGGAAAGGTTGAAGGAGCCAGGGCTTTTTTCATTGGAGCAAAGAAGGATGAGAGGTGACTTGATAGACATGTACAAGATGATGAGAGGATAGATAGGGTTGATACTCAGAGACTTTTTCCCAGGGTGGAAATGACTATTATGAGGGGGCATAATTTTAAGGTGATTGGAGGAAGGTATAGGGGAGATGTCATGGGTAGGTTCTTTGCGCAGAGAGTGATGAGCGTGTGGAACACGCTGCTGGCAGTGCTAGTGAGTCAGATACTTCAGAGACTTTTCAGCGACTTTTGGATAGGCACATGGAGGATAGTAAAATGTAGGGTATGCAGGGTAGATTGATCTTAGTAGGATAATAGATTGGCACAACATCATAGGCTGAAGGGCTTGTACTGTGCTGTACTGTTCTAAGTTCGATGTACTGACTGATGTCTACCTCTTTTTTGGGATCCCCCTCTAATTTAGGCACAACTCTAAACAAGATGGCAGCAGTGGAAGGGTAACAAGCGTATGGGTTCCTGAGCCTTTAAGCTCTCGCTCTCCTGGCCAGTCACATTCTTCTTTTTTTTTGTTTCTTCATTTCTCTTTTGCGTCAGAATTCACCTTTTCTTCTTTTCTGTGGCTATGTGGAGGAAGGCAGTGGGGATGGCCTGCTGCGGTGGTGGCAGCAGTGTGGTGGATCTGGATGTCCGTTCCTAATGACCATGGTGGTCACAGCTTGAGCAAAGGCTTCATCATCGGTGACTTGGCCAGTCTGGTCCGTTCCTCCTGGCAGTGGTGCGATGGTTTCAGCGGTGGCTGTAGCTGTGGTGGCATGGTGATTCCAGTCCATTCCTTGTGGCTGTGATAGTGATGTGGCATCTTTGGTGACTATAGTGGCAACAGCATGAGCGACACCTTCAGTATTGGCGATTTGGTGGGTCTGGTCTGTTCTTCCTGGCTATGGCAGTACTGCAGTGGCTTCAGTGTTAGCTTTGACAGCAATATGATTCCTCTTCCATTTGATTCCCCTGGTGAAATCTGAACCTCTCTGCAGTTATTAGGAGGTTTGGGGCATAATAGTCCTCTAAATATCAATTAACTATATGATTTGCTTCCTGATTTGTCTGGCTGGACAAGATTTCCCAATACAATAAAGGCTTTACTGCCTATAGTACTCAGGAACAGAGGTACTGCCAATTTATCTGCAATTTGATTTGCCATAATGAAATAACTGAATCTTCAATGTGGACCCTCTAGCCTTCTGATCCTCCTTCAAAGGGTCTGATGGTGCCACATTTGACCAGCCGTTTTGTTTTTAATTTGCACAACCAGATTTTACATTCAAAATCTCTTAAATCTGTTATTATGATATTGGGTTTGCCCCCAAGATGAATTACAACAGATTTCATTAATTTCTAATTCTGAATAGGGGACTTTCTTTTTCCTTCCTTGACGTCATGCCTGAGAACTCTGAGATAACAAGGCATAGAGCTGGATGAACACAGCAGGTCAAGCAGCATCAGAGGAGCAGGAAGGCTGACGTTTTGGGCCTAGACCCTTCTTCAGAAAAGGAAGGGTCCTGCCCTCCAGTCCAGGCAGCATCCTAGTAAATCTCCTCTGCAACCTCTCTAAAGCTTCCACACCTTTCCTAGAATGAGGTGGCCAGAACTGAATACAATATTCCAAGTGTGGTCGAACCAGAGTTTTATAGAGCTGCAGCATAACTTCGCTGCTCTTAAACTCAATTCCCCTGCCAATGAATACCAAACACCATACACCTTCTTTACAACCCTATCAACTTGGGTAGCAACTTTGCGGGATCAATGGAGGGGGACCCCAAAATCCCTCTGTTCCTCCAGACTGCCGAGAATCCTGCCATTAATCCTGTATTCTGCATTCAAATTCGACCTTCCAAAATGAATCACTTCACACTTTTTTCTTCATTTTCTGAAGAAGGGTCAAGGCCCGAAACGTCAGCCTTCCTGCTCCTCTGATGCTGTTTGGCCTGCTGTGTTCATCCAGCTCTACACCTTGTTATCTCAGATTCTGCAGCATCTGCAGTTCCTACTATCTCTGCCTGAGAACTCTCACTTGATTTGATTTTATTTGATTTGATTTGATTTATTATTGTCACATGAAACTATATACAGGAAAAAGGTTTGTTTTGCATGCAGTGCAGGCAGTTCACTGCATTAGGGTAGTGGAAAAGAGCAAAGAAAACAATTTTACGGTTGCAGAGAAAGTGCACAAAGAGCGAGATCAACATTAAATTTTAAATTTGAGATGTCCATTAGGAAGTCTAATAACAGCAGGGAAGAAGCCATTGTTGAATCTGTTGGCACGTGTGTTTAAGGTTTTGTATCTTCTGCCTGACGGAAGAGGTTGGAAAAGATAATAACTGAAGCAGCAGGGATCTTTGATAATGTTGGCTGCCTTGTCATGGCAACGAGAAGTATAGATGGAGTCAATGGATGAAAGGTTGGCTTGCGTGATAGACTGGGCTGTGTTCACAATGCTCTATAGTTTCTTACAATCTGGCCACAGCAGTCGCCATACCACACTGCAATGTGTCCAGTCTATGGTGCACCTATAAAAATTGGTAAGAGTGTTTATGGACATGTCGAATTTTCTTAGCCTCCTGAGTAAGTAGAAATGTTGTTGTGCTTTTTTGACAGTAGCGTCAATGTGGGTGATGGTCACTCCTAGGAACTTGACACCCTTGAACATCTCCACCTTAGCACCATGATACAGACGGTTGTGCCCTCCACCTTGCTTCCTGAAGTCAATGACCAGCTCTTTCATTTTGCTAACACTGAGGGAGAGACTTTACTCCATGCCACCAAACACTCTATCTCTTTCCTGTAGTCTGTCTTGTCATTGTTTGAGAACTGGCTTCCAAAGGTGGTGTCATCAGCGAACTTGTAGATGGAGTTAGTGTATAGTAAGGGGCTGAGTACACAGCCTTGTAAGGTGCCAGTATTGAGGATTATCATTGAGGAGTGTTGTTGCCTATTCTCACTGATTGCTAACTGTGGGTCAGGAAGTTGAGGATCCAGTTGTAGAGGGCTGAGCAGAGACCTAGGTCTTGGAGTTTGGAGATTAGTTTGGTTAGAATTATGGTGTTGAAAGTGGAGCTGTAGTCAGTAAGTAGGAGCCTGACATAGGTATCCTTGTTGTCCAGATATTCCAGGGATGAGTATAGGGCCAGGGAGATGGCGTCTGCTGTGGACCTGTAAAGATGGTAGGTGAATTGCAAGGGATCAGGCAGGATGGGAGGCTAAAGTTGATGTGAGCCTTGACTAAGGTCTCGAAGCACTTCATAATTATGGAGCTCAGAGCCACCGGGTGGTAGTCATTGACGCGTGTTGCATGAGTTTTCTTTGGCACTGGGATGATAGCGGTCTTCTTGAAGCAGGTGCGGACTTCAGATCATAATTAGGAGAGGTTACATATGTCAGCAAATACTCCCGCCAGCTAGTAAGCACAGGATCTGAGTGCACAGCTGGGGACTAGTCCCCAGTCTAGGCCAGTCGCTTTCTGTGGATTCACTCTCAAAAAGGCCGATCTGATGTCTGCAGAGGTGACTGAGGGAACACGTGCATGATGAGCTCTATCGGCTGCGTCTTACCCTCCAGATTGCTTCATATTTAAGGTTCGAATTGTTCAGGTATTTTTATGTTCAGGATCAAGAAATCTGCTATCCTTCTCCTTTTCTTTTACTACATGCAAAATTGGGTGCTGTTCCTCCCCTGTCAGTCTAATGTCGGAGAGCTATGATGAGTGAAAAAATATCCTTTCTTTTTCTACACACACACAGACACAGTTATTCTGTACTGGGCGGTTACTAGGCTCCAGTAGTATAAAAAAACATACAAAGTTGGCCTTTAACTGTAATTCACCAGGGTAGTTTATTCATTCGCCGTGCACTCTGTAAAAACTCAAGACAAGACTGGCCAAGCTCATGAACCTGGCTGACTACTCACCAGTGTGATTTACCTCTTAATGGGCTAGTGTCCCAGCATAATATACACCAACCATAATACATAACAGTAGTCTTTCATTATGGCATCATCAGGTCACAAAATCATTTTTGGTGCTGCTCCTGGTAAGGGATCAGTTTCAGATGATAGTTAAAAGTCATCTGCATTTCTGTGGGTCTGGAGTTACATATAGGCCAGATGACTTATAATTTCCTTCCTTAAAGGAAAGAATCACATGCATGCAACAGGTTTTCTTTGCTGATTGCTATTTGCAGATTTGTCTCAGCTATGCCCAGTCACAGCATGGCTAATCTTTGACCTCAACACCACTTTTTCTGCACAATCGCCATATCTCTTGATATCTTTAATATTGGAAATCTATCATGCTCTTTCTCGAAAATGCTCAATGCCTGAGCTTCTGCTGCCCTTTGGGTTAGAGAATTACAAAGAGGCAAGATCAATTCTGAAACATCTAATCACTTAGAATAAATGAAGGCCCATTTACCCTTGCCATGGTCAAATCTGTAATCCAGATCAGCTACCCAATGTTACTCAGAGTAGTAGATGGCCACATTGCCCTCTGTGATCACCAGCTGTACCATAAATTTGGTTTGTTTCAAAGGGCCTTCTTTCTTCTCATTTGTTATGCTGGCTATCTCTATGGCTGTCTCCTCCCCATGGATGATTTGGTGAAAAAAAGGCACGCTATTGAGTATTTTGTACCCATTTCTCTTGCGATAATGTAAAAAGAGGTACTGCTGTCATCTTGTGTATATCATAATATATTCCTATTCATTGGAGTTGCATATCACAGTAGTGAAACGTCCTCAACAGCACTAGCTATGATCCCTTCTGAAATGTGAATAAGTGACACTGCTAAAATGTTCAGGTGCAACCTTAAAGCTCCTCAAGTGGTGTCCACTGGATGATGAATTTAGCCACTTGTCTTGATGGTTGATGGCTGCAGTCGCCTTATTCAAGCACGACAACGTACGATAGAATCAAAGACACACGGACAGAAGCCCCTTGGCTCATTGTGTCATCAAACATCCATTTATTCTAATCCCGTTTTCTAGCACTTGGCCCATAACTTCGTATGCTGTCGAGCTTCAAGTGTTCATCTAAATTGTTCTTAAAAGTCTTGACGGTTCCTACCTCTACCACCCTTTCAGGCAGTGAGTTCTAGATACCCACAACCAGTTGGGTTGAAAAAAAGTTCCTCAAATCTCCCCTGAACCACCTATTCTTTACCTAAAACTGTGCAACATCAGTTATTGACCCCTCTACTAATGGGAGAGTTTCTCCCTATAGTTTCACTATTTATTATATTACCAATTTATTATACCAATTTATTATCATCTGCAAAATTACTGATCATATTTCCTACGTTTATGACTGGATCATTAATAAACATGGCAAAAAGCAAGGAACCCAGCACTGAACCCTCTGATACATCAGTGGACATAAGCATCCAGTCACAAAAATACTTTTCAACCATCTTCCTCTACTTCCTACACTGAGCCAATTTGTCAAATTGTCCTGGATTCTCTGGTTGCTTAGCTTCTTAGCTGATCTGCCATGAAGGACCTTGTAAAAGCCTTACAGAAATCCACGTAGACTACATCAATTGTACTCCCCTCGTCTACATATTTTGCCACCTCCTTGAAAAATTCAAATTTGTTAGACATGATCTTCTCTTTTAAAGCCATTCTGACTATCCTTGATTAATACTTGCCCCATCAAGTGGAGTTTAATTCAGTCTCTCAACTTTTTCTGGTAGTTTTCTTAGACATATGTTATCTTTGCTGGCCTATAATTTCCCAGTTTATCCCTTCTTGAATAATGGTATCAGCTGTCCTCTACTCCTCTGGCACCCCTCCTGTGGTCAGAGAGGGTTTCACAGTTAATGAGAGTGAAATTAATGTATTAATTGCTAGAAAAGCCCAGCATGTCTGGCAGCATCTGTGAAGGAAAAAACAGAACTAATGTTTCCGGTCCAGTGACCCTTCCTCAGAAAGGGTCACCGGACCCGGAACGTTAACTCTGTTTTTCCCTTCACAGATGCTGCCAGACCTGCTGGGCTTGTCCAGAAACTTTGTTTTGTTCCTGACTTACAGCATCCGCAGTTCTTTCGGTTTTTATAATGTATTAATTGCCCTGACAATTTCTTTCCTTGCCTCCCACTGCAGCCCAAGGTACATCTCCACTATCAAGCCTGATAAAACTACCAATAACTCTCTCCCCTTAATGCTAATTTTTTCAAGTGTATCATACATCCCCCTCCTTGATTTCTATACCTCTACTGTCCTTCTGTATGGTGAATACAGATACAAACTACTCATTTAAAACCTTAGCTATGCTGTCCGGCTCCCCACACACGTTACCACTTTGGCCCATACTTTTCCCTAGTTATTCTGTTCTCCTTATCGTACTTATAAATGCCTTTGAATTTTCCTTAATGTTATACACAAGTATTTTTATATCGCCTAGATTTATATCCCCAGTTCTGAGGAAGGGTCAGCGGACCCGAAACGTTAACTCTGTTTTCTCCTCCACAGATGCTGCCAGACCTGCTGAGCTTTTCCAGCAACTTTGTTTATGTTCCTTGTTTTTATATCCCCACTTTGTTTTCCTAATTTGCTTTTTTAGCAACCCCTGCACTTCTATACTCCTCTAGGCAATTGGTGTTTTGAACTTTTGGTATTTAAGACAAGCTTCCTTTCTTTCCCTTATCCAATCCTGTACATCCCATGACAACAGGGTTCTCTCGATTTGATTGTCCCATCCTTCACCTTTACAGGAACATTGGCCCTGCGTACTCCATTACCTTTTGAATGTCTCCCTGATGTGGATTTTCCTACAAGTGCTGGTCCCAGTCCACTTTAGCCAGATCCAGTCTTATCTTATTGAAATCAACAATCCCCAGTTTAGAACCTTTAGTCTTCCCCCAATTTAGAATCTTTAGTTGCTGGTCCATCTCAATCCTTATCCATTATTATTTTAAATTGTACTGAATTATGGCCACTATGAGTGGAATGCTGATGGTGACTATGACTGAAAAACTGACTTGGGACAGCTCGGTAGCTCAGTGGTTAGCACTGCTGCATCACAGCACCAAGGACCTGGGTTTGATTCCAGGCTTTGGTAACTGTGTGGAATTTGCACATTCTCCCTTTGTCTGCTTGACTTCGTGCCAGGTGCTGTGCTTTCCTCCTACAGTTCAAAGATGTGCATGTTAGGTGAATTGACCATACTATGTGCGGGGATGGGTTTAGGTGGGTCTGGGTGGGAAGCTCTTTGAAGGGTCAGTGCAGACTCAGTGGGCTGAAATAGCCTCTTTCCACACTGCAGGTATTCTATGATTCTATGAAATACCCCCATTGCCACATTTACCACTTGCCCAGTTTTTCACCTTAATATTAGATTCAGCACCACCACCCCCAATACGATTTTCTACATACTGACTTAAAAAGCTTTCCTGTGCACACTTTAAGAATTCAGCTCCCTCTAAGCTTATCACACTTGGTCTATCCCAGTTAATATTGAGGAAGTTGAAATCCTCTGCAATTATTACTGTATTATTTTGCAGTTCTTTGAGATTTTTTCCATATCTGTCTTTTTATCTCTTCCTGACTGTTTAGGAATCAATTGTAGACCCCCAGCAAATTAGGGGCTCCATCTTTTTGATTTTAATTTATACCCATATGGCCTCATTTTGAGAAACATTCCAACCTATCCTCCTCCTTACTGCAATAATTGACTCCTTGATGAATATTGCAATACCACCTCTGCTTTTTCGTTATTCCTACATCGTCCAAATACTGTACCGAATATTGATTTCCCAGTCCTGTCTCCATGGCAGCAATAATATCACACACCTGTGCATCAATTAAGGTGTTCAACTCATCTGCCTTACTTACAAGACTGCTTGCTTTGAAAAAAAGCCATCCAGCCTTGCCATGCTTCCTGCCTTAACTTGACTATGTTTGTACTACTTTTTAGACTGACTTTGGTTCTCTTTTGTAGTTGTCTGTGCGTCACCCTCTACTGTACTTTCACTCCATATCACATCCCCCTGTTAAATTACATTAATCCCCACAAATTGCACCAGTAAACATTCCTGCAAAGATATTGGTGCATTCCAGTTCAGGTGTAACCTGTCAGATTTGTGAAGGTTCCACTTTCCTCAGAAAGCAACTCAGTTATTCAGGAATCTAAATCCTTCCCTCCTTCTTCTACTCTTCAACCACTCCTTCATCTCTTCTGTCTGCATATTCCTACCTTAACTGGTATGTGGCACCATTACAACCTTTGAGGTCCTGCTTTATAGTCTCGCTGTCTAAATTCTTGCTGCTGGACATCGCTGTCTCTACCTACGATGTTGGAACCAATGCGAACCACAAGCTGACTGTTTGTTCTCCTCCTTCAGAATGCTGTGCAGCCCTTCAGTAGCATCCTTGACCGTGGCGCCAGGAAGTAAACACTCCATTCTGGAGTCACAACTGCAGCTACAGAAATGCCTGTCTGTAGTCCTCACTATTGAATTTCTACCCCCTATTGTTTTCCCTCTCTTTCTGGTCTCTCCCTTGTGCAACTGGACTCTGGTTACACTCACCAGAGAAATTGTTACTCTTGCCATTTTCCAACACAGAAAATCTGTTCTTGAATGAGATGCACTATTATGGATTTCCTCACTAACTACCTGCCACTCTTCCTTTGACTGATGGTCACCAATTCCCTCTCTGACTGGACTTTGTTAAAATGTAGAGTGACCATGTCTGAAAATCTGTTATCCACCTATTTCTCAGCCCCGTGGATACACTGCTGTGCCTCCAACCAATGCTCAAGTTCCAAAAGACAGCATTTAAGCTGATTAAACTGGTGGCTCTTCCTACAGATGTGGTCATATGTACTGGCAGGAGCATCTAATATTTTCTACCTACTGTAGGTCGTACACCACACAGGACTGAGCTTCCCAGGCGTGCCTACTCTTAGTCTTAAACTTCCCTTACATTAAATTTATTCTTCCGTCCTTCCCCTACTTTGGCTTACTCATAATACTTTATTATATTGCTTCTGACTTTCATTTGTTTCTGGTACTTAAAACTACCATTTTCTACTTGTTTTCCTTTTTTCGTTAACAGAATGAGGACGTCGCTGGCTAGGCAGCATTTATTGTCCATCCCGAATTGCCCAGAGGGCAGTTCAGAGTCAACCACATTGCTGTGGGTCTGGAGTTACATGTAGGCCAGACCAGGTAAGGATGGCAGTTCCCTTCCCTAAAGACATTAGTGAACCAGATGGGTTTTCCCAACAATTGACAATGGATTCATGGTCATTATTAGATTCTTAATTCCAGATTTTTTTAATCAAATTCAAATTCCACTATCTGCTGTGGAGGGATTTAAACCCATTCCACAGAATGTTATCCAGGTCTCTGGATTAACAGTCCAGCAATAACAGCACTAGGCCATTGCCTCCTCCTGAGGAGTACAGACAGGCATTTCTGTGGCTGCAGTTGTGACTCCAGAATGGACCGTTTACGCCCTGATGCCAGGGATCAAGGATGCTCCCCTCTTATCCAGCAATTTATAATTTAGCAATTCAGAGGATAAGGTATTCAGCCTTCCAACAGACACACAAGGAGTGAGGTTGTTAATAAAGAAATGCGGTCGGTGGAGCGAAATTGTGGACACAGGGATGGTTTGAAGTGTGTATATTTCAATGCTAGAAGTATTATAAATAAGGCAGCTGAACTTAGAACATGGGTTAGTACTTGGAACTATGATGCTGTGGCCATTACAGAAACTTGGGTAACTCAGGGACAGGAATGGTTGTTGGAAGTTCCAGGATTTAGATGCTTTAAAAGAAATAGGGAGGGTGGTAAAAGAGGCGGTGAAGTGGCATTGCTAGTCAGGGCTAGTATAGCAGTTACTGAAAGGCTGTTCAAGAATGATATGTCTACACAGTCAGTTTGGGTTGAGGTCAGGAACAAGAAGGGAGCAGCCACTTTGTTGGGGTTTTTTTTACAGACCCCCTAATAGTTGCACAGAAGTGGAGGAGCAGATTGGGATGCAGATACTGGAAAGGTGCAGAAGTCACAGGGATGTAGTCACGGGTGACTTCAACTTTCCAAATATTGATTGGAAACTTTTTAGTTGTAATAGTTTAGATGGAGCGGATTTTGTCCAGTGTGTTCAGGAAAGATTCCTGACACAGTATGTAGATAGACCAACATGAGGAGAGGCCACTTTGGAATTGGTGCTTGGCAATGAACCGAGCCAAGTGTTAGACCTGTTTGTAGGAGAGCATTTTGGCGGTAGCAATCATAACTTTGTTAATTTTACAATAGTCATGGAAAAGGATAGGTACATACAGCAGGGTAAGGTTTATTATTGGGGGAAGGGTAATTATAATTCTGTTAGGCAAGAACTGGGTAACATAAAATGGGAACAGATGCTGTCAGGGAAGAGCACTATAGAAATGTGGAGATTGTTTGAGAAATGCATACTGCGTGTGCTCGATATGTTTGTCCCTAGCAGGCAGGGAAGATGTGGTCGAGTGAGGGAGCCTCGGTTCTCGAGAGAGGTCGAACGATTGGTTAAGAGGAAGAAGGATGCTTATATAAGGTTTAGGAAACAAGGATCAGAAAAGGCTCTGGAGGGATACAAGTTAGCCAGGAAGGACCTGAAGAAAGGGCTTAGGAGAGCTATAAGGGGGCATGAGAAAACCTTGGCAGATAGGATCAAGGAAAACTCCAAGGCTTTTTATACGTACGTGAGGAATAAGAGAATGACCAGAGAAAGGGTAGGGCCGATCAAGGATTGTAAAGGGAATTTGTGCACGGAGCCTAAAGAGATAGGAGAGGTCCTTCATGAATACTTTTCTTCAGTATTCACAACTGAGAGGGACCTAGTTGTAGGAGAGGACAGTGTGAAACAGGCTGGTAGGCTAGAGGAGGTCGATGTTGGTAAGGAAGATGTACTAGGAATTTTGAGGAACTTGAAGATAGATAAATCCCCCGGGCCTGATGGGATTTCTCCAAGGATTCTATGGGAAGCGAGGAAAGAGATTGCAGGGCCTTTGGCGATGATCTTTTTGTCCTCACTGTCCACGGGTATAGTGCCGGAAGATTGGAGAATGGCAAACGTCATTCCCTTGTTCAAAAAAGGGAATAAGGATAACCCCGGAAATTACAGGCCAGTTAGTCTTACTTCAGTAGTGGGCAAATTATTGGAAAGGGATCTGAGAGATAGGATTTATGATCACTTGGATAGGCACAGTTTGATTCGTGATAGTCAGCATGGATTTGTGAGGGGTAGATCATGCCTCAAAAACCTTATTGAATTCTTTGAAGAGGTGACCAAACAAGAGGATGAAGGTAGAGCAGTGGATGTGGTATATATGGATTTAAGTAAGGCGTTTGATAAGGTTTCCCATGGTAGGCTCATGCAGAAAGTAAGGAGGCATGGTATAGGGGGAGATATGGCAGATCGGATTCAGAATTGGCTGACCCTGAGAAGACAAAGGGTGGTAGTGGACGGAAAATATTCAACATGGTGCTCAGTTACAAGTGGTGTACCACAAGGATCAGTTCTGAGTCCTCTTCTATTTGTGATTTTTTTTAAATGATTTGGATGTAGGGGTGAAAGGGTGGATTAGTAAATTCGCGGATGATACGAAGGTGTGTCGAGTTGTGGATAGTGCGGAGGGCTGTACTAGGTTACAAAGAGACATTGATAGGATGCAGAGCTGGACTTAGAAGTGGCAGATGGAGTTTAGCCCTGAAAAGTGTGAGGTGATTCATTTTGGAAGGAAAAACTTGAAAGCAGAATACAGGGTTAACGGAAAGATTCTTGGCAGTGTGGAGGAGCAGAGGGATCTTGGTGTTCATGTCCACAGTTCCCTGAATGCTGCCACCCAGGTGGATAGAGTTGTGAAGAAGGCGTATGGTGTGTTAGTTTTCATTAATAGAGGGATTGAGTTCAAGAGCAGTGAAGTTATGCTCCAGCTATACAAAAGCCTGGTTCAGCCACATCTGGAGTATTGTGTCCAGTTCTGGTTGCCTCATTACAAGAAAGATGTGGATGCGTTGGGGAAGGTGCAGAGGAGACTGACCAGGATGGTGCCTGGAATGGAGGGAAGGTCTTACGAGGAAAGGTTGAGAGAGCTAGGGTTTTTCTCTTTCGAACGACAAAGGATGAGAGGTGACTTGATAGAGGTGTATAAAATGATCAGAAATATAGATAGAGTGGACAGCCAGAGACATTTTCCTAGGGTGGAGGTAGCTATTACGTGGGGGCATAGTTTTAAAGTGAGTGGAGGTAGATATAGGGGAGATGTCAGAGGTAGGTTCTTTACTCGGAGAATGGTAGGGGCGTGGAATGCATTGCCGGAGAGGGTAGTGGAGTCGGCCTCATTAGGGGCATTTAAGCGGCTATTAGATAGGCATGATTGGATGATAGTATAAGTTAGGGGTGGAGTTTAAATAGACCTTAGGTTTAGGATCAAAGTTCGGCACAACATTGTGGGCCGAAGGGCCTGTACTGTGCTGTACTGTTCTATGTTCTATTTGCCAGTCCCTATCAGTAGTTTATTACTTCATGAACTTCTGGATTTTCTCTGTCACTCTTCTTATTCCAACAAGAATTGACTGTAGGATATTCTTCCCACACTGCTTGACAGCAATACTGACTACGGGGCACATCTTCCCACACTACTTCACCACAATACCAGACTACTTCACCACAATGCTGATCACAGAACACTCTTTCCAGCTGTTGATTACGTTTTAACATTGAAATCTGAAAACAAGTGAAAGACAAACTTTTATCCGAAGCTAACGTTTACAAGCAATGTTCTCATCCACAATTGAGATTAACTACGATTACAAACACACACGGTTGGAGTATTTGGATTCCCACAGGTGCACTTGAGCAGTAGCCTTTTAGAGCCAAACTAGATTAGCAGGCAAACATTACCACTGGACGGTCCAGATACCAGAATACCTATAAACATTGCAATGAGAACTCTGGTAATGAATGTGTGAACGCTTTTCATTTAGTTTATATTCATAAAATTTCAGACAATATACTCCAGCTGTCATGCTGCAACCATATCAAACTTTGTTCCAGATGCAAAATAGGTTTAAGAATAAATTCAAATATGGTTAGCGTTGTCCTGTTGACAAGGAGCTACAATTAACTTGGATATACCCATTTGGACCATTTCTGTTTTGAGCAGTAACTTAAAAAGCAACGATTAGTTTAGCAGCTAAATGCTGCAAACATGTATTGAATCTTAGATTACCAGTGAGCTGGCCACATTACCCTGACACTATAGGATAGATATCACAGATATGGCTATATAGTGTGTTAGTACATCAATACATTAAGTCATGGCGAAACATTCTATTCTTTATATTTCCTTTTTTTTAGCTGTTCATGGAAAGCATTTTCTGGAATTGGTTTAAATAATTGGCATTTTGCACTGATGAATGAAATATAAACATATAACTAATTTGTGAGAATGTGAGAGCACAAGAACATATACAGCAAATAATGTGTTTAATCCCCCAAGTCTTATTCAAGCACTCCTGTGGCAACATGTGCTCTTTGAGCTTGCCTTTGATATTGATGGTTTTTGTCTACCAGTGATTTGGGTAGAATTATGCATGTAATATTCATTGCTCGACATTTTGTTGTTACCCCGGTACTCCTTAACACTCTTACTTTGTAATGATGACATTTATAGTTGTCAAATGTAATAATTTCTCATTGGCCTGGCCTTACACAGCAATTTATCTGAAAATTTGGGATGGGCCTAGAGTCAACTGGGAACCAGAACAGAGCTATTTTCAGATGCAGCAGAATGGGATAACTTTCATGAAGTAAAGCTCATTGAGTAAAACAGAATTAGTGAAATTTGTTTTTGACTAATGCACCAAAGTCAAATTTGAAAGCCTTTATAACTATTAACATGAAAACATTCTTGTTGTATATTTAAATGTAACAGTTGTGATTTACATCCTGCCTGCACCCATTGCGGTACAAGCAGAATTTCGTGCTATCTTCTCAGTTCAATAATTTATGGCATTCGTCTGATCTGGTGCATGGGAGAACCAAGAGGGGCCAGGGATGCTTGCATCTTCTGAGTCCTACAGAAAATATGTGTGTCTACATAGTGGAGGCTGGCTGTGACAAAGCCAATGGCGTCCAGCAACACTGAGAACATTGATGATAATAGTATATTCCTGCCTAGTATATTTCATCTTAACTCCTAGTTCACTTGCATTCTTATTTCTGAAGTATAAGCCGCTGACGTCATGACCATGCACCATGTGCTTTCTGCAAGACAATTCCTGTCCCTTTCCAACATCCTCCTTCCAGATACCCAAGAATTGCCACCTGGTCAGTCACAGTATACCCAGGTGAATGACTGAGATCAACTCAACAACACAGATGAAGAGTCCTGATTTATCTAATAGGACATATGCAGTTATGAGCTCAGTTACTTGCACTCACATAAATTAAAGGCAAATAGAGCATTTAAGTTTGCAAATGTTGAGTCACACATATACCATACCCAGACCATGGCATGTCAACTCACTGGAAAATGTGGTTGCAGATGACTTCAGCTATTTGGGACTTGGATAAGGACCACATTGGTGTACAATGCAGGAAAACACTGCAATGTTTGCTGATCAGACAAACCCATATACAAGGAACATGAATGAATCTGACTTAGATTCAGCAGAAGGCTTTGCAAGGATCATCTTTTCTCTGCAACTACTGCTCCATCTCTCTTTCAAGCTGCTGATCCAAAGGAACTTCAGCTGCAACCCCAAACCTGTTTCAACCTCTTTGAGGACAGGTCACCAATTTCCTGCGGCAATGCAGCAACACACCTTCCAAAAAAGCAAGTCACCACAACACTGCCAAAAATATTCCTCAGTACTTCCAGAAGCTTTGCAATAACGTAATTTAGTTTAGATCATCTCATTTGAGAGTCAGGTGTCTGGCCCTTTAAATAATACTGGTGGATCCCTATTGCAATTGCTTAAATGCTCTTTGTGAGTGAATAGCAAAAGGGGTTGAATGGACCCACCTGCATATTGTGTATCAAATCAGCTGCGTGCCCTGCGCAAATAATCTCTGATTACTGCAGTGCCTGGTCAATTGGTGCAACAGAACCCAAATCTACAGATTTGAAAATTATCTCTGAATTTGAATGGTGTTGGAAGGATAAGCATTACTTCTTATGTCTATTGTGAGACAGTCAGTTTACAACTGTTTTGTTGTGAAGTAGTCATCCTGTGAGAAAATATATTCAGCTTAGACTTGATCAGCATGAAATGTTTAGCCTGAGAATGTTTGCTATGAAATACTCAGCCTCTGATTGTTTGCCAATTATGAAATACACAGCCTAATATTGTTCATTATTGAATACTCAGATGAAGAATGGTCTCCATAATGTAGCCAGACTGTTCATTTTTTCCCTTATGTAATTTGTCCATTTATATTTAAGGGGGTTGACAGGGAGGTGGAATGGATTCATCTATTTTTCATTTGATGACTGCACTGTCTGGGTTCAGGTACAGTATACATATGCAACAGTGCATTGAACAATGTCTAAATTAACTTAACAAAGCCTCAGATGTTGACCACATTCCTTTTAGCATTAGTGTGGCATTTCTGATCTGTGATGCACCTGCCCAGCTGTTGTAAATCAGTGTTCGCAGAAAGTGTAGTAACGGAAACATGGTTTCGGAAAGGCTAAGTTTTTCCTTCATGTTATTTATATATTTCTTTTAAAGTTGAGCCTAAAATGTTTGTTTTTTTTTAATGTGACAAATGTCATTTAGCTCAATAGAGACAAATTCTGCTGGCAAATTTCAAGTTACTTTGCTAAAAGTATAAATGGCTTCAACAGGTAACACTCTTTTCTTATGACTTTCAAATACAGTTACCCAGTAACTTCAAATAAGACAGATCACTTTGCGATTCGAGTTCCAATCTTTAAACTACTCGATGCTTTAATCTGTAAATCTGTTATGGTGACTTTTGTTACTTGTTTGGAAAGTTAATGCTTGGAGCAACTTTCAATAACTAAATTTGATTCAAACTGTCAACTTGGTTGGGTGAGAGAACAAACAATTTGTACCTGATGTCTTACAAATGCTATTTTTATGATCCCAGCTTTATAAAATTTGGTTAAGGTGGTAGTCAGTCGTTGAACATGTTCACAAGTGAGTGCAAATATACTTTAACAAAAGCATACAACATTATTACGCAAATGAAAATCAAAATAAACAAAGCTCTCTCTATATGTTATATATGAAAATTTGATCAGATATTACGATAAGTAGCAAATAAAGGAATTAATACTTTTTCCCCAGCAATATACTTTACAAATATTTAACTCTAGTGAAGTACCACTCCTTTTAGGGGTTGGATAGCTCAGCTGACTGAGTGGCTGGTTTGCAATGCAGCGTAATACCAATAGTGTGGGTTCAGTTCCCACATTGGCTGCGGTTATCGGGAAGAACTTTACTTCCCAACCACTCCCCTTGCCTGAGATAGGGTGACTCTCAAGTTAACCCACCACCAGTCATCTCTCTTTAATGGGAGAGCAGCCCTATGTTCCAGTAGGACTATGTTGACACTACCTTTTTTAATTACTTCTTACACTCTTTTTAATTTCTTAACTTTTCTCTGACTTTGAGTACTTGGAGTCTGTTAAACAGCATATCTGTTGTTAAGAACCTTTTCTTCTGACCTGACCTTGCTCTGGCTTTGGTCTTTCTTTCATTAAGTCTTAAAAGCTCAACTTAGTAAACACTTAAGTAATTATCACATGAGGTGTCTTGTCGAGTAACTTAGCTTAAGTCATATGACTTCTTGTGTTATGACAAAGACAGCCAAGCCAAGTCAGCTTTTCTACTGCTGTATTTGCAATACAGTAAAATTAGACTCTCAAAATTGACTCCAGTTATTTCTAGCCAGATATTTGAACAACTAATTCCCAGAATCTGTGAATACTCAATTTCAGGCACCAGTTTGTATCTTACACAAAAGACTTAGCAATTTATTAATAATACAATAGTTTCAGTAAAGCAAAATTAAACATCAAAGAATCTAATTGGTCTATGATATAAACTCAAAAATCTTTATTTTCAGCCCCAATCACACATAAGACAGACAAACAAACATGTTTAGGGATAAATGAAAGAAAATAACAAAACTGTCCAGGATACTTTAGTGATTTTCATGACACGTTGTTCCACAAGCATAAATGATAGTTTCTTGGTTGATTTTCTGAAGGTGTCGATCAAGGTCACATCTGTAACTCGGTTAGAGACAAAAAAGACTGAAGATGCTGGAACCTAAGGTAGACAGACAGGAGGCTGGAAGTACACAGCAGGCCAGGGAGCATATAGAGGAAAGGAGCAGGACTGGAGAAGGGTAATACCCAAAACTTTGCTGCTCCTTTCCTCCAGATGCTGCCTGGTCTGCGGTGATCTTCCAGCCTCCTGTTTGTCTACCTCACATTAGTAGTTCACTCAGATGAAGGCAGTTTTTCTTATAACTTCGTTTTCTATTCTTTGATCTATAAGATCTGCTATTGAGACAACACAGAGATGTAGCTGCAACCAGTTAAGAGCTGGAACCTAAATATTTAAGTATATGTGTCCGACTGAAAGGACAGGCAGAGGGGATCAGATTGCCTTGTTAGTAATAAATTGATAGCAAGAGGTGATGTAGAGTCAGAAGATGTGGAATCTGTGTGAGTAGAGTTGAAGAACTGGAAATGATGAAAGATCCCGATGGGAATTGTAACAAGCCTCCAATAGTAGTTAGGGTGTAGGAATCACTGGAGTCAGGGAGAGTGCCAGAGGACTTAAAAATGGCTAATGTAACACCCATGTTTAAGAAGGGAGGGAAGCAGAAGACAGGAAACTATAGGCTGGCTAGTCTAACCTCAATCATTGGTAAGATTTTAGAGCCCATTGTTAAGGATGAGATTACAGAGTACTTGGAACTGCATGGTAATATAGGGCTGAGTCAGCATGGCTTCATCAAGGGGAAGTCATGCGTGACAAATCTGTTAGAATACTTTGAGGAGGTAACAAACAAGTCAGTCAAAGGACAGCCAGTGGAATGGATCTGTTTGGATTTCCAGAAGACCTTTGACAAGGTGCTGCATAGGAGGCTGCTATATAAGAGAAAAGCTAATGGTGTTAGGAGCTTGGGAATGGCATGGTCTGAGGATTGGCTGACTGGCAGAGGGCAGAGAGTGGGGATAAGGGAGTCTTTTTTTTAGTATGGCAGCTGGACACTAGTCAAGATCTGCAGGGGTCAGTATCAGGACCATTACTATTCATGTTATACATTAATGATCTGGATGAAGAAACTGAGGTCATTATTGCTAAGATTGCAGAAGACACAAGATAGGTCATAGAATCCCTACAGTGTGGAAACAGGCCCTTCGGCCCAACAAGTCCACATCGAACCTCAAAGCATCCCACCCAGCCCCAATCCGCTATAACCCACCTAACCTACACATCCCTGAACACTACAGGCAATTTAGCACCTCCAATCCACCTAGCATGCACATGTTTGGACTATGGGAGGAAACCGGAGCACCCAGAGGAAACCCACGCAGACATGGGCAGAATGTGCAAACTCCACACAGATAGTCGCCCAAGGGTGGAATTGAACCCGGGTTGCTGGCGCTGTGAGCAGCAGTGCTAACCACTGAGCCACCGTGCCACCAAGGCAGAGGCTCAAGCAGAGTTGATGAAACAGTGAGGCTGCTAAAGGACATGGACAGGCTAGGAAAGTGGGCAACAATTTAGTAGATGGAATACAATGTGGTAGAGTGTGAGCTTTTGCACTTGGGTAGTAAGAATAGAGGCATATTCTATTTTCTAAATGGGGAAAGGTTTTGATAATCTGAAGCACAAAGGGTCTTGGGAGTCCTAGTTCAGGATTCTGTTAAAGTTAACATGCAGTTTCATTTGGCAGGTGGGAAGGCAAATGCATTGTTAGCAATTATTTCAAGAGGGCTAGAATACAAGAGCAGAGATATACTGCTGAGGCTGTGTGAAGGTGTGGTCAGACTGCATTTGGAATATTATGAGCAGTTTTGGACCTTGTATCTAAGGAAGGATATGATGGTGTTTGAGGGGGTCAAGAAGACGTTCACAAGAATGATCCTCCGAATGAAAGGGTTTCTTATAAGAAGAGCAGTTGAGGACTCTGGGTCTGTACTCGATGGAGTTCAGAACGATGAGGGGAGATCTCATTGAAACTTATAGAATACTGAGAGGCCTGGATAGAGTGGACATGGAGAAGATGTTTCCATTAGTTGAAGAGTCTAGGACCTGAGGGAACAGCCCTGGAGAACTGAGTTGAGGAGGAATTTCTTCAGCCAAAGGATGTTTAATCTGTGGAACTCATTTCCGCAGAAGGCTGTGGAGGCCAGGTTATTAAGTGTCTTTAAAACAGGTATAGTTAGTTTCTTGACTAGTAAGAGGACCAAGGGTTATGGAGAAAAGGCAGGAGAATGAGGTTTAGAAACATAGCAGCCATGATTGAATAGCAAACCAGTATTCATGGGCCAAATGGCCTAATTCTGCTTCTTTGGTTAATCAGGGAGCTTTCAAATCTTCATGCTGTAACATCAACAGCCAGGTTCCTTTTTCTCAAAAATCATAGTCCAGAATCTCATTCAAACGTTGTCCACTCCCTGACAGACAAACCATCTCCTCCACAAGGTCCTATAACCGTACACTATCTGCCATCTGCTTGAGCTGATAGTCTTTTTTCCATACTTGTTTGAACCAGTCCTCAGATACTGACTTTGTTAATAGCTAACTTCTGCTATCTTTTTAAACACAATGGTCCTGCCCAGTGATGAAGTATCAACAAAACCCTTCAATCAGGAACCAACCTGCAATTAATGTCCAGGTTTGGCGTCATTAATAAACAAAAGCTTGTTTGGTCTATTTCCCTTTTAACTAAGTTACCCACAATACAAAAGTTACATTTAGCTCACAGTTCCCGGTTCATAGCTCCAACCTGAAATTGATAAAACAATTACAGAAAAATAGCAAAATATGATTGAGGGCTCTAAAAATCGGAAATGCTGTTTTGATCCACAGTTTTAAAACCGAAGAGTTTCTGATCCTTAAAACGTCACCTTCACAGAACTGAAAATTAAAGCCCATATACTTCCACTTTAGAAGACAAGTTAATAAATAATAAAAATAATTTTAATCAATTCATAATGATAATAAGAAAATAGTCGGGAATAGCAGCAAAATAGTTGTGTTTCATACTAGTATTCCAGTTGGCTTGAAAAAAATGATGTGAAAACAGAATACCACAGTAATTCCTGGAGAACTTAATTTCTGAGGGTTGAACAGCTAGAACACCTGATATGAACTCAACCTGCAATTTTGACAAACTGGATAATTTGCTCAGAGTCACCAAGGTACGAATGGAAATTAATGGAACAATTCTTGCTGGCTATGGAATCTAGGACTGAGGGCCATTGTCTAAAAGTTAGAGACAGGCTTTTCAGGAGTGAAATTAGCAAACACATATATATTTCATACATATAACCTTGGTAGAAGTTTGAAACTCCGGCAAATTGCATCTGGCAATTGGTACAAAGTCAGTAGAGAATTTCAGATCTAACATTGGAAAATATTTGATTAAACCAACTAACTTATCAAGCAAAATATTTTCCCTGATTTATCCATCTTGTATAAGTTACACGAAGCTTTCTGTAATATATGATATTGTACAAATGCAGTGTGTTTTAAATATTCCTGATGCTGTGACACCAGAGAGTGATCAGATCATTGGAACAACACATCAATATGTTTTGACAAGCATTCAATTTTTATTTCTTTCTTCATTAATCCTCTTACTATGTTCTTTTTCCATAACATTGATTCTGTGCCAGCTAACAACTTTCGGCCCTTTCCCAAGTGTAGTTGCATGCTTCATACTGATATATATATGACTTCATTTTGCCGCCGCTACCGCCACCACGTGCATTACTATTTCAGGCATCATCAACGAGAAAAAAAAGTCCTGAATATAGTTCAAGATTCCTTTATGTAATGGTGGTAATGAATCCTCCATGCCATTTCATTTCCAGCTGGGCAAGGTTAAGATAGACATAAGAGATAAAAGGTACTGCAGATGCTGGAGAATCCGAGATAACAAGGTGTGGAGCTGGATGAACACAGCAGGCCAAGCAGCATCTTAGGAGCAGGAAAGCTTGACGTTTTGGGCCTAGACCCTTCATCAGAAATGGGGGAGGGGAAGAGGGTTCTGAAATAAATAGGGAGAGAGGGGGAGGCAGATAGAGGATGGATAGAGGAAAGGATGGGTGAAGAGGAGGCAGACAAGTCGAAGAGGTGGGGATGGAGCCAGTAAAGGTGAGTGTAGGTGGGGGGGTAGGGAGGGGATAGGTCAGTCCAGGGAGGACGGACAGGTCAAGGGGGCGGGATGATGATAGTAGATAGGAGATGGGGGTGGGGTTTGAAGTGGAAGGAGGGGATAGGTGGGAGGAAGAACAGGTTAGGGAGGCGGAGATGAGCTGGGCTGGTTTTGGGATGCAGTTGGGGGAGAGGAGATTTTGAAGCTTGTGCAATCCACATTGATACCATTGGGCTAGAGGGTTCCCAGGCTGAATATGATTTGCTGTTCCTGCAGCCTTCGGGTGGCATCATTGTGGCATTGCAGGAGGCCCAGGATGGACATGTCATCTGAGGAATGGGAGGGGGAGTTGAAATGGTTCGCGACTGGGAGGTGCTCTGCGAAGCCTCTTCTAAGGATGCCTACCCTGAAAAAGATCTCAGATTCTCCAGCATCTGCAGTACCTTTTATCTCTGATACAATTTTAACCCCACTGCGAAGCCTCTTCGAAGGATGCCTACCCTGAAAAAGACACCTCAAGCCCCACCCCCATCCCCTATCTACTAACATTATCCCGCCCCCTTGACCTGTCCATCCTCCCTGGACTGACCTATCCCCTCCCTACCCCCCCACCTACATTCACCTTTACTGGCTCCATCCCCGCCCCTTCGACTTGTCTGCCTCCTCTCCACCCGTCCTCTCCTCTATCCATCCTCTATCCGCCTCCCCCTCTCTCCCTATTTATTTCAGAACCCTCTTCCCCTCCCCCATTTCTGATGAAGGGTCTAGGCCCGAAACGTCAAGCTTTCCTGCTCCTAAGATGCTGCTTGGCCTGCTGTGTTCATCCAGCTCCACACCTTGTTATCTCGGATTCTCCAGCATCTGCAGTACCTTTTATCTCTGATACAATTTTAACCCCACTGTGAAGCCTCTTCTAAGGATGCCTACCCTGAAGAAGTTACACTCCTCCCTCCGGACAAACGGGTAACCACCTAGAAACCGATGTCCATTTCAAGCCCACTGACTCCCACAGCTACCTCGAGTACACCTCCTCCCACCCACCTTCCTGCAAAAATGCCATCCCCTATTCCCAATTTCTTTGCCTCCGCCGCATCTGCCCTCAGGATGAGACATTCCACTCCCGTACATTTCAGATGTCCTCATTCTTCAAGGACCGCAACTTCCCCCCCGTAGTGGTCGAGAACGCCCTCGACCGTGTCTCCCGCATTTCCCGTAACTCATCCCTCATGCCCCGTCCCCGCAATAATAACCAAAAAAGAATCCCCCTCGTCCTCACGTACCACCCCACCAACCTCCAGATCCAATGCATCATCCTCCGACACTTCCGCCATCTGCAATCAGACCCCACCACCAAAGACATTTTTCCCTCCCCACCCTTATCTGCCTTCCGCAGGGACCACTCCCTCCGCGACTCCCTTGTCCGCTCCACACTCCCCTCCAGCCCCACCACACCCGGCCCTTTTCCCTGCAACTGCAGGAAGTGCTACACCTGCCCCCACACCTCCTCCCTCACCCCAATCCCCGGTCCCAAGAAGACTTTCCACATCAGGCAGATGTTCACCTGCACATCTGCCAATGTGGTATACTGCATCCGCTGTACCCGTTGTGGCTTCCTCTACGTCGGGGAAACCAAGCGGAGGCTTGGGGACCGCTTTGCAGAACACCTGCGCTCAGTTCGCAACAAACAACTGCACCTCCCAGTTGCGAACCATTTCAACTCCCCCTCCCATTCCTCAGACGACATGTCCATCCTGGGCCTCCTGCAATGCCACAATGATGCCACCCGAAGGCTGCAGGAACAGCAAATCATATTCAGCCTGGGAACCCTGCAGCCCAATGGTATCAATGTGGATTGCACAAGCTTCAAAATCTCCCCTCCCCCAACCGCATCCCAAAACCAGCCCAGCTCATCTCCGCCTCCCTAACCTGTTCTTCCTCTCACCTATCCCCTCCTCCCACCTCAAGCCCCACCCCCATTTCCTATCTACTAACATTATCCCGCCCCCTTGACCTGTCCGTCCTCCCTGGACTGACCTATCCCCTCCCTACCCCCCCACCTACACTCGCCTTTACTGGCTCCGTCCCCGCCTCTTTGACTTGTCTGCCTCCTCTCCACCTATCCTCTCCTGTATCCGCCTCCCCCTCTCTCCCTATTTATTTCAGAACCCTCTTCCCCTCCCCCATTTCTGATGAAGGGTCTCGGCCGGAAACGTCAAGCTTTCCTGCTCCTAAGATGCTGCTTGGCCTGCTGTGTTCATCCAGCTCCACACCTTGTTATCTAAGGTTAAGACAGACCATAGGTTGAAATGTGGTTTGACAATGCAGCATTCACATCAAATGAACATTCAGAAATATGATAATCTACATCCTCTGTGTAAAGTATAGCTACTAGATGAAACTCAGAAATACCTTTGTCAAGGTTGTGACTGACACACTTTCAGTTAGGGGTGTGCATAAATGTTCAAAATCCTTTTTGATTCATTAAGAGGTTGAAATAATGTTAAAAATGGGTACGACAAAGTGCAATTTCTCCTCCATTATTTCCTGGACTGGTTTATTGGGACAAATTTGCTTCAAATGGTATTCTACTGTTAGCAATAGATCCAGATCAAGACACACTATCTAATTGATAGTATTAAACCAATAGTCTAAAACATAGGAGATGCCTTGAAAGTCTTCAGACCAATACTAAAATTAACAGTTGAAGACACATTCGGCTAACAATAATTTCCTTAGATAAAAATAACACTTCTTTAAATAATATCCTGGATATTCCTTGCCATTGAGATTGATTGATAGATATGCACTGTATCACCAGGGGAATGATTTTCATTTTTGAAAATGCTTTCATAATTCAAAGCAACATGGAACAATTGCTCCAATTGTTACGTGAAGACATTATTCGTGAAAAGTAAGAATAAGAACAAGGCCAATTTTAATTTAACCTGCCGGTTGCTGCTTTATATCAAGCCCAATTTTCGAAGTCAACTCAAGACAAAGTTTGACGAGTTGTAAATGAGCTGCCAAGCCATTCTCTTCAGTTTATTGCCCGTTGGGTAAGGTTTAAATTAGCCTTAAAATTTATTGATTATTGACAGCCACCAAGATGGCCAGATCAGATATTTATTGACATTATCACACGCTGGACATGCTCAGTCAGTACCACAGTGCTACTTTCTTTTTTCATTAAACTATTGACAGTTAAACTCCCTTCAAAAACAAATGCAGAGATCTTTGCAATTCATTAGCATACTGCATATACCTGAACACCATAAAGCCCATGTTCTCTTCTGTAATTTTGTTGGACTAATTTATTAAGACCAATTTCGGATGTTCCTTTGTTTGTAGTGGGTCCACTGCAGGAGAATAAGTGCACATGGTAAAATTACAACTAATATTTTTTTCTCTCTTTAAACTGTCAGCAGGATTTTCATGATAGCCATTTTCTCCTCTTTGTTATTCAAAGATTCAGCAACGAATGCACTGCAGCTGATACTGGATGTCTCTAATGAGTACCCATTGACTGCGATTGGAATTGGGCCTTTGAGAGACCTCAGAGGTCGAGAGGGAGCCAAGGTGGCCAGAACATGTGTGGGGAGGGATGTTAATGTTGAAAGGAGGGTATAGATAGAAGTGTTTCACACTTTAACCACATTTGCCCTCCCCCCACATATATACACACATAGACATTTCCCAGCTGACACCTGGTGATGAACACTTTCCAGTTATCCGCTCTCCCTAGAACTCCTCCTGTCAGCTATAATAATTAAGACTGGTTGGAAAGTTACCTTGAAATGGTCATTAATTAGTTGCATAAGGGCCTCAACTGGAGCAGGGGCTAGCCCAGGCCTTCTGCAAGCTCAAGTTCAAGTTCAAGTTCCACCTTCTCCAGAAATATGTCATAACATGTCTGAACAGATCTTTAAAAATATCTAAACTGTGCAAACAGATAGCTATGGAAACAGCTGTTAGGGCTGTGCAACAAGTACTGCTCTGCTTCAACGAAGTGGTAAGATGACTGAATGGTCTAGTTGACTGAATCCATCCTCCACGACCATTAAAACTCTTGCGGTATGATGGTATTGTCCCTAGCTCGGACGAAAGTTCCAGGTTTGAGTCCCAACCGATGGGTGTCATAAACTGACCAAACAGGTTGATGAAAATATGTAAAATTGTGGAGAGTTTGGGGCAGACAGAAGCGTGATGGGAAGGCTGTCCAAGGAATTCCCTCACATCAACCTCCCACTGCCACCATCTCCAAACAGGAAATAAAACTACTAGAAACAGGAATAGAGATAAAAGGTACTGCAGATGCTGGAGAATCCGAGATAACAAGCATGGGGCTGGATGGACACAGCAGGTCAAGCAGCATCATAGGAGCAGGAAAACTTGACGTTTCGGGTCTAAACCCTTCATCAGAAATGGGGGAGGGGAAGAGGGTTCCCTCTTCCCCTCCCCCATTTCTGATGAAGCGTTTACGCCCGAAACGTCAAGTTTTCCTCCTCAAGAAACAGAATTAAGCCATTTTATAGTTTCATGGCTGTTCCATCATTCCTCACATCCACATTCCTGCACTTTCCCTGTAACCCTTGATTCCCTTACTGCTTAAGAATGGATCTATCTCGGCCATAAATATGCACAAGGATTTCTCCCCACAGATTTCTGTGACAAGAAGCTCCAGACACTCAATCCTCTGAGGTAATTTTTTTTTTCTTTATTCATTCACGGGATGAGGGCATCACTGGCTAGGCAGCATTTATTGCCTATCCCTAATGGCCCCGAGGGCAGTTAGAGTCAACCACATTTAGGCTGGACCAGGTAAGGATGGCACTTTCCTTCCCTAAAGGGTATAAGTGAACCAGATGTGTTTTTCTAACAATTAACAATAGATTCACGGACATCATTAGATTTTTAATTCGAGATATTTATTGAATTCAAATTCCACCATCTGCCATGGTGGAATTCAAGTCTGGGTCCCAGGTCCCCAGAATGTTATCTATGTCTCTGGATTAACAGTCCAGCAATAATACCACTAGGCCATCGCCTCCCTGTCAATTACTCCTCATTTTAGGCTTAAATTGGCACCTCATTTGTTTTGAGACTGTGCGTTATGGTTCTAGACTCTCCCATGAGGGGGAACATCCATTCAACATTTACCCTGTCAAGCCCTTTAAGCATCCTATATGTTCCACAGAGATCATTCTTCAAAGTTCCAGTAAGTGAAGTCTTCTTTCTTAAGTTTTCTTTGAAGTTAATACTTTCCTTTACTAGCTATGGTTGGTTTGTCCCTGCTTTCATGGATCATAGAATCCCTACAGTGTGGAAACAGGCCTTTTGGCCCAACAAGTCCACATCGAACCTCAGAGCATCCCACCCAGACCCATACCCCTGTAACCCACCTAATCTACACATCCCTGAACACTACGGGCAATTTAACATGGCCAATCCACCTAACCAATCCACATGTTTGGACTGTGGGAAGAAACCAGAGCACTCAAGGAAACTCACGCAGACATGAGGAGAATGTGCAAACTCCACACAGACAGTCAGGCACTGTGAGGCAGCAGTGCTAACCACTGAGCCACCGTGTTGCCCGGGATGTGTTTTTGCTGAGAGCCATGAATTACTGTTTTAAATGTGTGCCACTGCTTCATAGAATCCCTACGGTGTCGAAACAGGCCCTTTGGCTCAACAAGTCCACACTGGCCCCCTGAACAGCATTCCACCCAGACCTATCCCCCAGTCCTTTTTCCCTGGAACCCACTAGTCTGCACCTCTGTGATCACTTTGGGCAATTTCACATGGTCAATCCACCTAACATGCAAATCTTCGGATTGTGGGAGGAAACCAGAACACCTGGCGGAAACCCATACTGACACAGGAAGAATGCGCAAACGCAACACAGACAATCGCCCGAGGCAGGGATGAAACCCGGGTCCCTGGCACTGTGAGGCAGCAGTGTGAACCACTGAGCCACCAAGCCACCCTTGCATATTGTTATTCCTGCAACTCTACCTGCCCAGTTCACTTTAGCTAATTCTACTCTCATTTCTTTGTTATTCCCTTTATTTAAGTTAAACACGCATGTTTCCGACCCGAGTTCCTCACTCTCAAACTGAATATCAAATTCAATAATGTTATGATCACTACTTCCGAGGGGATCTTTTAATCTGAAGTCATTTTTTAAACCTGCCTCATGACCCATTCCCAGATGCATGATAACCTGCTCCATTGTTGGCTCCAGAACATATTGTTGTCGGAAACTATCCCTAATATACTCTCTGAATTCATTGTTGAAGCTACCTTTCCAATTTGATTAAGCCAATCAATATGAAGATTAAAGTCACCCATTATTATTGCTTTATTTTCACATGCTGCTATTATTTGTTGATATACAGACTTTCCCACAGTGTGGTTAATGTTTGTGTGTCTGTATATTACTTCTTTCAATACCTTCTTTCCCTTGGTTTTTTTTTAACCTTCACCCAAATGGATTCTGCATCATCCGGGCCTAGATCATCTTCCCAACTGACCTCCTTTCATTTCTTATTAATAGTGCTATCCTACCTCCTGTTCCACCCTGCCTGTCTCTCTGAAAGTTTAAATATCCCTGAATGTTAAGTTTCCAGTCTTGATCTTCTTGTAACCATGTTTCCTTCATGGCTATGAGATCATACTTAGTTACCTCAATTTGCAACATCAGGTCATCTACCTTGTTCCAAATGTTTTGTGCATTAAGATATAAAGCTTTTAAGTTTACTCTATTATCGAATTTCCTTTTGCTTTCATGGTTCCTTGGTAGAATTTGACGTTCTCATATTCTGTCCCTTTTATTATCTGGTAACAATCAGCCTTATTATTAACCTGAAATCCGACCTGCTCCTTTACCACTGATTTTCTAATTTTCCATACAACTGAACTCAACCCCCAGGATTTAGTTTAAAGATCCTAGTTGTGTGATTTACTAGGACTCGGGTCCCAACATGATTGAGATGGAACCCAACAGATTGGGATTTGTGTTTTAGTTGAATTATCAGAGGGGTTCGGCCATTCCCTGTCATAACAAAAATTGGGGATTCAAGTCCAGGATGTGTACGGATTTAGACAGATGGAGTCTGGGATCTGGACGGATTTGGACAGATCGAGTACGGGATCTGGACAGTTTGAGTTCAGGATTTGGATGGTTTGTGTACGGGTTCTGAATGGATTTGGACAGATTTACATAGACTTATGGATTAGTATACTAGATCTTTAATTAAAATTTTGGTGCGTAAAATCTGTTTAAGTTCGGTTACTTGTTGTTGGTTAAATTAAAAATGAAGGAAATGGCTCTTAACATTGTTAAAGAGGTTCTGGGATTTGAAGATGCTTCCCAAATTTGTCAAGAAAGTTTAGAAAGACAGAGGAAGGGTGTACTACTGGAATTAACAAACAGATTTGAATTGGGTTTAACTAGGGACAAGAGGAAAGCTGAAATGTAATAGAGCTAGTCAAGCACTTAGGTATGTCAGAGAAGCAGGTACGTGCAGTGGAGTTAGAAAAACTTTGATTGCAACTGAGACAACTGGAGTTAGAGAATGAAAGGAAGGCGAGAAGATTTGAATTACGATTACAAACAGAGGAAAGAGAGGAGAGGAACAGAGAAAGAGAGAGAGAAGAAAGGGAAAGAATGTTCAAGTTGGAAAAGATGAAGTTGGAACTTGATGCAAAACGGCTTCAAGTGGCAAAAGGAAAAGTACAAGATAGAAGTGAGGATGGGCAAATTCATAGGAGTGGCATGGTGGCGCAGTGGTTAGCATTGCTGCTTCACAGCACCAGGGACCCGGGTTTGATCCTTGCCTCGGGCGACTGTCTGTGTGAAGTTTGTACATTCTCCCCGTGTCTGCGTGGGTTTCCTCCGGGTGCTCCGGTTTCCTCCCACAGTCCAAAGATGTGCAGGTTGGGTGGATTGGCCATGCTAAATTGCCTATAGTGTTCAGGGAGGTGTAGATGAGGTGGCTTATAGGGGGATGGGTCTGGGTGGGATGCTGTGAGGTTCAATGTGGACTTGTTGGGCTGAAGGGCCTGTTTCCACATTGTAGGGACTCTATGATCTATGATTAATAGTAGCCAACAACCTAAAAGTGATATATACAAATATGTCAAAACAAAACCAAAATTCAATGAAAAAGATGTCGAAGCCTTTTTCATTTCCTTTGAGAAATTGTCTAAGCAGCTGAACTCGCCAGAGGATATGTGGGTAATGTTAATTCGGACTAAATTGGTAGACTGGGCTAGTGAGGTATTTGCAGCGCTCTCAGATGAGGTGCCAAGAGATTATGAAGAGGTTAACAGGCTATTTTGAGTGTCTACGAATTGGTACTGGATGCATACAGACAACAGTTAAGAAACATAATGAAGAAACCAGGTCAGAGTTATGTTGAGTTTAAAAGAATTAAACATGGCAACTTCGATAGATGGATGAGACCATTAAAGATAGAAAAGATAGATGAAGATCTTGGAGAGATACCTGCTGGAGGAGTTTAAAAACTCACTTTCAGAGATGATAACTGCTCATATTGAGGAACAGTAAGTTACCAAAGAAAAGAGCTGCAGAGATGGCGGATGAATATGTATTAGTGCACAAATCGATATTTAGCTTCCGACAGCCATCTCATTTTGGGAGAAAGGGAGATCCTTCAATGGAAAACAAAAGTAGATCACACTGGGAACAGTTTACCACAGGCAAAAAAAGAGACCCAAAATGGTGAAAAGGAGGCAAGAGGCCTCGGGTGTTTTCACTGTAATAAGGTGGGACACACAAAGTCACAGTGCTGGCGGTTTAAGAAAAGCACTGGGAAAAAGGATGTGGTAAAATATGATAAAGCAGGGGGATTAGTTGAGGTAGTGAAGGAAATCCCAAAAGAAGTTGAGGAGCTGCAGAAGAGTGCACAGCCTATTTACGGGCTGAATAGTGAGACTGTGCCCGATCTCTACAGAGACCTCACCTTTGTGGGTAAGGTTTGCTCAGGAAGAACAAAGGGAAGAAAGTAAAGAAGTTAAAATATTGAGAGATACAGGAGCTAATCAGTCTGTAATAGTAAGAGACGAAAGTATATGCATTCTTTCTGAAATGTTACCCAAGAGAGTGGTAGTTTGTGGAATAGGTAGAAAAATAGAAAATAGACAGAACAGACAGCGTTCCCCTGTGTAAGATCAGGTTGGAAAATCCAAACAAAACTGGGGAAGTCAAAGTGGGAGTGATTGAAAGAGTGTCAGTTACAGGTTCTTGGAAACAACCTGGCAAGATTAAAAGTGGGAGTGATACCCCTTGTATTGGAGAAGCTGAAAGAATAAGTTAGTTAGCTATCTAAAGAACAGGGAACTGAATTGAAAGGCTTGTTGCAGAAATATGAGGACATATGTGGGATTAGAATGGGGAAGACTAGTACTGTAATGCACAAGGTTGAAGTAGGGAATGCTGTTCCGATAAAACAACACCCCTACAGGCTTAATCCTCTTAAAGCCGCGCAGGTACAGAAGGAAGTGGAAGCGATGCTGCAAGAAGACATTGTCAAGCTGAGTCAAAGTGAATGGAGTTCACCGACTGTGTTGGATCCGAAGCCTGATAGTACTCCGTAGTTCTGTGTGGATCATTGGAAGGTCAACACCATAACTAAATCGGACTCATACCTAACTCCAAGGCTGGAGGAATTTGTGGAAAAAGTTGGACAAGCCACTTGTATCACCAAGTTAGACTTACTCTGTGGCTACTGGCAAGTACCTTTGTCAGAGAGAGTGAAAGACGTTTCTGCATTTGTAATGCACTTTGGTATGAAGAACACACCAGCCACATTTCAAAGACTTATGAAAAGAGTTGTGGTAGGATTGAATAATTGTGCTGTCTACATAGATGATTTAGTGACCTTTAGCCTTTCGTGGAAAATCACATGTTGCATTTGTCAGAGCTCTTTGAAAGACAACGGGAGGCAAAACAGGTTATAAACTTCGCAAAGGAATTGTCAGTTTGTTCGTAATTTTGTTAACTTGTTGATTGTTGAGTTAAATAAATAAATTGTTTCTTGTTACTTGTAAAGTGGAGATCAGGGATTTTCTTTCTTTTAACCATTATTTTAATAGATTACTAGGGGGAAGACAAGCTTTTTAGGGTGTTTCAGGGGTAATTATTGGAGGGGATCCCCTACTCCAGTTACACCAGATTGGGCCTTGTGTTTTAGTTGAATTATCAGAGGGGTTGGGCCATTCCCTATCATAATACTTAGCATTTATGTTGCATAAATGTTACTTGCCACTTGTCAACCTAAGTCTGGATATTATCAGATCTTGAAAATCTGAACATGGACTGGTTCAGTATCTAATGAGTCATGAATGGTGCTGAATATTGTGCAATCATCAGCAAACATCCCCACTCCTGACTTTATGATGGAGGGAAGGTCATTGATGAAGTAGCTGAGGATGGTTGGGCCTAGGACACTACGCTGAGGAACTCCCGCAGAGATGTCGTGGAGCTGCAATGACACACCTCCAACAACCACAACAGTCTTCCTATGTGCCAGGTATGACTCCAGCCAGTAGAGAGTTTGCCTCCTGATTCTCAGTGATTCCAATTTTGCAAAGGCTCACTGAATTAAATGTGGCTTTGATGTCAAGGCTGTTACTCTCACCTTCTCTCTGGAATTAAGCTCTTTTGTCCATGTTTGATCCAAGGCTTTAATGAGGTTAGAAGCTGAGTGGCCCTGATGGAACTCAAACTGGGTGTCACTCGGCAAATTATTGTGATGCAGGTCCAACTTGATTGCGCTGTTGATGACATTTTCAATTGCTTCATTGATGATTGAGGGTAGATTGATGGGACGCATATCTGGCTGGGTTGAATTTGTCCTACTTTTTATGTACAGGACATACCTAGGCAATTTTCCACATTGTCATTTAGATGCCAGTGTTGTAACTGTACTGGAACAGCTTGGCTAGGGAAAGTCTTCAGTTCAATTCCCAGAATGTTATCAGGGCCCATAGTCTTTGCAGTATCCACTGTCTCCAGCTGTTTTTTTTTTTTGATATCATGTGGACTGAATCAAATTGAATGAAAACCGGCATCTGTGATATTGGGGACCACTGGATATTTCTGGTTGGAGATTGGTACGAATGCTTCACCATTAATTGAATCCTAAACTAAGACTCTTGACTGTCTTTGTGCTTCAGATGTCTGAAGACTTTCCCCATTTAGAAAATAATCTATCTGTCTATTCTTCGTACCAAAGTGCATAACCTCACATTATCCCACATTGTATTCCATCTGCAACCTCTTAACCTACTCTTCTAGTCTATCCAAGTTGCTTCTGCCCTCTCCCTGCTTCTTCAACACCACCTGTCCCTTCACCAATCTTCGTGTCATTTTTTTTTTTCTGTGTGTACATTCCTGGTTAATTATCTTTTAATGGTTAGCTTTTGTTTTCTTTAACCTATTCCACCTCTCTTGGTCCAAATGTTTTCCTTTACACACGAGTTTGTATGCAAATTCTAAAATAAATCATTTAGTCATGGTCACGGTTATAAAGATTTTTTAGTGGCTTACTTAACTGCAGTTTTGACAAGTTACTAACCAATGATTCAAGATCACTGTTTAGACAAAGTCAATGAACAACATTGCTGGCTATGAATTTCACACTAAATCCTCCCAGAGTTTCACTTTATTTATTTTTATTTTTAACCTTTTTTATTCAACCTGGAAGATATTATTACACAGTGCAGCGTTCGATAGCTCATCGTATCAATTGCGAAATGATTTTAGTTTCTCGTCTATTCACTGTCTCAACCACTCAAAGTCTGTTCATAGATTGTTCTTGAAAGTATGCCTTTTTGGGTTTCAGCTGTAGTTTCAGTTTCAGTGATCAGAAAGTCCTTACGTACAACTCTTATAAATATTGCCTATATTTTAATTTTCATGTGTAAAGTAACTCCATGAGGTCCAGTATCTGTCCCCATGTCACACTTTACTTACACATACATTCTATAGGACACTGACCCAGCTAGCTCAGAGCCAGTTCCTACTGTGAGCAGAACCCCGACACTCCTGTTTAGATCTGTCAGCCAGGACAGCCTGATTGGTCCAGGTTAACAGCCTCAATTAGGGAACTCGTATTCTTTGAGATCCAGCTGGCTGACCTTATTCCATTCGCTATAACGTGAAACAACAGCTTTTTCTTTCGTACTACAAAATTTAATTTTATTATTACTTTGTGCGGGATGTGAAGCCTCCTGATGAATCCTTGATGTTGCCAATTCAATGTTGCAGATTTTGGACTCGGACCGTGATCTGTAACTAATGTGAAATTTCCACCCAAGAAGAACTGACAAAACTTTTATTTTTGAAAAATGATTCCAAGCATTCCCTTTCTCTCTGCACATGATTATATTGATTCTTGATCAGGACACACAATATAAATGCTGTTGGCTTCTCTTGAGCATAATCCATAACCTAATTGATTACTGTTCTATTCCCATAATTTAAAGTGCCACACACTAGCTTCATATCATGATTTATCTCATGATGAATGAGTAGTTCATCATTGGTAAAGTATCTCTTAAATGCATTATGAGCATCTTACCATTTTCAGAGCATTTCTATTTAACAGCTTCTATAGTGGAGAAAACAACATTGCAAACTCAGCCAAATACTTCCATAATATCAAACCATACGGAGAGAAAGTCTATGCACCGATATTTTTTTTTCAGAACATTGACTATGACTGCTACCTTTCCTGGCAGAAGCGTAAACCTTTATCATTGATTTTTCAGGTCCATGACCTTGGGTTGCACAAAAGCTAATGTACTCCTTTTCAGCTTCACATTGTGACTGTTGAAATTTTGTGCATTTCATGAGTTGAAGGTCTGCTGAGTGTAGTTGTGATCAAGACGTCCTCATTAACTGAAACGCTGGACATTCTTCTAGACTCCTTCCTTCTCTGCTCCTGTTTTGGCTTGGTTCTCATAGCCCCTAGTTCTGCACCTGTGGACCCAGTTGTGGAAGCTGATCCTTTCCCTATAGGAAACCATGAGCATTGAAAAATTGTCCCATCATTTTCCAGTCAGTTCTGACTGACAGCCACCACTATTACAGTGAGGACCTATCTAAATTCACTGGATTTTAAGAACTAAGGAATCAGCCAATCCTTGCAGGTCCTGCTTCAGGATTGATTCATATGTATACTTTTACACCAGTTGTGGCATCATTACTATCTTTGAAAACGTTGCAATTAATATTCAATATCTAATGAAACTTCTTAATTGTCTCAGCTTAAAAAAATTCTTCCAGTCTAATTCAGTTTAGGAAGTCAGCCTTAATCATTGACATCGATTTTACACAGCTGCACCGAAACAAGAGTCATGGTCTGGAGGCAGGAAGAATTTCAAAGGTATCTTAAATCATTTTGCCTCTTTTATGACAGTACTGTGATTGGAAAATATAACTGCAAGCTGTCACGCAGGAGATCATCGGGCTTTTTGTTTCCTTTTGTGCATAGGATGGGCTATCACAGGCCAGGCCAGCATTTATTGACCATCTCTAATTGGCCTTGGGAAAGTGGTTGTGAGTTATTTTCTTGAACCACTGCAGTCCTTTGAGTGTAGGGAGAACCACAGTGCTGTTAGGAAGAGAGTTCCAGGATTTTGGCAGTGATAGTGAAGGAACAGTTCCAAGTCAGGGTTGTTTGCAGCTTGGAAGGGCACTTGTTGATGGTGATATTCCCATGCATCTGCTGTATTTGCTCTTCTAGCTGGTAGAGATTGAAAATTTGGAAAGTGCTATTGGAAATGCGTTGGTGAGTTTCCACAGTGCATTTCATAGATGGTAAACACTTTTGTCACTGTGCATGGGTGGTCAAGGGGGTGAGTGCTGAAGGAAGTTGATTACAGGCTACTCAATTGGGCTGCTTTGTCCTGAAATTTGTCAAGCTTCTTAAATGTAGTTGGAGCCGCACGCATCAAGGCAGGTGAAGAGTATTCCATCACACTCATGACTGTCTATCTACAAAGGACCAATGGGGATACAAGAGGTGGACTGCAGAGAAAGAAATGGAGTCTAGAGAATGCAGAGAAATAAACTGAAGTTTTAAAGACAGTTCACATTACAGAAGAGGAGGTTTGGGAGGTCTTAGAGAACAGGAATTTCTGCTATAATGCACCTTTCAAAAACACAAATTGGCTGTAATGCAATTGATGAATAGTGGATGCTGTTTGGATGACATGAACTTCCTGCTGTACAAGTATAGTGATTTTCTATAGCGATTTCCCTATAACGCGATTTTCTGTGGCAATTTTCTATAGTGTGGGGTCTCATAAGAACACAACCATTGCTTTATATGAGAAATATCTGAATATAAAGGTGTATAAATCTCGTGGACCTGATCTAATGTATCCCAGAATGTTGTGGGAAGTAAGGGAGGAACTTATGAGACCCCTTGCAGAAATATTTGCATCATCCATAACTATGGGTGAGGCATCTGATGACTGATGGCTAATGTTATACCTTTGTTTAAGAAATACCTTTGTGTGAGGAGTAACTGGGGAACTATAGATCTGTGAATCTGACTTTGGTTGAGGGTAAATTGTTGGACGTGATTATAAATGATCGGATTTATGGATATTTAGAGTGACAAAAATTGATTAGGGATAGTCAGCATGGTTTTGTGTGATGAAAGTCGTGCCTGACATACTTGATTGTGTTTTTTGAGGAAGTTACGAAAAAGATTAATGATGGCAAAGCAGTAGACATTGTTTATTTGGATTTTCGTAAAGACTTTAACAAGGTTCCACATGGCAGACTAATTAGTAAAGTTAGGTCACATGGGATTCAGCGTGAGTTTACCAGTTGGATACCTAATTAGCATAATGGCAGGAGACAGAAAGTAATGGTGGAGGGTTGCTTTTCGGTCTAGAGGCCTGTGACCAACAGTGTTCCACAGGGATCAGTTCTGGGTCCTTTTTCATTTGTTATTTATATAAATGATTTGGATGAGAGTATAGAAGGCATGGTTAGTAAGTTTGCAGATGACACCAACATTGGTGGCATTGTATACAGTGAAAAAGGTTTTCTAAGATTACAGAAGGATCTTGATCAAATGAGTCAATGGGCTGAAAAATGGCAGATGGAGGTCAATCTGAATAAATGCAAGTTATTGCATTTTGGTACTTCAAACAAGGGTAAGGCTCATACAATTAATGGTAGGGCCTTGGGTAGTGTAGAACAGAGGCACCTTGAGGTGCAGGTACGTAATTTTTTAAAGTTTGCGTCACATATAGACAGGATGGTTAAAAAGGCTTTTGGCACACTTGTCTTCATTGCTCAGTCATTTGAGTTTGAGAGTTGGGACGTTATGTTGAGGCCTCTTTTGGAATACTGTGTCCTGTTCTAGTCGCCCAGTTATAGGAAGGATATTATCAAGCAGGAGAGGGTTCAGAAGGTATTTACCAGGGTGTTGCCAGGTATGAAAGGCTTGAGTTATAAAGAATGGCTGGATAGGCTGGGACTTTTTTTTTACTGGAATGTAGGAGGTTGAGAGGTGACCTGATAGAAGTTTATAAAATAATGAGAGGTATAGATATATGAGTTGATGGTATTTGTCTTTTCCCTAAGATGAGGAATTTCAGGACTAGGGGACACATTTTAAGATGAGAGGGAAGAGATTTAAAAAAGACATAAAGACAAATTTTTTACACAGATGGTGGTTCACGTGTGAAATGAACTTCCTGTAAAAGTGGTGGCTGAAGTTACAATTACAGTGTTTAAAAGTCATTTGGATGATTACATGAATAGGAAAGGTTTGGAGGGATATGGCCCAGGAGCAGGCAGGTGGGACTAGTTTTGTTTGGGATTAGGGGAGATGATGTCTAGTGGTATTATTGCTGGACTGTTAATCCAGAGACCCAGATAACGTTCTGGGGACCTGGGTTTGAATCCGGCCATGGCAGATGGTAGAATTTGAATTCAATGAATATCTAGAATTAACAATCTAATGATGACCATGAATTGTCAGGAAAAACCCATCTGGTTCACTAATGTCCTTTAGGGAAGGAAACTGCCATCCTTACCTGGTTTGGCCTACATGTGACTCCAGACCAACAGCAACGTGGTTGACTCTTAGCTGCCCTCTGGGCAGTTAGAGATGGGCAATAAATGCTGCCTAGCCAACGATGCCCTCCTCCCGTGAATGAATAAAGATTATGTTCGGCATGAACTAGTTGGACCGAAGGGTCTGTTTCCATTTCTGTTTCTGTATAACACGGAATTCTTTGCATTTGACCAGTCCTTGTGGATTCACTATTTATATGCCCAGTTTAGGTTCTAGTTACTGTTAAGCCCTCGTTGTTGACAGTGAGGGATTCAGCAATGGTAATGTCAAAGGGCAATGGTTAGATCTTCTCTTGTTAGGGGTGTTCATTGATATATCTTGCTGCTTCTACATTGATTAGCATGTGGCACTGATAGTATTCCTAAGATCACTACCTTCGAGGTCCTAATTTTCAGCTAGCTTCCTAACTTCCTATATTCTGCTCTAGGACCTCATTCCTTTGTTCTACCTATGTCTTTGTACCACGATCACTGGCTGTTTGCCATCCATTTTCAGGATGACCTGAAGCCACTCTGAGACATTGTTGACTGCAGCATCTGGAATGCAACATTCCATCCTAGAGCTTTGTTTGTGGTCGCAGGACAGCCTGTCTATTCCCCTTATAATTGAATCCCCAATGACTATTGCATTTCCACACTTTTTGTTCCTCCTCTGCGATGCCATGAACTTGGCTATTGCTGTTTTCCACTGAGAGGTCATTCCCACACAGTATCCAAAGTGGTATGCTTGTTTTCAGAGGATTCCTGTACTACTTGCCTTGTCTCTTACTCTGCCTGGTGATCATCCATTCGCTTTCTACCTGTGGAGTCTTAGCCTGTGGTGTGACTGCATCTCTATATGTGCTATTCATGATTCTCTCAGCTTCACAGTGTCCCCATCCATCACTGTAGCTCCAAAACCTGGACTTTCTGGAGCTGGAGAGACTTGCTGCTCGCATGCTGGTCCTGAGCACTGGAAATGACCTCAGCTTCCCATATTGATCTGGAGGAACAAACCATGACTCTGAGCTCTCTGTCCATGACTTAACCTTTTAAATTAAACTTTTGGAAGATGCTTAATATCAAATAATATCAATTTCTCTGGGGCCCTTCCTTCTGGTTCCTTGATGCCATGGTATACAGTTCTTAGAATTCTAAGCCATAAAAATATCTAATAAACTATGAGTGATAGAGGTTGTAAATATTTATCTGACCTTACCTTCTACGTACAAATGAGCTCTCTCCTGTGGGACCTCTACTCCTGCAGTATAAGATACTTCCATTTTCCTGTGATGTCCCTCTTTGTTTCTAATCAACATGCAGGACACTCTTCCCAGACTGCTTCACTGTAATGCTGTCTCTGAGGACAATCTTTTCAGGCTGCTTCACTGTAAAAACCAACTGTAAGGACATAAGAGATTAGCATGTAAAATAAAGTTCATGGGATTAAGGGTAGTGTACTGACATGGATAGAGAACTAGTTGACGGAAATGAAACAAAAAGTAGGAATAAATGGGTAATTTTCCGAATGACAACAGTGACTAATGGGTGCCACAAGGATTAGTGTTTTGACCCTAGTTATTCACAATATATACTTGTGATCTAGATGAGTACGCAAATGAGTGGAAGATGAAGTACAATGTGGATAAATGTGAAGTTATTCACCTTGCCAGCAAAAACAGGAAGGCAGATTATTATCTGATAGATTGGGAAAAGGAGAGGTCAAATGCGTCCTGGGTGTCCTTGCACTTGTAGCTGAAAGTATGTTTTCAGGGTGCAGCAGGCAGTGAAGAAGGAAATGATATATTGGTTGTTTCTAGCAAGAGGATTTGAGTTGTAAATTGCCATTATAATTGAAGAAGACTTTGGTGAGAACACACTGGAGTATTGTGTGCTGTTTTGGCTTCCTTATTTGAGGAAGGATGTTCTGGCTATGGAGAGATTGCAGTGAAGATCTATCAAACTGATTCCAAGAATGGCAAGACTGATAGATGAAGAGGGAATGGATTGGGAATTATATTCACTGGAATTTAGAAGCGGTGCGGTGGTGGGCAGCTCTCATGCAAAGTTATAAAATTCTATCAGGACTAGACAGGGTAAATGCAGGAAGGATGCTCCCATTGACCAGGGAGTCCAGAATTAAGGATCACAGTCAGCATTCCTCTTTCTTCCTTAATGACAACACGGGCCATAAAGGTCCATGTGTGACAGCGACCTCCCAACTTGGAGGTCAAGACTGTGATCAGAGTGCCAATGACAATTGCCATGCTTAGAACATCAAATCGCTGTGCAGCTTAGAGGGAATGTTGGTCACAGTCTAGGGATTCGGTTGCGGTGGTGAGGTGTGGCAGGCCATTTAGGGCTGAGTCAAGGAGACATTTCGCACAGAGAGTGATGGGCCTGCAGAATTGTCTGCCACAGAAAACAGTTGAGGCAAAACATTGAGTCTTTTCAAAAGGACTTAGATATGTTCTTACAGCTAAGGGGATGAAAGGTATGGGGAGAAAGCTGGAACAGGTTACTGAATTCTATGATCAGCTATGATCAGATTGAGTGGTAGAGCAGATTCAAAGGGCCGAATGGCTTTTATTTTTCATTCATTCGTGAGATGTGAACATTGCTGACTGGCCAGCATTTTTGCCCATCCCTAATTGACCAGAGACTAGTTAAGAGTCAACCCCACCACCGTGAGTCTGGAGTCAAGTGCAGGCCAGGCCAGGTAAAAACAGCAGATTTCCTTCCCTAAATGACATGAGTGAACCAGATGAGTTTTTCCCTGACAATCAGCAATGGTTTCATGGTCATCATTATATTATTTCCAGAGTTTTGTTGCATTTAAATTCCAACATCTTCCACAGCGGGGTCCAAACCCAGATCCCCAGAACACTTATGTTGGTCTCTGAATTAATGGTCTAGCGATAACATCACTAGGCCATTGCACACCCTAATAATTGCCAACGAGTGTCCAGCAATGTCATCCAACAAAAGAGAATCGAACTTTTGCCTAGTGACATTCAATGGCATCAGCATCACTGAATCCTCCAACATTAACATCCTCGCCATTACCATTAATGAGAAACTGAACCAGTCTAGTCATAAAAATACTGTGGTTACACGGGCAGGTGAGAAACTGGGAATTTTGCAACAAGGAACTCAACACCTGACTCCTCAAGGTCTGTACACCATCTACAAGGTACAATTCAGCAGAGTCAGAGAATACTCATTTCCATGGATGTGTGCAGTTCCAACAACACTTGAAGCTCAAATCCATCTGGGCAAATCAGCTTGCTTGATTAGCACGCCATACGACACCTTCAACATTCACGCTCTCCACCACCAATTTAGTGGCAGTAGACTGTCCTGTAAGCTGTGCTCACTCAACTCATCAACATTCTGTGACAGCATTTTCTAAACCTGCAATCTCTATCACTGAGAAGAACAGGAGCAGCAGATGCATAGGAAGTGTACCACCTGCAAGCTTTTTTTTCTCCAAGTCAAATACTATCTTGGCTTCCTTTGCTGTCACTGTGTCAAAATCCCATAAACAGCACTATACATAGCTACCATGAGCTGCAGCTATCCAAGAAGGCAGCTCACCACTACCCTCTCACAGGCAAATTTCGGGATATCCTCTAATATAGTCTGACATATCTTCCTGGCATGTTGTGCTCTGCATGGAGTAGGCAGTGAGGTAATATGATACATGTTGAGGAACAGGAAGAACACGGACATTTGCTGAACAGGAGGATGAAGATAGAGAGGAATTTCTTCCTGTTTATCACAGAACTCAACAGGATTGGATGCATCAAGCTAGACAGGACCTGAATATCACATGGTTTCCACTAGATGAAAGCTAGGCTCAGCAAGCAATTGTGGAATGCAAAATTATCACTCGTCTTCATGTTCTCGTTTCAACTACATGGTGGGGGTGAAGTGCAGCTTCTGTTTGTTTTGTTTGCATTCCCTTTTGCTGACTTTAAATAAAAGCTCATGTTTGGAATTGTCTGATTGCTTACCTGTATGTGATGTTCCCCTAATGGACAATGACAAGATGCAAATCTGCAGTGGACATTGGCAACAAAGTAGTGGTGACTTAGACAGGGATCTAGGTGAGATCATCTGTGTGGCCTAGTGGTACTTGAGTAAGAGAATCAGGTTGTCTGAGTAAAGTATTGCCAGCCATATCAGGCTGTTTGTTGTGAGCAGTGTGGCCTAGTGACTTCTGTGCCATTACATTGCTAATAGAGGGTAATATTGGATTGCCTACACTTGTGCGTTCCAGCCTATTAAAGATGTCATAGATGCTGAGGATGCTGGAATTTCAGGGATATCTGGTGATTGGTGAGTTGTTCTGGCAATGGTAGGTGGTAGAATGGAATTAGAATTGGGTGAGAGGAGCACAATGGGGACCAGGCATGTCGTTAAAAAGGTGAGTTTGGTAGGATATGGTGAACTGTCTCGCTAGAGTTCACAGAGAGAAACCCTCCATGAAACACAACAAAACTGTCATTTCTAGCTTAATTTTACGTTTCTTGGCTATGTTCTGAATTTGGTATACAAGTTGAGCATGGACATGACTGTGCCTGTTGTAAACAGCCAAAGGGACCTAATGTTTGGTATGATCTACGAGTTTAATGGAACATATGGCTTACATGTTTGGCATCATATTCATATTCATTTATCAATTACACATTTGATGGTAGATAGAAAGACTTCTGGCTTTACAGCATTCATCCTGTTAATGGAGCAAAGCACTCATGTTATTACTGCATCACAATGTCATAAAATGGCTTGTTTTGCCTGTTGTTCAAGTCCTTGAGGTATGTTACCTTCCTGGTTAATTTGTTATAGACTAGGCACGTATAAGGACTAAAGGTGGAGGTCTTAATCTCATTCGTGAGTTTACAAAATGAACAGCAAGCATTGATCTGATCGGGGTAATCATTATCCCAGAGCATAGTTTTGCAGTCTATTTCAGCATCAAGCTTTCATAGTGAGCTAATGGCTGTGGCCCTGTTTACATGGTTGTGATTAGGTCACTCTTATAATACGCAGAGCTATCGTAATCGCAATGTGTAAACAGCCTGTGAAATTAGCCTTTCCAGAAGCTACACATGTTTACATACAGGACCCTGTTCTTTGCGCCAAAAGAAACATATCTAGACGTTGTTCCAGTTTCAGTTAACCAAAAGTTTGAGGGATACTTACAATCCAGTGTATTCTCCATGACAATCTCAATCATGAGTCCACATAGTAACCAAATGGCATCCCTTGCTTATCATGCAGTATAAATTGTGTTCCCTTTGAAATTTATTTTGTTTTGTCTTTCCAGATGATTGCAAGGCAAAAATATATAAATGGCATGTCCCTTTTACAAGAATACTCAAGCTCTGTATGACCAAACCAACTCATAATCATTGCTCTCTTGCTCGAGTAGAATTAATTTAAACTCTTTTTAAGGTGATGGCAAATGGGGTCCATGGAACCATTGGAGTTTGTGTTCCAAAACATGTGACAGTGGCTGGCAACGACGCCTTCGTATGTGCAAGGGGACAAGTGTCAAAGGCTACCCATGTGAAGGATCAGGGGAAGAGGTCAGGACATGTAATCATAAAAGATGTCCAGGTAGGAGAATTGTACTTATTATTACTTATTTAAATGCATGCTTAAATTTTTTCACTTATTCTTTTTCACCAACCTTGGCCATTTTGGTTCAGGATGTTATCTTAGTGCACATCCTGGAAGAAAAAGAGTTAAGCAGATAAATTATTTTTTATTCCCTTTCTTCATTAATGGGATGAGTGCATCACTGCTAGGCAGCATTTATTGCCCATCTCTATTTGACCAGAGGGCAATTCAGAGTCAACCACATTGCAGTGGGTCTGTAGTCACATGTTAGCCAGACCACGTAAGGATGGCAGTTTCCTTCCCTGAAGGACATTAGTAAACCAGTTGAGTGTTTTCCCAATAATCGACAATGGATTCATGGTCATCATTAGATTCTTAATTCCAGATATTTTATTGAATTCAAATTGCACCATCTGCCATGGCGGGATTTGAACCAGGGTCACCAGAACGTTATCTGGGCCTCTAGATTAACAATCCAGCGATAATACGACTAAACCAAATTCAACATTGCATCTAAGATAACAAGGTGTGGGGCTGGATGAACACAGCAGGCCAAGCAGCAT
>JAHRHZ010000025.1:40963672-41021897 GCA_024137785.1 Ginglymostoma cirratum
TCTAGGCCTGAAATGTCAAGCTTTCCTGCTCCTATGATGCTGCTTGGCCTGCTGTGTTCATCCAGCCCCACACCTTGTTATCTCAGGTTCTCCAGCATCTGCAGTACTTTTTATCTCTGATACTCTCTCAACATTGCATCTAGTCTGATGGTGATCCATAATAAATCATCAGATTAAAGAGCTCACCTATGTTAACATCATAACTGGTAAATAGCATGCATTCTTCGCAGTCTCTAGGGAAGCCATAATTAAAATTGTGGATATGCACAGTTTACACTCGTGCTGTGCAATTTAAGATGACATTATAATTACAAGAAATAGAAATTAAATGTACAGCTGAAAATCTTTCTTCATGTCCATGTTAGTGCCCCTATGGGATCAACTGTTTATAGCAACAGCTTGATTTTTTTTTGCCCTTTGAATTGTGTTTAATTTGTCCTTGTGAAGAAGTGCCTGATCTTCTTTGGCATCTACCAACAGTGTCAAGAGCTGTCAGACATCAGTCTCCGCTCATCCTCTCAGCTTGTTGTTCTTTTTTTTTTTAACTTCCACCCTGAATTTTCTATATGCAGCCTAGTTTATACTATATTATCAACTTGTTATCTAACGTGCACATTTATTCTGCTTTATTTTGTTCTATCTCTTTGCTATCCAAAGAGTGCTAGATATTTTGTCCTTCCTTCTTATAGGAATATGTCTTGATTCTACGTGAACTCTCTACCTTGTAATGCAGCCCATTTTTTACTTCTAGTTCTGCCTGGTATTCTTTGACTGCAGTTTATCTGGGCCAGATCCATTCTCATTATATTAAGATGTTCTTAGTGTCATTCAATTACATTTATCTGGATTGCTCCTTGTATCTTTTTTTATATAAATCTAACCTTATGATCCCTCTCCCTCTGAAAGTTTCCCTCCTGTCATGGATCTACTTAACCCACATGCCCCGGAGTCAGACAGAGAAATTCCATTCAGTCTGGAAGCATCCTAGTGGAGAAAATTCTCCTCAGTACATTTCGATCTCTTCCCTCATCAATCTTTACATAATCACCATCCCAACTAATATTAGGATTACCAATTTAAATTTGTTCTTCTATATCTTTACCACTGGTATGCAGTCTGTAGAATGCACCCAGCAGTATGATGCATGAAATAATTCCACGGACGTCGGTATCCCGTCACCCTTTATTTACATGTACACAGTATTATGGACTCTGACCAGGCAGCTCAGAGCCAGTTCCTAGCGTGAGGAGAATCCCTTCGAGTCCTGTTTATATCTGTCAGCCAGGATTCCCTGATTGGCCCAGGTTAACAACCCCAAACAGGGAACTCATACTCAATAAGAACCACATGGCCGACCTCGTTCCAATCACTATATCGTTCCTCAATTGTTTCTTAGTTATAATTAAACTTCAACCTCACCAAGATATCCTTTTTTTTTGTCTGTAATTGATACTACCATCATTCCTCCTTCCTTCCTTATTACATAGAAAATATGGAAGAAATGAACAGGAGGAGGCCATTCAGCCCTTCGAGCCTGCTCTGCCATTCTTCACAACCATGGTTGACCGTCCAACTGAATTGCCCAATCCTGCTTTCTCCGCATAACCTTTGATCCCATTCACCCCAATCGCTTTATCTAATCGCCTCATGAATACATTCAGTGTTTTGGCATCAACTAATCCCTATGGTAATGAATTCCACAGGCTCACCACTCTCTGGGTGAGGACAAAAATTACTCTCATTAACATTTTCTATTCACTTACGGGATGTGGGTATCACTGGGTAGGCCAGTATTTATCATAGAATCCCTGCAGTGTGGAAGCAGGCCATTTGGCCGATCGAGTCCATACTGACACTCTGAAGAGCATCCTACCCAGATCAATTCCCTTAACTTATTCCTGTAACCCTGCATTTCCTATGGTCAATTCATCTAACCTGCATATCTTTATTGTTCCTGAATGCCTTTTATCAGGAATATGCAGCATCCAGCCCTAACCTTGTTTGAGCCACATTTCTGCTATCATCATTACCTTGTATTTCCACACAACAATGCACCTATGGCTTGTGTTATGACCAGACCTTTGCCAAGATTCCCCAGTTTGTTACAGGTAACCCAAACTGGGTGGGGAGGATGAATTGCATCCCCTTCCTTATGCAACAAAGGTAGTTAAAAAAAAAAGTACCTCTTCCTCTGAGATTAGAGGCGATTTGAGAAAAACCACTGAGAGATGTGGGGATCTGGAATGCACTGCCTCGGAGGATGGTTGAGACAGCTAACCTCATGACCTTTATAAAGTACTTGGATGAATATTTGAAGTGTAATAACATTCAAGGCCATGAGTCTAGTGCAGGAAAGTGGGACTAGGTAGGTAGTAGTGCATTTTTGGTGATACAGTCTCAACGGGTCAAAGGGCCTCTTATGAACTGTATGATTCTATGATACCTTTCTTTCAGACCCAAATGAGCTGCTGGGCCAGGTTTTCCGAGGGGACGCAATTTCACTCCTCCCCTCCTTTTTTATGGAAAGAGGGGAGCTCCACATTTAAAAGAGGAAATTCCACTCAAGGCTTCCTCAGAAATGCAGAGCCATGCTTCCATTCTGACATTCCTCTCATAGCTCAGGATTATCAAGTCAAAGCAAATCATGCCTCCTTTTCACAGCAGCTGGCTGCTGTGTTCTGGAATTTAAAGGTTCAGACAGCCACTTTGAAAGCTACGGTTGAAGGATAAGTACATGAGGTAAGTTTGATGTTAGGAGGTAGGGTGCCAGATGGGTAGGTAAACAGAATGGCGGGATGCCAGGTAAGATAGGGGTAGGGTGCCAGGGGTCTAATGCTATATGGGTGGGAGTAGGGTGCCAGATGGGTGTGGGATATAGTGTCAGATGGGAAGTGGTTGGTGGCAAAGTGTCCAGGTAAGTTATAGAGGAAAGCTGGGAGTGGTGAGAAAAATCAGGATTGGCAGCGGGTGAGCAAGGAATGGGTATCCAATCTATTATCAGTGGAATAAGAGGGTTTCAGGGTTGGTTTGGTTTGGTTTAGTTTGGGAGAGGTAGTTTGAGATTGTGTTTCAGTAAAGGCAGAGGACATTGGGGTTTGAGTCTGGCAGCAGGAATGATGGGTTGGGACCAACAGTGAGTGTTGGTTCCCAAGGGGAAGAGGGTGAACTTCTCCAAGTCGGGGATATCAGCCCAGGGAGATGTCAGGTCTCTAGAAGCAGGTATCAGGGATAGCCAGGCCTGTATCAAGTACAGTGTAGAGGGTAGCCAGTCTAAGAGTATATTGGCAATAGGCCTTTACAATCCTTATTGGTTATTTGTGTCAGGTCCCTTTGAGGTGGATGTCGGCTCTTGGAGGAGGTAATGTCAGGTACCCAGGGAAGATGAATTCGTGTCTGCAAGAGAGGTGTCTTGTTCTTCGTGAGTGTGTTGGGTCCTTGGAGGAGAGTTGGGTGTCATGTCAGGACCTAAGGGGTGTAAGTGCTCTGAGCGTGGTGTAGTTTGGCTGAAGGGCGGGATATTGGGAAGTTTTTTTTTATTCATTAAAGGGATGAGGACGTTGCTGGCTAGGCAGCATTTATTGCCCCTAATTAAGGGTCAACCACATTGCAGTGAGTCTGGAGTCACGTGTAGGCCACTCCAGGTAAGGATGGCAGTTTCCTTCCCCGAAGGACATTAGTGAACCTCATGGGTTTTTCTGAGAATCAACAATGGATTCATGGTCATCATTAGCTTCTTAATTCCAGATATTTTTATTGAATTCAAATTCCACCATCTGCTGTGGCGGGATTTGAACCCAGGTCCCCAAAACGTTATCTAGATCTCTGGCTTAACAGTCCAGCAATAATACCACTAGGCCAACGCTTCCCCACAATTATGTGGTCTATTCAAGAAGAAAACGTTTTCAGAGGGTTCCAAACATTGAATAATTGTCCATCAATTTCTCTTCCTGTCAATTCCCACACAGTCAACTGAGTCTAGCATGTAACCATAGAATCCCTATAGTGTGGAAGCAGGTCATTCAGCCCATTGAGTCCACACTGACCTACCGAAGATCATCCCATGCAGACACACCTCCCTACCCTATCCTTGTCACGCTGCATTTCCCATGGGCAATTCACCTAACCTGCACATCTTTGGACCGTGGGACGAAACCGGAGCATGTGGAGGAAATCCGTGCAGACACGGGGAGAATGTGCAAACTCCATACAGACAGTCACCCAAGGCTGGAAGTGAACGTGCGTCCCTGGTGCTATAACGTAGCTGTGCTGACCACTGAGCCACTATGCCACCCTAAGTACTATCCCAAAAATCTAGACTAATGTTCAGCAATCACTGTCTTTCTATTGGAAAGTCTAGGTGATTATCTTTGTCTCTCTCTCCACATGTATTGCTAGACCTACTATGTATTTTTAGCATTTTATTTTTTATTTCAGATTTCCGCAATCCATTTCTTTTTTAGTTTTGCACTACCTGCTTAAGCTTTTATGAGTGCCTGCCAGTCACCCATTTTCTTGCCGTCTGCAAACTCTTAACTGCAAGTTGACTACATTGTCAAACCTCCTAACCATGTAACCCTCAGCAGATGTATCATAGTGACACCAGTTGCCAGCAAGAATAAGGATCTTCGGCTCCTCCAGGTGGTGATACTTTTGGCATATGTGGTTTTCTTGGTTATCCAGAATTTCCAAATATGCATTCAAGGAACTGAAGAAACCCTATGTATTAAGTTAAGTAAACTTATGAATAAAAATTTAAAAAAATTAAAAACAAACAGGAAGCATGTGTGTGATTTAGGAAACTGAAATCAAACAAGACCCTTGAGGAATGTACAGGAAGCAGAAAAGAACTTCAAGCAAGAAATATCCTTGGCAAGTAATATTAAGGAGAATCCCAAAGCATTTTGTATATATGTTAGGAGCAATGGGTAACTAGGGAATGGTTAGGTCCACTGAATGACAAAAGAGGGAATTTATGTGTGGAGCCAGAGGAGGTGGGTGACGTCCTTAATGAGTACTTCACATCAGTATTCACTAAGGAGGAGGGCATGAGTGATGGTAATGTTAGGGAGGGGAATGTTGATATTCTGGGGCATGTTGGATGTCTTGAAAAACATTAAGGTGGATAAGACCCGAGTGCCTGATGGGATTTATCCCAGGTCGCTGAAGGAGGCTGCTGGGGCCTTGACAGAAATCTTTGTATCCTCTTCACCCACAGGCGAGATCCCAGAAGACTGAAGAACAGACAATGCTGTTCCTTTCCTTTAAGAAGAACAGCTGGGATAATCCAGCAAATTGTGGCCAGTGAGCCTTACAACAGTGGTAGGAAAATTATTGCAGAAGATTCTTAGAGATAAGGTTTATGCGCATTTGGAAAAGAATGGACATATTAGAGTTAGTCATCATGGCTTTATGCAGGGGACATCTATTTGAATCCTGGCCATCATGTAGGGTAGCTGCCCTTTTAAGTCAGGTTTAGGTTGGATTTTTGAGAATGCAAGGCTAGTGAGTTCAATTTTGGAGCTACTTAAGGTCACTTTTTATCAAAGACCACCCAGGATGGTCAAAAATGTTGGCTGAAAGGAATACTCAACCTTCTCCCAGCTGTTCTTTCCTTGTGTGACAGAAAAAAAACAGGGGGTCAATTCTGAATTTAATTAAATATATTCTTCTTTAGTTAATTCTTTAGGCATTAATATAAAATATATTTGTTGCAATATTTATTTCTTACTTCATCTAACTTCAACTTTAATTTAGTTCACTTCATTTAACTTTACATTATTTTAATTCACATTTAGCTGTAACTTTATAAGTTTGGCTTGAAACAAATATCACCCCAATTCAAGTGAAGTGGCAAGTTTTTGCTCTTGGTGTAGATCTTGCCTTGTGGTTCTTTGTTTCTCTGAAGAAAACATCAGGGCACGTGCTTTGCAAAAGTTTGTCTTGAGTGGTTACTCCTACAGAATCCTTTGTGCTGGTAACTTTTATCCCAATGTGTGCTTATTTGCTGGAAACGTCTCTGGCATTCACCCAATGAATTGACCAAATCTAATCACAATGTTTGATCCCAGCCAATGAAGTTTACTGCTTTACAACTCTTACATGTTTATACCAAATTGTAAATAGTCACATACCATACTCTATATAAAGTAATATTGGTACCAGTATATCTAGCAGACCACTACGATGCCTCCCTTATTTGGTCAACACAGGAAACTGTGGGTCACAGTTTCATGGGCAAGTCACAACATGCCCTGGCTGCAGTTTTAACCTAGGTCAGAGTTTAAACTAGTTTAACAAAGTTCCCAGATAACAAGCATGGGGCTGGATGAACACAGCAGGTCAAGCAGCATCATAGGAGCAGGAAAACTTGACGTTTCGGGCCTAAACCCTTCATCAGAAATGGGGATGGGGAAGAGGGTTCTGAAATAAATAGGGAGAGAGGGGGAGGCGGATAGAGGATGGATAGAGGAGAGGATAGGCGGAGAGGAGGCAGACAAGTCGAAGAGGCGGGGATGGAGCCAGTAAAGGTGAGTGTAGGTAGTGGGGTAGGGAGGAGATAGGTCAGTCCAGGGAGGATGGACAGGTCAAGGGGGCGGGATGATGATAGTAGCTAGGAGATGGGGGTGTGGCTTGAGGTGAGAGGAAAAACAGGTTAGGGAGGTGGAGATGAGCTGGGCTGGTTTTGGGATGCGGTTGGGGAAGGGGAGATTTTGAAGCTTGTGTACCCGTTGTGGCTACCTCTACATCGGGGAAACCAAGCGGAGGCTTGGGGACCGCTTTGCAGAACACCTGCGCTCAGTTCACAACAAACAACTGCACCTCCCAGTCGCGAACCATTTCAACTCCCCCTCCCATTCCTCAGATGACATGTCCATCCTGGGCCTCCTGCAATGCCACAGTGATGCCACCCGAAGGCTGCAGGAACAGCAAGTCATATTCAGCCTGGGAACCCTGCAGCCCAATGGCATCAATGTGGATTTCACAAGCTTCAAAATCTCCCCTCCCCCAACTGCATCCCAAAACCAGCCCAGCTCATCTCCACCTCCCTAACCTGTTTTTCCTCTCACCTCAAGCCACACCCCCATCTCCTATCTACTAACATCATCCCGCCCCATTGACCTGTCCATCCTCCCTGGACTGACCTATCTCCTCCCTACCCCCCTACCTACACTCACCTTTACTGGCTCCATCCCCGCCTCTTCGACTTGTCTGCCGCCTCTCCACCTATCCTCTCCTCTATCCATCCTCTATCCCCCTCTCTCCCTATTTATTTCAGAACCCTCTTCCCCTCCCCCATTTCTGATGAAGGGTTTAGGCCCAAAACGTCAAGTTTTCCTGCTCCTATGATGCTGCTTGACCTGCTGTGTTCATCTAGCCCCATGCTTGTTATCTCGGATTCTCCAGCATCTGCAGTACCTTTTATCCCTTAACAAAGTTCCCAGCATGCTTGACTGTAGCTCTTAATCTGTCGTGTAGCCATTTCTGTTGCTGGCCACCCGATCACAGGCAGTATCTATATAAATCTACAAAATTCTAACAGGATTAGACAGGATAAATGCAAGAAAGACGTTCCCTATGTTGATTCCAGAACCAGCAGTCCCTGTCTAAGGTTACAGGGTAAACCATTTCGGACTAGAATTAGGAAAAATATCTTTACCTAGAGAATGGACCGCCTCCGGAGTTCACTGTCACAAAAGCAGTCGAGTCCAAAATATTGAATGATTTCAAGGAGTTGGTTATTGCACTTTGGCCCAAAGGAATCAAAGATTATGGTGGAAAAGCAAGAACCAGCTATTGTGTTGGCTGATCATATGTGATCATAATGAATGGCAAAACAGCCTATTGCTGCTCCTATTTTCTTTGTTTCTGTATCTTCCCTAAAGTGTCCTAGATAACAAATTGATTAATCAGGGATGTGATCAAGCCTGGTCCTGTTCTTATCTGATTTTCTAAAATGCACATAGTCCAGAAATATTCAAGGATAGCAGCGATACCTGGAAAGCTGCACAAGCTTTTTTTTTCCTTTATCAGATACTAACTTGTATAAATTCTGCTGGTTCCAATTAGATGAGCTGTTTCAGCACAGCCAAGGATCTTTCTTGTTTGTTTGGAGTGGTTTAAAACTGTACAATATTACATTCTTGTTCAATGTCATACTCCTGTTTGAAAAAAGAGTGTAAGGATATATTTAACAACTACAAGCCAGTCAGTTTAACCTTGTTGGTGGGAAAACCTTTTGTTATTAACAGTCACTTGAAAGGTTAGTGTTAAACAATTTAATTTAAATAGATTAAGGCTTGACTAAACTAACAGGGGAGTATTTAACAAATGTGGTAAGTACATTCCTACCTATTTTTACAACGGTAACACATAGGCCATTATTGATAACCAGTGTAGAGGCACATATTAGGCTTTCCTCACATTAATTAAGCACTGTGTCAAACATGACTGTTATCATTGGACAGTCAGTTATTTAGTTTACAGAATGATTAGAGTGACTAAAAATTGTGAACTTCCACTCCCTTTTGTGATGATTCTATGGCTTTAAGAGGTGTATTTGGGTCCTTTAGTTGTGAAGAAAATTGGGACAGAAGTGCCAAACAGCTAATAAAGTAAACAGTTGTGGAGCCTTGTTTTCTTTTTAAAGAATAATTCTTGTTTGGAACAATAGAAGCAGCCTGAATGGGTGGGGTTAGGCTCCCACAGAATCAGGAATTTTTTCTTAGTTTTAGCTTTCTGTTGCAGTTGTTGCTGGAGTCTTGAAGCTAGATGTGGAAGCTGTTTTTCCTGTCTCTGATACAGTTTAAAACTGGGGCTGTCTTCCTGCTGCTAGAATTTCTTATAAGACAATCTATTTTACTGAATTTGTCTTTACCAAGGGTGTGTTTATGAGATGTTACTATATTGGAACAGTTATTGTTTAGTAGTTAAATAACCGATTATTCTGTTAAGTTTTCCAATAGAATTAAGTTGTTCCAATTCTTTCTTTTGTTGCATTTTAACTATAGTGTACGAATAAAGTGTGTTTAAGGTCAAGGCCCGAAACGTCAAGCTTTCCTGCTCCTATGATGCTGCTTGGCCTGCTGTGTTCATCCAGCTCCACACCTTGTTATCTATCACCTTGTTATCTTTGCTTCAAGACTGGTAGTTTGACCAATCGAATTGCATCAGGAATGCAACGCCTGGCACTTGCCTTTAAAATAAGAAAATGTTAGGGTCGAGGCTTCATATATTCTTCATATATTTTTCATATATCTTAAGAGGGTTTGATCTGGTCCATCACACTTTTATTGTGAAATTTAGACTATCAAAGTCAACAAAGTATCCTAAAATTAATCCATGCTTATCAGTTTAAAGATTGAGATAAAACAGGTGAGAGTTTACTATCCTTTGTAATCCCTTATACTTTCACTAATACTAATTAATGTTACTAATTTTGCTTTTTCTGTAGCTCCCCATGAGATGTGTAGGGATGACTACATCATGGCAATGACCTGGAAGAGGACTGTAGCTGGGGAGCTGGTTTATAATAAGTGTCCTCCAAATGCAACAGGTAATAGATATTACATTTTTTATTCATTAATGGGATGAGAGCATTGCTGGCTAGACATCATTTATTGCCCATCCCTAATTGCCCAGAGGGCAATTCATAGACAACGACATACTCTACAGACATATATGTTAACAATGTTAGTTGAGGGATTGCATAACAATATGTTTCCAACGACAATAATTCAGTCAGTGCATGTTAGTATTTTATTAAAGTGAGAGAGAGGCTGCTGCAGATTCAGGTTAACTATCATTCACAAAACAATACGTAACAATGAAAATCTGTTAAAAATCGAAAGAACTGTGGATGCTGTAAATCAGAAACAAAAATCAAAATTGCTGGAAAAGCTCAGCAGGTCTGGCAGCAGTGTGGAGCGAAATCAGAGTTAACACTTCGGGTCAAGTGACCCTTCTTCAGAATGAAGATCTGTTAATTGATAAGTTCGGGAAAGATCTAAAACCGAAAATCTGTAGTTTGACTGTACAAGCTCATAAGTTAACAGCCTGAATGATCTCCTCTTATGGTTTAAAACCATATTCTGTGATATAACTATTATATTGTTATGTAGAAATTTTTTATTAAATAGATTCTAGTTCTGTAGTCAATAGTTCAACATCTTTGAGTGAAATGCAGTGGAGCATTAGGGTAAATTTGCTGTATAAAACAACATGTAACTACAACAACAGCAACAGTTTGGATTTGTATATCACCATTAAATCAAAAATAAAATTCCATAGTACTTCACAGAAATATACAAAAAATGAATGGTGAGTCAAAGAATGAGACATTTGGTGGGGAAAGCTAAAAGCTTGGATAAATGATTGGGTATTAAGTATGGTCTTAAAGACTGCAGCAAACACATTTTATGTGATGAACTTGCTGCGGAAAGGAGCTAGAATTAAGATGAAGATGACATCGCCAGACACGTTATCCATATTGCTGCTCAGAATGCCAGGGACTAATAGTTTGAAGGTTCAGTTAGTCACTCACACTGGTCCAAAGTAGTCATCACATTTTCTGTCGTCAATGACATTTTCTCCATCACATCCCATCACCATCACTGACAGGAAACCATCCTGTATCCAAGCACATACATCTGTTCGCCTCTGTCATTTCACTCCTGCAAATGCATCAACAAGTAACTGACAACTTGATTTCATACTTATCAGGCAAAAATGAAGAAATTGGAATGGGATAAAATTTTAATGCATTTTCCAGTAATTTATAAAGTAATGGGACTCAATAATATATTTTAATAAATGTGCATATCCTCACATTTGAGCTGCAAAGATTTTCTTTACCTATTCCTAGAAATGAAGGGTCACCGGACCCGAAACGTTAACTCTGTTTTTTCCTTCACAGATGCTGCCAGACCTGCTGAGCTTTTCCAGCAACATTGTTTTTGTTGTTGTTGTAGTAAACCCTTAGTTGCTTCAGCAAAGGATAGCAAAGTTACTTGGATCCCTGTTCTGCCTTATGAGTTTCTCACAGCCAAGGACCTTTGGAAATTGGAGCTTGTAAGAATCCCACCAAAAACTGCTCTGCGTTCAGCTGTACAGGAGCAGGTTCTATTATTGCAGTGTGAGACAGGATATCATGTATTAATGAGAGGGTGGGGGCAATGTGTAATACTTGTGAGTATTTTAAATCAAGTTAACATGCCCATATCCACTTTAATCATCATCCATCTCAGGAACATAGGAAAAAGGAGCGTGAGTAGGCCAGTCAGCCCCTCAAGCCTGTCTGCCATTTCAGTAGATTATGATGATCTCCCAACCAGGGTACCTACTAGATGCTCCAGCATCTGTAGATATCCGTATCAGCCCTGTTGAGCCCTATAACCAGCAGCACATTATTCCTACCACATTATGCAGAAAAACCTGAAGTCCACATCTGCTGTTGAAAATGATAATACTGTCAATTTCCGCATTTGCGGGGCCCACCGCCAGTAGCTGCATTGATTTCAGTGCCTTGATTCCAGTCCCACGAAGGACTTCCCTGCATGAATCCACAAATATTTAAGTTGATCTCTGTAATTCTCAGTGATAGTTTGCACACTTTGACTGGCAGTACTTCACAACGTTTTCTTATATTCAGCATTTCTTCAGCTGGGTAGGGCTAGAGAGGTCTATGACCACCAACATAGACTATTCACTGCTGTCCTTATTGGTACCTTCTGGTTATGATCGCTTATAAACTTGCGTCACTCACCAAGTCAGATCCTAACTGACATTTAACAGCACATATTACTGTTGAAGTATCTACACTGGAGCTGGTTAGCTCAGTTGACTGGATGACTGGTTTGTGATGCAGTGTAATGCCAACACAGTGGCTTCAATTCCCACATAAGCTGAGGGTACCTTCTCAACCACTCCCTTCACTTGAAGTATAATGACCCTTTGGTTAAACCATCACCAGCTGCCTTTGTCTCTCTCTCTCTCTCTCTCTCTCTCCATAATGAGGGAGTAGGACTAGGGCAATTTTACCTTTTACCTTAGAGATAGTCAATACATTGATGATTATCTTCTAAAATTCACAGTCCAAGATTCTAGACTGTAGGTAGCAATTATCACCCCTCTATTTATAGAGGGAAGTTGAGTGAAAACAAGGAACTACAAATCTGTTAGTCTTAGATCAGTAGTAGGGAAAATGCTAGGATCCATTACAAAGCATGTGATATATAAACACAAATAATAATGAAAACTGAGGGAACTGTGGATGCTGTAAATCAGGAACAAAGACAGAAGTTGCTGTAAAAGCTCAGCAGGTCTGGAAGCATCTATGAAGAAAACACAAAACCTTTCTTGTGAGGGAGGGTCAGCGAATCCGAAATATTAACTCTGATTTTTCTTCACAGAAGCTGCCAGACCTGCTGAGCTTTCCCAGCAACCTCTGAATAATAATGATCTCATTGAGCAGTCAGCATGGTTTTGTGAATGGGAAATTGTGTTTGATGAACTTTTTGGAGTTTTTTTTAAATGTTACTAAATCCCCAACGGAAGCTGGTTAGAATAATCAAAGCATTTTGCATAAGAGGTAACCGTACAGATTAATGTTTAGCTAACAGAAAACAGAGGGCAGGAATAAATATGTCATTCTTGCGTTAGCAGACTGTTCACAACAACATTTTGGATGTGGTTAACAAATGTAGAACTTAACAATTTGCAGATGATACAAAGATAATCAGGAATTGTATGTTGTGAGAAGAATTTGGACTAGCTTAGTGAATGGGCAAGAATATGGCAGATAGAATATGATGTTGAAAAATATGACCTTATCCAATTTGATATGACAAGTAGATCTGCATTGTATTTCTTAAATTGAAATGGTTAGAGTGCAGATTTACAATGTGACATAGTTGTCCTTGTCACTAAGTCACTGAAGGTTAACATGCAGTAGTAGCTAGCTGTTAGGTTAACTATTGGAATGTTAGCATTTAGTCCAATAGGATTTGAGTGGAGGAGTAGTGAATTTTTTTCAGTTGAATAGGAGCTGGTTAGTTCACACCTGGAGTACTGTGTGCAGCTTTGGTCCCCTCATCTCAGGAAAGTAGTATGGTAGAGATTGATAGATTTCTGATCAGTAATGTTGCAAAGGGAATGTGATGGATAATAAACATTGAAGTGTGCTGTAAGCTATGATTGAATGAGGTGATAAGGCAGATTTGATGGGCTGAATTGCCTACTTTATTTAAAATAAACATTTGCAGTCTTCTCCCTTCACATCTATTTTGGATTCTTTCCTCCTGCAAGCTTGAATGATAGACGTGCGAGTGCCTGTGATACATCTGGGTATCTGATACATACAGTACATTCAGTGAGGCTGACACTGAGGCAAACGTATTAATTGAGCTATTTTCATGGATTTGCAGATATGCTGAGAATTGATTGAGTTGATGTAGGTGGAAAAATATTGCATAACAGTTGGGGAGCAGTAATGCCGGAGAAAAGGAGCAGTGATGTAAAGCGTAAAAAAGAATGATGGAAGCTGCTGAAGCTTTATATATTGTGAAATGTTGTATAATGGAGAATACTTGACAAGACCAAATTATGTTCACCTTCCCTTTCCTGATTAGGTCACTAAACTGCTTCCTGCTGTGGATCCAGGAATGGACAGCTTTACTCCTGTTTCTGATCTCCTTAGCATGATTTAATCATGCCTTCTTGGTTGCAACAGCTCTTTATTGTTACTTTTTAGAGACTGTACCTATTCCTGATCCTTGCATCATCCAATAGTACTTAAGCGATGTTTCATTGAATTGAGTCACAACCCTTCACTTATTCCACCTCCATCAGTCGTTTCTCTTTCTCTTCATTAAGATGTTCCCAACTCCTCCCAGTTCCTCTTGGCATTGATACTTTGAACAGTTCAGATTAAATTACGTTGCACTGGTCTGCATGTGATTCATTCATGTATGTTGGAGATGCTAATAATGCAATACATACAATAATGTTGAATCTGTCTTCAAAACTGCCATTCCCACAGGTGCAATTATCTTCAAAGTTTCAATTTGCCACTACTCAGAACTCTCCCCTTGTTTACTATTGAGTCCATGGCTTGGAGAATTATCACCAGAGTATAGATGAGAAATTAGAGAGAGCTGAATCAGACCATGAGGGCTACGCTAGAAGTCACAATGTGGGAGTAGCCACATAAACTAATGCTGAAAATACTCCGGCAACAGATACCTAAGTAAGAGTAATCCACTGAATTTAACCACAAAGCTGAGTCATTGGAGACAGGAGATGTGGAACAATACATTGAAGTTTCAAAGAGGTTGGGAAAGATAAACAGAGACAATCTGTTACACTCACAGAGTGTAATTTATGATTTCTTTCTTTTTCGTGATTTGGCCAGGACAGAAATCTAATTCACGAAGTTGTAATTGTAAGCTTTGGGATAAATGGTAATGAATTGAAAAACAAGGACCTTATAAAGGAAGGGATGTCAGAGGAAAATTTTATGGGCTCTCAGCAGAGAGGTTGGGGTTGGGGGCGGGAGTCCAAAGTTGGAGGGCTGGTAATCTTTTGGCTAACTTTCATTTTTAAAACAGTTCCCTTCCCATTTCACCTCACAATCAAAAAAACAGTAAGTTCAAGCAATATGGTCTTTAAGTATCTACCAGCTAAATAAGACTTGTAAGACCACATGGAGTAACTGCAATATTAATGTTAATCAATCTCACATCACTATTGTCATTACCAAAAAAGTAGGATTTGAACATGTCACAAACAAACAAACAAACCTTTTTCATTGTATGGTCCTCTAATCTTATATTCCATACTTCCTTACTTCATTTCTTGCCATCATCCATCCAGCCTTTTGCATAAATATGAACAACAAATTCGGAAATTTAACTTTGTAGAGAATTTTGCACTTGAAAATTGCTATTGACCCAAGTTTTGAACAATCTGCCAATCAAGAAGAAACCTTTGTGAACTGCATCCTCTCTAGGCCTAGCACCTGGAGTGATTGCAATGAGGTCAGCCAGGTGGACCCCACAGACTATAAATTCCCTGATTAGGATTGTTAACCTGGTCCAATAACGGAGTGCTGGCTGGCAGATATAAACAGGAGTGTCAGACATTGCGTTCACCCTGAGAGCTGGCTGTAAGGAAACAGACCTGTGTCAAGTACTATGCATGTGTAAACAAAGGGTGACAGGATACGAGCCTCTGTGGAGTTATTTTGGTTGTGACGAGAGTGGGATTCGGGGTGTAATCAGCCTGTGCCATTTTTCAACAGACAGTGGAGAACATTTTACAAGGTCTACCTGAGGACACCATATATCTGGATGACGTGCTAATAAGAGGCAAGAACAATAAAGAGCATTTACAGAACTTGGACATATTTCTTAGATATTTCTTCAAGGTGGGCATATGCCTTTGAAGGGAAAAATATGTGTTCCAGGCATCCCAAGTGACCTACTTGGGCTACAAAGTTGACAAGACCCAGTTACACCCGATGGAAGATAAAATGAGGGTGATCAAAGGTGACCTGACTCTCACGTCCGTACTGGACATTACGTTTTTCCTTGGATTGATGAATTATTATGGAGAGTTCATACGTAACCTGGCCTCCTTCCTGGTACCCTTACATCTAGTATTGAATTAGCCTTGGAAACGGTCCTGTATCCAAGATGTAGCCTTTAAGGAAGTGAAGAAGCAGCTATCATTGTCTAAGGTGTTGGCACACTATGACCCCAAGTGACATCTGGTGCTGACATGCGATCCCTCTCCATACGGTATCAGGGTAGCATTGGCTCACAGATGGCCCAATGGAGAGAAACATCCAATAGTGTATGCTTCCTGGACTTTGGCTAATGCTGAATGCAGATACTCCCAGAGAGAGAATGAAGGTTTGGCAGACATCTTTGGTGTGAGACGTAAATTTGTAATATAGACCACAAATGCCTATGCCAGGGCTACTCAGAGGACAAAGCCGTGCTACCCATTTTTCAGGTTGAGTTCAGTAGTGGGCTTGCATTCTAAGTGTATACAGTTACAAGTTGGAACACCATCCCCGGGAGGCCAAGTAGCAAAGTGGATGCCTTGAGCTGTTTCCTGTTGGCAGTGGTGCTGCCACTGGAAGAGTCTGTTCTGGTTTTGAACTTTCTGGACACCCTTCCAGTCACCACTGACAATATAAGACTGTGGATGGAAAAAGGTGCAGTCCTGGCAAAACTAAAACAGCTGGTGGTGATGGGGAAAACAAAAGGACCATTATAACCACAACTGAAACCTTTCCAGACTCGGTGACATTAGATCATCATAAAGGATGACATTTTATCATGGGGAGCAACAGTGATTGTCCCGAGCAAAGGTTGCTGCCAGATAATGGCTGAACTCCACCAGGGTCATTCAGAGGTGTCCAAAATGAAGATGTTGGCGAGATGTTAGGTCTGGTGGACAGGGTTAGATGCAGATGTAGCCGAGTTGGTGGGGCAGTGCCTGGAGTGCCATCAAGAACAAAAATTACCGCTAGCAGCTGCTGCACATTCGTGGAAATGGCCAGGGAATACTTGGACTCGGTTACACGTCAGCTATGCCAGCTCTTTCACGGGCATGACGTTCTTAGTCATTTTGGAAGCCTACTCAAAGTTGTTGGATATGCATAAAGTTCATTCATCACACGCAGGAATGACAATAGAAAAGCTGCAAGCATCTTTTGCAATACACGGGCTTCTAGGAGTGCTGGTCACAGACAACAGACTATTATTTACTAGTAGGCAATTCGAGTATTTCCTAAAGTCAAATGGCATTTAGCATATAATGACAGCTCCATACCATCCATCGTTCAATGGTCCCACAGAAGCAGTAGTCTAAACTTTGGAGGCAGACTTCAAGAAACAGCCTACATCTTGACTCCATACCAAACTGTCCCAATTACTATTTGATTATTGGACCACCCTCATGCAACTACAGACATAGCTCTAGCAGAGTTGCAAATGGAGAGAAGATTCTGCACCAGGTTAAATTTGATCATCTAGAACCCAGGGGGGAGAGTGAAACGGTATCAGGAATGCCAATGCCAGGGTCAAGATTCCTCTAAGTGAGAGAGACAGTTTTTTTTCCATGGGTGACATTTGGTGTTGAAATCACAGAAATGCCCTGCACGAGTAAGAGGCATGGTCAATGTAAGGTCAGCTGACGTGACGTACAAAGTTCGGGTAGGTGAGGTGGTCCTGAAAAAGTATGAAAGTGCAAACACTCCAGCAGGGCAGGAGCAAAACATATCCAGCCCTTCAGAAAAAGACCTTGGAGTTGGAGATGGACACAACAGATGTCGCAGCCTCAACACCTTTAACACATGAAAAAGAGGATGAATTTCTTCCAAGACATTGCTGGCGCAAGTGGCAGGCTACAGTCTGGTACAAGTCACATATATCTGAGGCTGAGTTGGAGGAACCGGACCTGGTGTGAAAACACCCCAGGAGTCACTACAAGAAAAAGAACAGGCCTATGTCCCCAGACTTAAGGAAGAGGGATATAGTGACTCTAACGAGGTCAGCCAGGTAATTCTCATAGAATATGAGTTCCCTGATTGAGACAGTTAACCTAATCCAAAGAGGCAGCCCTGGCTGACAGCAACGAACAGGAGTTTCAGAGGTTCTGTTCACTCTGAGAGCTAGCTGTGAGAAAGCTGGATCAGTGTCAGGGATTCTCTGTGTAAATAAAGGGTAACTTGGTGACTGGATACTGGCATCCGTGGATGTTATTTCAGCACCTTTACAAGAAAAGTTTTTTCACTACTCTTCGTCACTTTTGTCAACAGCATATTGAAATTCATGGGTGTTTTACTGTTTTTTTCAGTGTAGAGTGATCAATACATAATACTCTCTCAAGGTCAGCTGACGAAATACTGGAATTTCATGATTTTGTCCTTGAATTCAGGTAGAGAACATTGATTAATTTGGTTTTCTGATAGAGTGCCTTTACATGAATCTTTTGCACCACATGGCACTGGCCTCGAGTTAAGGAATATTTTCTAGGACGTAGAGTCAGATAGAATTATAGAATCACTACATTGCATTCAGCCCATCAAGTCTGCATTGATGCTCTGAAGAGCATCCCACCCAGATCCCCACCCTATCCTTGTAACGCTGTATTTGCGATGGCTGTCACCTACTCTGCACAACCCTGGACACTACAGCGCAATTTACCTTGGTTAATCAACCTAACCTGCACATCTTTGGATTGTGGAAGGAAACTGGAGCACCCAGCCAACGCAAGGAGAATGTGCAAACTCCACGTAGACAGTCAGCAAAGCTGAAATTGAACCAGAATCCCTGGCATTGTGACGCAGCAGTGCTAACCACTGTGCCGCATGTGATAGTTTCATGGATGATAATATTTTACTGATTCTTGATCAACAATTCAAGAAGATTGGGAAAACTTCAAAGGTCAACAGAAAGCCACAAAAAGAGCTATAAAGAAAAGTAAGATAGAACATGAGAAAAAATCTAGCACAGAATATAAAGACAGATAGCAAACGTTTCTATAAATATATAAAACGAAAAAGAGTGGCTAAAGTAAACGTTGGCCCTTTAGAGGATGAGAAGGGGAATTTAGTTGTGGGATATGATGAAATGGCCAAGGCATTGAACAAGTATTTTGTATCGGTCTTCACAGTGGAGGACACCAATAACATGCCAGTAATTGACAAAGAGACAAAGGTAGGTGAGGACCTGGAAACAATCATTATTACGGAAGAGGTAGTGTTGGGCAAGCTAATGGAGCTAAGGATTGATAAGTCTCCTGGCCCTGATGGAATGCATCCCAGGGTACTAAGAGATGGCGGGAGAAATAGCAGGTGCACTGTCGGTAATTTTCCAAAATTCGCTGGACTCTGGAGCAGTCCCAGCAGATTGGAAAACAGCAAATGTGACGTCACTGTTTAAAAAGGGAGGTAGACAAAAGATGGGGAATTGTAGACCGATTAGCTTAACGTCTGTCGTGGGGAAGATGCTTGAGTCTGTTATCAAGGAAGAAATAGCAAGGCATCTTGATAGAAATTGTCCCGTTGGGCAGACGCAGCATGGGTTCATGAAGGGCAGATCATACTTGACAAATCTTCTGGAATTCTATGAAGACATTACGAGCAAGGTGGACAATGGGGACCCAGTGGATGTGGTGTACCTAGATTTCCAAAAGGCCTTTGACAGGGTGCTGCACAAGAGGCTGCTGCATAAGATAAGGATGCATGGCGTTAAGGGTAAAGTCTTAGCATGGATAGAGGATTGGTTGACTAACAGGAAGCAAAGAGTGGGGATAAATGAGTGCTATTCTGGCTGACTAGTGGTGTGCCTCAGGGATCGGTGTTGGGACTGCAATTATTTACAATTTATATAGATGATTTGGAGTTGGGGACCAGATGTAGGGTGTCAAAGTTTGCAGATGACACTAAGATGAGTGGCAGAGCAAAGTGTGCAGAGGACTGTGAAACTTTGCAGAGGAACATAAGATACATTGAGTGAGTGGGCAAAGGTCTGGCAGATGGAATACAATGTAAATAAATGTGAAGTCATACATTTTGGTAGGAGTAATAGTAAAAGGACTATTACTTGAATGGTAAAAAGTTGCAGCATGCTGCAATGCAGAGGGACCTGGGTGTCCTTGTGCATGAATCACAGAAGGTTGGTCTGCAGGTACAACAAGTAATTAGGAAGGCAAATGGAATTTTGTCCTTCGTTGCTAAAAGGATTGAGTTTAAAAGCAGAGAGGTTATGTTGCAGGTATACAAGGTGCTGGTGAGGCCACACCTGGAGTACTGTGTGCAGTTTTGGTCTCCTTACTTGAGAAAAGATGTACTGGCGCTGGAGGGGGTGCAGAGGAGGTTCACTGGGTTGATTCCGAAGTTGAGGGGGTTGGCTTATGAGGAAAGACTGAGTAGATTGGGATTATATTCATTGGAATTCAGAAGATTGAGGAGGGATCTTATAGTAACATATAAAATTATGAAGGGAATAGATAAGGTAGAAGTAGAGAGGATGTTCCCACTGGCAGGTGAAGCTAGGACAAGAGGGCATAGCCTCAAGATTAGAGGGAGCAGATTTAGGACTGAATTGAGGAGGAACTTCTTCACCCAGAGGGTTGTTAATCTATGGAATTCCTTGCCCAGTGAAGTAGTTGACGCAACTTCAGTAAATTTTTTTAAAGCTAAGGTAGTTTTTTTTTGAACAATAAAGGAATTAAAGGATATGGTGAGAGCGCGGGTAAGTGGATCTGAGTCCACGAAAAGATCAGCCATGATCTTATTGAATGGCGGAGCAGGCTCGAAGGGCCGGACGGCCTACTCCTGATCCTAGTTCTTATGTTCTTATTAATTCATCAACGTGGGTGAACCCATCTAAGGATTCTGGTTTGTGATCAGTAATCTGTTAATTTTACATGATTTGAATCACCCCCAGATCCCTGGTTCTGACACTGGACTTAATTTAGGAATGTGAAGTGAAGAAGGCAGTAGACAGGTGTTTCAGGGTGAAGAATCTCTGCGTTTATTAAATACAAAGGTGAGTATATCGCAAGAAATAGAGGCAAAAGTAATAAACAGGGAAATAAAACAAATGTGATTAAAAATACAAGTGTTAAAAAGGCAAATTCAAAACAATGAAATTGACACTATCAGTTACTAACTTAACAGAGGCTATTTACTATTAGAAACTAAACAGTAGATTCAAACTTAGACAGTTAAATCAGACTTCCTGACCTTGGGGTTCCTTGAGCTGTCACCAACCCACCTTCCCCTCCCTCCTAGCTGGGTTGGATACTTTGGGTCTTGAGGAAATAGGCTCACCACTGGGGACAAACACAATTTTGAAATACAGCTGGCTGTTCCTACTTGCTGTAGTCGGTGCTTCACTGAAGACGTCGGACGGTGTTCAATCTGGTTTGAGACCTTGGGTTTTCTTACTTTGTGGTGGTTTTGTGAGCTGGTTTTCAACTCAGGATGTGTCTGAGGCCTTATCAGTCATGTTGTTGGTTTTTGGAGGTCGTCGATCATCAGATCTGCTGGTCGCGGTCGGTTGCTGTTGGTTCCCCTGGTACGGAACAGTTCTTTGTCAGAAGGTTTCAGGGAGATAGCTGTGCAGATAGTTCTCAGAGAGAGTAGCTGTTCGGGATCCCTCTTCTGTTGGTAGCTGTAGGGATGGGTCTCTCTCTCCCAGATCAGGGCCAGCAGTTATATAGACTGAGTGCCCCGTTATCACCTCGCAAATCTATTGAGTTATTGTTCCTCCTCTCAGGGCTGAATGGGCTTCCTGAGCACTGGAGTAGATGTCCGTGGTTTCTCGATTGAGGTGAATGGTTTTGATGGGTTTGGAATTTCCAGCATTTTCCCTTGGATGGGTATCTGAACAGTTCGCATAGTGGTGTGAAGGTTTTATTTAACATGCAAGGTGAAACAGGTTTACATGTAGCACAATGGTTTGGAATTTTCAGTAACTTTGTGCCTGACCACTGATTGGAATTCAATGGGTTTATACCTGTGTAGGGTCAAATTTGTCTGAAATTGTTGAGGTTGTTTATTTCCTGTAGACTGGCTTGCATTGTTTTAGCTGAGGCATAAATAGGGGGTTTTCCTTTGTTTTCAGTTAGCTAACCTCTAAATTATATAAATTATTAAAGTAATTAACTAAGTAGAAATGGCTGGACAGGTGATGTGTTGTAGCTGTATGATGTGGGAGCTGGCTGATCCCATTGCAAACTGCAGTGACCACATCTGGAGCAAGTGTTGGTTGCTTGAGGAACTTTGGCTCAGAGTTGATGAGCTGGAATCGGAGCTTCAAACGCTGCAACACATCCGGGAGGGGAGGAGTACCTGGACGCTTTGTTTCAAGAGGCAGTCACACCTGGTAGATTAAGTAATTCAAATTTCATCATTGGCCACGGACAGCAGGGTTCGACTGTAAGCGAGGCAGGTAGAGGGATCCTGCAGTCAGGGACAGAGGAGCCTCAGCTCTTGACCTTGTCCAACAGGTATGAGGTGCTTGCTCCCTGTGTGGATGAGGAAAAGGGCTGCGGGGAGGATGAGCCAACTGACCACTGCACCATGGTACGGGAGGCCATTCGGGGGGCTGGAGCAAAAAGACAGGCGATAGTTGTATGGGATTCTATAATTAGGGGGATAGATAGTATCCTTTGTAAGCAGGATTGAGAGTCCTGTATGGTGTGTTGCCTACCCGCTGCCAGGGTAAGGGATACCTCTGACCGGCTTGAAAGGATATTGGAGCAGGAGGGGGAGGATCCAGTTGTTGTGGTCCACGCCGGAACAAACAACATAGGCAAGACTAGGGAAAAGGACCAATTCAGAGATTATCAGGAGCTAGGAATCAAATTGAAGAACAGGTCCTCAAGGGTTATAATCTCCGGATTACTGTCCGAGCCACATGCTAATTGGCATAGGGACATGAGAATAAGGGAAGTAAACACGTGGCTAAAAGAGTAGTGTGGGAAAGAGGGGTTCCTTTTCATGGGGCATTGGCATCAGTATTGGAACAGGAGGGATCTGTACCGTTGGGACGGTCTCCACCTGAATCAAGCTGGGACTAATGTTCTAGCGAAAAGGGTAAATAGGCTGGTCAACAGGACTTTAAACTAGAAAGTGGGGGGGGGTAGGGAATGGTGAAACTTGCCCCACTGGTAAACAAAGCAGCAGGTTAACATCTGTAGTGGTGGATACAACTACGTGGAAAAATATGAAAGAAATGACAGGGATGGAGAATTCAGGAGAGGTAGAAATTCTATAGAAAGTCTCCAGCACAGACACAAATAGGATAGTGTGTTTGGAAAGGGCTAGCAATCAAACATTGGAAAAACGAACAAAAATGAGAAGAGGGAGGGTCATTACAGGACTAAAGGTGTTATATCTGAATGCACGCAGTATAAGGAATAAGGTAAATGAGCTTGTGGTGCAGATCGAAACTGGCAGCTATGACGTGGTAGGCATCATAGAGACATGGCTGCAAGGGGATCAGGATTGGGAACCGAATATGCAAGGATATACATCCTATCAAAAAGATAGGCAGGTGGACTGAGGGGGTGGGGTTGCCTTATTAGTGAGAAATGAAATTTAAATCAATAGGAAGAAACAAAGTAGGGTCAGAGTGTGTAGAATCTGTGTGGGTAGAATTGAGAGAACTGCAAAGGTTAAAAAAAAAACATAGTTGGAATTGTGTACAGACCTCCAAACCATAATCAGGAGCTAGGGCGCAAGATACACCAGGAGATAGAAAAGGTGTGTAAGAAAGGCAAAGTCACAGTGATCATGGGAGATTTCAATATGCAGGTGGACTGGGAAGATCATGTTGGTAGTGGATTGCAAGAAAAGGAGTTTGTGGAATGTCTACTGATGGCTTTTTGGAGCAGCTTGTGGTGGACCCCACAAGGGAACATGCAATATTGGATTTAGTGTTGTACAATGAGGCAAGCTTGATAAGGGAGCTTAAGGTAAAGGAACCCTTAGGAGGCAGTGATCATAAGATGATAGAATTTACTCTGCAATTTGAGAGGGAGAAGATAGAACGGTATTACGGCTGAATAAAGACAACTACAGAGGTATGAGGGAGGAGCTGGGCAGAACTGACTCTAAGAGGAGCTAAGCAGGAAAGACAATGAAACAACGATGGCAGGAGTTTCTGGGAGTAATTCAGGAGATGCAGCAAAAATTCATCCCCAGGAAAAGAAGCATGGTACAGGGAGGATGAGGCAACCATGGTTGACTAAGGAAGTCAGAGATAGCATAAAAGCAAAAGAGAAAGTTGATAATGTGGTGAAGGACAGTGGGAAACCAGAGGACTGGGAAGCTTACAAAGACCAACAGAGGGCAACAAAAAAAGAAATAAGGAGGGAGAAGATTAAATGTGAGGGTAAGCTAGCCAGTAATATAAATGAAAACAGTAAGAATTTCTTTAGATATATAAAGGGCAAAAGAGAGGCAAAAGTGGACATTGGACCACAGGAAAATGACGGTGTAGAGATAGTAGTGGGGAACAAGGAAATGGCTGAAGAACTGAATAATTACTTTGCATCAGTCTTCATGGTGGAAGACATGAGTAATCTCCCAAACATTCAAGAGAGTCAGGGGGCAGAGCTGAGTATGGTGGCCATCACCAAGGAAAAGGTGCTAGTAAAACTGATTGGCCTGAAGACGGATAAATCACCTGGACCAGTTAGACTACACCTCAGAGTTCTAAAGGAGATGGCTGAAAAGATAGTGGAAGCGTTAGTGGTGATCTTTCAGGAATCGCTAGAGTCAGGGAGGGTCCCAGAGGACTGGAAAATCGTTAATGTGACATCCCTGTTTAAAAAGGGAGTAAGGCAAAAGACAGAAAATTACAGGCCGAGTGGCCTAGCCTCGGTCGTTGGTAAGATTTTGGAGTCCATTGGAAGGGATGAGATTTCTGAATATTTGGAAGTGTATAGTAAAATAGGGCAAAGTCAGCATGGTTTTATCAAGGGAAGGTCATACCTGACAAATCTGCTAGAATTCTTTGAGGAAGTAATGAGCAGGGTAGACCAAGGAGAGCCAACGGATGTTATCTACCTGGACTTCAAGAACGCCTTTGACAATGTGCCGCACAGGAGGCTGCTGTGTAAGGTAAGGGCCTGTGGTGTTAGAGGCAAGGTGCTAGCATGGATAGAAGCTTGGCTGTCTGGCAGAGAGTGGGGATAAAAGGGTCTTTCCCAGGATGGCAGCTGGTGACAAGTGGTGTTCCGCAAGGGTCAGTGTTGCAACCACAACTTTTCACTTTATACATGAATGATCTAGATGAAGGAACTGTGGGCATTCTGGCTAAGTTTGCAGACGATGCAAAGATAGGTGGAGGAACAGGTAGTATTGAGGAGATGGGGAGGCTGAAGAAGGATTTGGACAGGTTAGGAGAGTGGACAAAGTAGTGGCAGATGGAGTACAACGTGGGAAAGTGTGAGGTCATGCACTTTGGTAAGAAGATTGAAAGCATGGACTATTTTCTAAATGGGGATAAAATTCAGAAGTCTTAAGTGCAAAGAGACTTGGGAGTTCTAGTCCAGGATTCTCTCAACGTAAATTTGTAGGTTGAGTCAGTAGTCAGGAAGGCAAATGCAACGTTGGCATTTATTTTGAGAGGACTTGAATATAAAAGCAGGGATGTACTACTGAGATAACAAGGTGTAGAGCTGGATGAACACAGCAGGCCAAGCAGCATCAGAGGAGCAGGAAAGCTGACGTTTCGGGTCTGGACCCTTCTTCAGCAAATGAAAAGATGTACTACTGAGGCTTTATAAGGCTCTGGTCAGGCCACATTTGGAGTATTGTGTGCCGTTTTGGGCCCCGTATCTCTCAAAGGATGTACTGGCCCTGGAGCGGGTTCAGAGGAGGTTCACGAGAATGGTCCCAGGAATGGAAAGCTTAACATATGAATAACATTTGAAGACTCTGGGACTATACTCATTGGAGTTTAGAAGGATGAGGGGGGATCTAATTGAAACTTACAGAATACTGAGTGGCCTGGACAGTGTGGATGTTGGGAAGATGTTTCCAATGGTAGGAGAGACTAGGACCCGAGGGCACAGCATTAGAGTAAAGGGAAGACCATTTAGAACGGAGATAAGGAGAAACTTCTTCAGCCAGAGAGTGGTGAATCTATGGAATTCATTGCCACAGAAGGCTGTGGAGGCCAGGTCATTGAGTACATTTAAGACTGAGATAGATAGGTTCTTGATTGTCAAAGGGATCAAGGGTTACGGGGAGAAAGCGGGAGAATGGGGTTGAGGAACTTATTAGCCATGATTGAATGGCGGAGCAGACTTGATGGGCCGAATGGCCTAATTTCTGCTCCTATGTCTTATGGTCTTATAACCTCTGTCCCAGACATCTGCCCTTGGGCTTGTATATTTCCCAATCTGCCCCAGCCAGCTTCTTCCTGGCTGAGTTGCAGCCCATGGTTTCTGGAGTTCCAGAGACTTTAATCCGATATAATATAATTCCGACAACTTCTGCCTCCCGAGAGTTTTTTAAGTCCAGGGTAATTCCAACAACTGATGGGAGTTTTTGCCCCACCTTACACCCACTTGCTTAGTTTTCTTTTTGTTGGCATATTTTTTGTTTAGCATTCTTGCTAGCTTATGGCTGTCTGGTATACTGGCAATCTTTTGCAAATCTTTAACTATTTTCTCAGAAACATCAAATTTATTGCTGATTTACAATTAATATCTCAGATTTTTCAATGGCCATATCAGTATTTCAGCCTAGATGGAAGTTGCGCATAGGAACCCTGCAGATTCCCTATAGTAGGAGACTCTGAAGGAATTACCTCGGAAATTGAATATTCTGATGAACAATTCCTTTACCCCTCAAACCCTCTGAAAGACTCCATTTAAATCAGAGATGAAATTAGGTAATTAGATATGCAGGAGAAAAGTTAAACAATTAAGTCCATAATTTAACTCCTGTATAACTGTAACTGACCTCATACTTACCTCACACACCTACCATTTGCAACTTTTCCAGACATAGTACACTCTCCAGACCCCAACATGACTTGCATTTCCCCAACTCAAATTTCTTCACCCTCCAGGACCCAAACCTCCTCAACCACTACCACTCCACAAACCCCACCATCTACTTCCTCCAGCTGTGATCTGTCTCTGCCTTCCCAGCAAATCAAACTGCCTAATTCTGCCTTCACGCACGGGACCCAACTCCCCTTCTCCTGCTGCTGTATTTGACACTCCCCCTCAACTTATACCTGCATCCCCCTCCCCAACCTAACCCCCATCCTGCCCTGCTGCTGCACCCAACCTAAACAGTGCAACATTTTCTTGCCCCCCCCCCCCCGGGTGCCATACTCATAATATAATCTATTCTTGGCACCCTACCTCCTACCCAGCTGACATGCTACTTACCTGGCATCCTTGTACCCTATCCAGCTGACACCCTTATTACCTATCACCTTTCCCAGAAGGTAAACTACTTGCCTGGCACCATCTCCAGTCAGCACCCTGCTTGCCTGACACACCCCATTCCACCACACCTAACCTCAAATTTATATTAATGCAGTATTCATCGGTCTCCCACTGTCAATCTGTTATTCTGAAATTTTAAATATCTCCATTTGGCAGATTAGTGCTGTGAAATGGAGGAATAGTTTGCCTTCCTCTGACAGTTCTGACCGTGAAAGAACTGTCAAAATGGAGGTAAGGCTCTGAATTTACGAAGGAGCCCTAAATGGAATGTCCTTCTGTTAAGAAAAGGGATGAAGTGGCAATCTGTGCAAGATTTCCTCTCCTCAAAAACTCCAACCATTAGTCTTCTCAGTCACAGTTTTTATTTCACATTAAGGGCACAGCGTAATTAGGGAGAGAATAGGGCCCCTTAAAGATCAAAGAGATAGTCTATGTGTGGAACCACAGGAGATGGGTGAGATACTAAAGGAATATTTGGCATCAGTATGTATTGTAGGGAAAGACATGGAAGCTAGGGAACTTGGAAAAATATATAATGATGTCTTGAAAAGAGTCCACATTACCAAAGTGGTGCTGGAGGTCTTAAAACACAAAAAGATAGATAAATCCCCAGGGCCTGATCAGATATATCCCAGGACATTGTGGGAAGGTAGGAAAGAAGTTGCAGGGCCCCTAGCAGAGATATTTGTATCATCGATAACCGTGAGTGAAGTGCTGAAAGACTGCAGAGTGGCTAATGTTGTGCCATTATTTAAGATAGGCAGCAAGGAAAAGACAGGGAACTATAGAGTAGTGGGCCTGACGTCAGTGCTGGGGAAGTTGTTGGAGAGGATTGTTAGAAACAGGGTTTACATGCAATTGCAAAGGGAAGGACTGATTTAGGAATAGTCAACATGGCTTTGTGCATGGGAAGTCATGTCTCACAAACTTGTTTGAATTTTTTGAAGAGGTAACCAAGAAGATAGATGAAGGCAGAGTGGTAGATGTGGTGTACATGGACTTTAGTAAGGCCTTCAACAAAGATCCACATGGTAGATTGGTTAGTAAGGTTAGATCACATGGGTTGCAGGGAGTGCTAGCCAATTGGATACAAAATTGGCTTGACAGTAGAAGTCAGAGGCTGGTAATAGAACATTCATAGATCATAGAATCCCTACAGTGTCGAAGCAGGCCCTTCGGCCTAACAAGTCCACACTGACCCTCAGAGTATCCCACCCAGAACCCATCCCCCTGTACTACTCATCCCTGAATACAATGGGCAATTTAGCATGGGCAATCCACCTAGCCTGCGCATCTTTGGACTGTGGGAGGAAACCTACGCAGACACAGGGAGAATGTGCAAACTCCACACAGACAGTTGCCTGAGGGTGGAATTGAACCCGGGTCCCTGGTGCTGTGAGGCAGCAGTGCTAACCACTGAGCTACTGTGCTGCCCATGCATTGTTGTTCAATTGGAGACCTCTCAGCAGCAGTATGTTGCAAGGATTGGTGCTGGATCCACTGTTGTTTGTCATTTATGTGACTAATTTGTATGAGAATATAGGAGGCATGGTTAGTAAGTTTGTGGCTGACATTAAAATTGGTGGTATCGTGGACAGTGAAGAAGATTATCTAGGAGCACAACGACATCTTGATCAGCCAATGGACTGAGCAATGGCGGATGAAATTTAATTTCAATAAATGCGAGGTGTTGCATTTTGATAAGACAAACCAGGACAGGACTTACATGGTAGGCCTTGGGGAATGTTGTCAAACAGAGAGATCTAGGAGTGCAGGTACATAATTCCTTGAAAGTGGCATCATACTTAGACAGGGTGGTGAAGAAGGCATTTGGCATGCTTGACTTCATTGGTCAGACCATGGAGTGTAAGAGTTGGAACATCATGTTGCGGGTGTATATGACATTGATGAGACCACTTTTCAAGTACAATTCTGGTCACCTTGCTATCAGAAGGATATTATTAAATTGGATGATATTAAACTGGAGAGGGTACTGATAAGATTTACAAGGATGTTGTCAGGAATGGAAAGTTTGAGTTATAAGGAAAGGCTAAATAGACTGGGACTTTTTTCCCTGGAGTGTAGGAGGTTGAGGGGTGTCCTAATAAAGATTTAGGGTCTTTTCCCCATGGTAGGGGAGTCCATAAATGAAGGGTGTAGATTTAAGGTGAGAGGAGAAAGATTTAAAAGGGACCTGACGGGCAACTTTTTCACACAGAGAGTGGTGTGTATATAGAACAAACTGCCAGAGGAAGTGGTAGAGGCTAGTAAAATTACAACATTTAAAAGATGTTTGGACAGGTACATGAATAGGAAAAGTTTAGTGGGATATGAGCCAAATGTAGGCAAATGGGGCTAGTTCAGTGTGGGATACTTGGTCAGCATGGATGAGGTGGACCGAAGGGTCTGTTTCCGTGCTGTATGACTCTATGACTTTAAACTGAGCACTTGTTATTCTGCTTTGAAGGCAGTTTGAAAGAATACGAGATACATATTAATCTTGTTGATTGCTTTGGAAATTGCTACTAAAATACAGAGAGGGAAAATGTAAAGAATTCTATGTATTTAAAACTGTGGACTCAGAAGTAATTTATGATCAGGACACTGGCTGGTTACCAAAGGAAAAACAGACAACTTTTACACAAAGTTTATGCATAAATTACATTTCTTAGATCAAGTGACATGAGGTCCACTGTTACACAGGATCAACTTTTGCAGGGCTGTATATGCTAGTTTTACGCATTCTTCAGTAATTTACCTGGTAAAGGCTCCAATTTGACTTGATTATTTAATGGTAAGGAAATTGATGGATTCTTATTCTCCAATTGTTTTCAGAGTAAAGACACTAATCCATAGTTTGTTCTTATTCCAAAGGGTCCAGTGAACAAAACCTTCAATTGCTGGGCTCTGATGTGCCTCCAATTGTTTAATGAAGAAACAGTCATGATGTTTTTGAACTTTCTGACCTATTGTAATTAGAAACAAATTGTTTGCTCAAATTGTTAAGTACCATATCCAACACCACATCCTAAATTAACCTAGTCCCATTTGCCAGCATTTGCCCCTTATCCCTCTAAACCCTTCCTATTTGTATACCCATTTGGATGCCTTTTAAATGTTATAATTGTACCAGCCTCTACCACTTGCTCTGGCAGTTCATGCCATTCACACACCAGCCTCTGCGTGAAAAAGTTGCCCCTTAGGTTCCTTTTAAATCTTTCACCTCTCACCTTAAACCTATGCCCTCTAGTTTTGGACTCCCCTATCCTGGGGAAAAGACCTTGTCTATTTACACTTTCCACGCCTCATGATTTTATAAACCTCTATAAGGTCACACCTCAGCCACCAACGTTCCAGAAAAAAATAACCCCAGCCTATTCAGCCTCTCCCTATCACTCAGATCCTCCAACCCTGGCAAGATCCTTGTAAATCTTTTCTGAACCCTTTCAAGTTCACAACATCCTTCCTATAGCAGGGAAACCAGCATCACATGCAGTACTCCAAAAGTGGCCTAACCAATGTACTGTACAGCCGCAACATGACTTCCCCACTCCTATACTCAATGCACTGACCAATAAAGGCAAGGATACCAAATGCCTTCTTCACTACCCTATGTACCTGTGACTCCACTTTACTCCAAGGACTCTTTGTGCAGCAACACTCCTCAGGACCTTGCCATTAAATGTATAAGCCCTGCCCTGATTTGCCTTTTCAAAATATAGCACCTCACAATTATCGAAATTAATCCATCTGCCACATCTCAGCCCATTGGCCCATCTGATCAAGATCCCATTGTACTCTGAAGTAACCTCCTTCGCTGTCCACTATATCTCCAGTTTTGGTGTCATCTGCAAACTTACTAACCAGTCAACAAATGTTATTCATTTTCCCATGTGAAGATTAATTCTATCCTAAATATTTGTTTCTAGATGCTTACCCTACACCAGATTTCAACTGATTCCATAAGTAATTGCTGGGCTGTTTGTTATACCATTTTTTGAACATGTGTGTAATATTTGCAATTCTTTAACCCTCTGACATCACCCAAAATCCAGGGCAAATTAAAAGATAATTGTCAGTGCCTCTGTAATTTTCACTCCCATTTGCTTTAATATCTTTGGAGACATTTCACCTAGCCCCAGTGCCTTATTAACTTTGAGTATTGACAGCTTATCTAATACCTGTTTCTTATCAATTTTTAACTCTTCCAGTGACTGAGTTTCATCTCTGTCACCATGACCTGGCCACCATCTGCTTTGCAGATAAGGACAGATGCAAAGCGCTAATTTAGCAACTCAGCCATGTCTCTTGGCTTTTTTTGGTCCTTTGCCTTTTTGGTGCCTAATCATCATTTGAAGACCACCAGAACTGATGTTGCATATTATGTCACTTCATTTGAAAAGATTTGGTAAATATTAATTAATCCATTAGAAAAAGTTGTTTGCAACATTAATTTGGCCTTCAAATCTTGATGCCATAGATGACCTAATGCCGGTTTGTTCCTGAGTGCCACAAAGCAATCATTCTAATATTGACTAAGAGTCCCTTACATGCTGGCAAATGTGATGTCATAATGACCATATGATCTCTGATTACTTTGAGAAATGAAATATTGAATGTTAATGATGTGCGTTAGCTTTAGACATTCTAGACTTTGAAACAATGGTTGACAATGTTTCTAAACTGGAGAGAATTGTTCTCATTTTATATTGCGTAATATTTAATACAAAACAAAACCCAACGATTATTATGTCAGTTTTACTCAATGGTAGCACTCTGTTTGAGGCAGCGGGAATTGCAGTCAAGTAAACAATCCAGAGAATTGGATCATAATCTAGGTTTGTTCATCGAAATCTTAGGAATTTTTCTTGTGTGTTCATTTTAATGTTCCTACACTTACTATACTCAGCTTTCGAATTAATTAACAAATAACATTAAATAAATTTAGGCTTCACAGAATATTTTATAGAGATTTGAGGTATTCGTATTTCCCAAAACAAGTTGAAACAAAAAAATTGTTTCCCTGGAAATGTCCCAACAACAACTATTAGCAACACACAGGGATATAGATAGATTAACTGAGTTGGAAAATGGTTTGCAAATGGAATGTAATATGGGAAGACGTTAGGTTTTTTCATTGACATGGGTATTGGGTATTTAGTGGGTCATACAGAAAAGTTATCGCCACGATTAGATCAGCCGTAATCTTACTGGAAGAAGATTGGGCTCAATGGCCCAAGGACGAAAATACAATATTGGAATAGAAGTAGACCACTCAGCCTCTTAGACCTGATGCACCATTCAATGTGAACATGGCTGATCTGTTTGTGTTTTGAATTGGACATTCCCATCTACCCCCTACCTTTGATTCTCTTGCCTCATGAAAATCTAATTTAATTATATCTAATTTAAACATATTTAATCACCTTGCTTCCACTGCCTTCCACAGAAATATATGTTATATGTATTACTCTTTTGACTAAAAGTAAAACAAATAACTAAATTACTATTGCCCCTCTAAGAAAGCAGGACAAATCAACCAGTCACTGCTCCATAAATCAACTATCAAGTAACATTTGCTCACCTGCAAATAACATGCTCACTAATTTCAGTTTTAGTTCTATCATTGTCATTTAACTCTTAAACCTTGCTACAGGCTTAACCCAACTTGGACAAAAGAGCTGAATTCAAGAGCAGTGGTGAGAGTAACTGCACTTGACAGCAAGCTAGCATTTAAAACTAACATCAAAGATCCTTGGCAAAAATGAAGTGAGGGGAAATTTCTCCACTGATCGGTGCCATACCTATCATAAAAGAAACTGAGTGTTGTTGTTTGAGTTCCACCATCTCAGTCACAGGATATCGCTGCCAGAGATCCTTAGGGTAGCTTCCTAGACCCAACTATTTTCCAGTTGCTTCATCACGAGCCTTCCCTCTATCATAAACACAGAAGTGGGGCTGTTCATTGCTGTATGCATCACTTTCACTACTATTTGTGATTCCTCACAGTCTGAAGTCTGTCTCCATATACAGCAAGACTTAGGCAACATTCAGGCTTTGGCTGGTAAGTGGGAAGTATTAGAGATAAAAGGTACTGCAGATGCTGGAGAATCCGAGATAACAAGGTGTGGGGCTGGATGAACACAGCAGGCCAAGCAGCATCATAGGAGCAGGAAAGCTTGACGTTTCAGGCTTAGACCCTTCATCAGAATGGGGGAGGGGAAGAGGGTTCTGAAATAAATAGGGAGAGAGGGGGAGGTGGACAGAAGATGGATAGAGGAGAGGATAGGTGGAGAGGAGGCAGACAAGTCGAAGAGGCGGGGATGGAGCCAGTAAAGGTGAGTGTAGGTGGGGGTGTAGGGAGGGGATAGGTCAGTCCAGGGAGGACGGACAGGTCAAGGGGGCGGGATGATGATAGTAGATAGGAGATGGGGGTGGGCCGTGAGGTGGGAGGAGGGGAGAGGTGAGAGGAAGGACAGGTTAGGGAGGCGGATTTGAGCTGGGCTGGTTTTGGGATGCGGTTGGAGAGGAGATTTTGAAGCTTGTGAAATCCACATTGATACCATTGGGCTGCAGGGTTTCCAGGCTGAATATGATTTGCTGTTCCTACAGCCTTCGGGTGACATCACTGTGGCATTGCAGGAGGCCCAGGATGGACATGTCGTCTGAGGAATGGGAGGGGGAGTTGAAATGGTTCGCGACTGGGAGGTGCAGTTGTTTGTTGCGAACTGAGCGCAGGTGTTCTGCAAAGCGGTCCCCAAGCCTCTGCTTGGTTTCCCCAATGTAGAGGAAGCCACAACGGGTACAGCGGATGCAGTATACCACATCGGCAGATGTGCAGGTGAACATCTGCTTGATGTGGAAAGTCTTCTTGGGGCCTGGGATTGGGGTGAGGGAGGAGGTGTGGGAGCAGGTGTAGCACTTGCTGTGGTTGCAGGGAAAAGTGCTGGGTGTGGTGGGGCTGGAGGGGAGTGTGGAGCGGACAAGGGAGTCGCGGAGGGAGTGGTCTCTCCGGAAAGCAGATAAGGGTGGGGAGGGAAAAATGTCTTTGGTGGTGGGGTCAGATTGCAGATGGCGGAAGTGTCGGAGGATGATGCATTGGATCCGGAGGTTGGTGGGGTGGTACGTGAGGACGAGGGGGATTCTTTTTTGGTTATTATTGCGGGGACGGGGTGTGAGGGATGAGTTACGGGAAATGCGGGAGACACGGTCGAGGGCGTTCTCGACCACTGTGGAGGGGAAGTTGCGGTTGCGGTCCTTGAAGAATGAGGACATCTGAGATGTACGGGAGTGGAATGTCTCCTCCTGGGAGCAGATGCAGCGGAGGCGAAGGAATTGGGAATAGGGGATGGCATTTTTGCAGGAGGGTGGGTGGGAGGAGGTGTATTCCAGGTAGCTGTGGGAGTCAGTGGGCTTGAAATGAATATCGATTTCTAGGTGGTTACCCAAGATGGAGACAGAGAGGTCCAGGAAGGAGAGAGAAGTGTTGGAGATGGTCCAGGTGAACTTCGGGTTGGGGTGGAAGGTGTTGGTAAAGTGGATGAACTGTTCGAGCTCCTCGTGGGAGCACAAGGCGGCGCCGATACAGTCATCAATGTAACGGAGGAAGAGGTGGAGTTTAGGGCCAGTGTAGGTACGGAAGAGGGATTGTTCCACCTAACCTACAAAGAGGCAGGCATAGCTTGGGCCCATGCGGGTACCCATGGCCACCCCCTTTGTCTGTAGGAAGTGGGAGGAATTGAAAGAGAAGTTGTTTAGGGTGAGGACGAGTTCGGCTAAGCGGATGAGGGTGTCAGTGGAGGGGGATTGGTCAGTTCTGCAGGACAGGAAGAAGCGGAGGGCCTTTAGGCCATCTGCATGGGGAATACAGGTGTATAGGGACTGGACGTCCATAGTAAAAATGAGGTGTTGGGGACCGGGGAATTGGAAGTTCTGGAGGAGGTGGAGGGCGTGGGTGGTGTCACGACGGAGGTAGGGAGTTCCTGGACCAAGGGGGTGAAAATGGAGTCTAGGTAGGTGTAGATGAGTTCGGTGGGGCAGGTGCAGGTGGAGACAATGGGTCGACCAGGGCATTCAGGTTTGTGGATTTTGGGAAGGAGATAAACACCACACAAATGCCAAGCAATGACCATCTTTAAGAGATAATCTGGCCGTGGCCCATGATATTGAGTGGTGAATCCTCCCTTTGCTGAATCCTCCACTGTAACATCCAAGATGTTACCATTGACCAGAAACTGACCAGGACCAACACATAAATACTGTGGCAACAAAAACAGATCAAAGGCTGAACATTTTCTGGTGAATTACTCATTTGATTCCACAAAGCCTGACCACCATCTACAGGGCACAGGTCATGAATGTGATGGAGTGCTCCCCACTTGCCTGAATGAATATACTCAAACATCACTTAACAGCTTCCATCCAGAACAAAGTAGCCTGCTTGATTAGCATCCTATCCACCATATTAAATATTCAAATCCTCCATCACCAATACACAATGGTAGCAGTGTGTACCTCTATATGATGCACGGCAACAATTCACCTAGGTCCCTTCAATAGCACCTCCCAAGTCTGTAATCTCTACAATCTTGAAGTACAAGGATATCAGATGCAAGGAAATATCAACACTTGAAAGGGCTCCCTCAAGTCGGACACCCTTCTGACTTGGAGCTGTATCGCTATTCCTTCAGTGTCACTGGGTCAAAAACCTAAAACTGCCTTTCTAATTGTACAGCGGATGTACCTACACCTCATGACTTCCACTGTTCAGGAAGACAGTTCATTAACCCCTTTTCAAGGGCAGTTAGGGGTTGACAATAAATGTTGGTCTAGCTTGTGATGCCCACATGCCACAAATTAAAACAAAGCTGCATTGTTTGAATGAACATAAAGAATGCCTGTAGCAAATCCATCCTAAATGGGTTGAAAATATTTCTGTGGTTAATTTAAACATGATGCACTATTTTAACAAGTGTTTCACATGTTTTTGTTTAAACTGTTCAACACAGTCCTAAGAGTTAACAGAAAAACAGCACGGATCGAGCAATATGCATCTTCAGGCATCGATTGCAATTTCTCATTTCCAATCATGATTGAAAAGCTGGCTCCCCCAAGATTTTAATTAGTGGCTTGAACTGGGTACAAATCCTATGAGCTGTGCTTGCTATTAAGATTGGCAGAACAAATGTGCAGTAGAGGGGCAAGTTTCTCATCAAATTAACTTCCACATTTTTTTGTTTCATAATGTGTAGGTTCAGCCAGCCGCAGATGTTTATTAAATTCTCATGGAATTGCATTTTGGGGGCCACCAAGTTTTGCCAGATGTGTCTCACATGATTACAGGCACTTGTATGTATCGGTAAGTAAAATTCACTCACATGTCAGTCATTAACGGCTTCACTATTGATACTACCAGGCATTGGGCGCTGCTATGCAGCAAAACAGAACCAAATAAGGATTCTGATCCATATCTTGCCCAGACTGCAGGAAATAAAGTCATTTTTGATAAATATTCTACATTAAATAAAATTAGGTAGTATGACTTTTAATATAGTACTAATTGGTACAAAACTACAATCAAGCATCACATGCAAATGGAAGTGCATAATAAACTATCACAATATATCAGTATGCGAGAAGTTTGTCAACTTTTGGGAGTACTGTAGCAAAAAATATTACTTGTGATTTGAACTTTAAAAAGTTCTAGATTCCCTCTATTGAGATTGTAATCATTAATCTCAAACTGTGCGTGAGTAGTTGATATACAAAATGACTGTTGCTGTTGGTACAGGAATAAAGAGACCCAAGCTTGAATTAAAATTGCCTAAATATATTATTCTGCATGTGAAGTATTTGAATGCTCCCTCTATTAAATTATGGTCTATAATTCAAATACATCATGCAATTAATATATTTATAGACTGCATGTGAGCCTGCTGATTACGCTGTTGACTGTCACCTACCTCAGACATTTTTTTTTGTTAAAGCTTCCTGATAAATAATACATGTTGCTCAAGTATTACTATTTATTGAACAAATCAATAACATTTTGATTTGATTACTTTTGAATGTGCAGTTATTTAATTGACAGCAAAATTGCAACAACTTTTTTTTAAACAGATTACACGTAAAAACCAAGTGCTGAAGCTTAACAAAAGTTGTCGAAGTATCAATTTCAAGGAGTTTCGTAGAGGGCTTTTCCCTGTGAGCTCTAGCAAATTAGCTCACATGTTTCTCCATGGCTTATCTCACTATATATGCAATATGCCTTTACAGCACCACGTACTCACCATCTGTGCATCAGGTCAATCAGTGTCAGCAACAAACAACCCTCCAATGTACATGTAATGGGAGGAAATAGAAAAACCTCTGAGTGCACAAACATGGTATGAGTGAAAATAGAAGCTCACATTCATAAACATATTGCTACTTTACAGAGTCACCTGTTTAATCAACTGTCATTTAACTGCAGCTTCAAGGATGAAGGTGCACAACCTACCCTTCCACTGCATTCTGTCCAAAAGAAATGTTACTGTCCCCCTAATGCCCAGCATAGCACAGCATCTTTTCATTGTTAAGTGTGGAAGCATCACATGTTGTAAATCATTCAAAATGTTAAAAACATTAGCTTCTATTGAACAGGAAAAGCAAAGAAAAACAAATAAGAAAAGCTGCATTTCCTTCTGTGCATAAATAGTATCACTCCCTTTTCAAGCAATCACAAAGTTGCAATCAGTGAATGATCACTGCACCCAACTCAGAATGAATAAAACAAAGAACTGTGGATGCTGGAAATTTGAAATAAGAACAGAAACTGCAGGAAACACTCAGCAGGACAGCATCTGTGGAAAGAAAATGGTCAACATTTCGAGCCCAGTGATTCTTGTTCAGAACCCAACTCCGTTTTCTCTCCACAGATGCTGTCAGCCTAGCTTAGTGTCTCTTGCAATTTCAGATCTATTGAAAATGGGTGTCAGTTAAGTCCTGTTTGGCTTTTTGATTTGGATAGTGCAACAATCTGTCATGCTGGAGGTAATGTTCCACCTGAGAAACTTACTCAGCTTCCTTCTTGGAAGATTGCTGCTGTCCTCCCAACCCTTCAACTTCCATCACATCTCCACTTTGCCTGTTTCAGTTGTGCAGAGCACACAATGCAATGATTACGTGACAAACTCTAAGAATTGTACTGCAAGTTTCCTTTACTTCTCCCCAATCCCCAAGACTGACTCACCCATCAAACCTGTGCAGGTATGTCATCTGCTGCACAATGGCCCTGGAGGAATGGGCAGCACTGTATCTACACATGGCCTCATTCATAATGAAGTGATCAGACATGGTTGAAAAAGATAGCCCTTGTCTCCCAGGAACTATTCTTATATGGCATCCAGTCCTTGAAATGGAACAGGAACATACGAGTTCTAAAGAATAAAGGCATCATGGCAGTTCCTAGTGTACCTGATGCAGACTTCTAAGATGCGGTATCACAGATGACATTGATGAAATGGAATCCTTTATTGTTGGTGAAGTCAGCCATGTTTTGAGATGGTGCTGTCAATGCAATGTGTGTTCTGTCTACAGCAGCTTGATCCTGGGGAGGCCAGCTGCATTCGCAAATGCCTTCTACCCAGGGTCCATCACTGATGTCAAGCAGAAATAAGTTGAAATGGTGTGATCTGACACAAATTGCCTTGGTTACAGCCTTGATACATTTGTGCGATGAGGATTGAGAGATCTCACACATGTCCGCAGTCAATCCTTGGAAGCAGCCGGTTGCATAAATATTTAATGGAGCTGTTGCCTTGAATACCTGCAGCATAGGATTGCAGTCCACCCCTTTAGGTTGCAAATTCCACTCCAGCTGCTGACAGTGTGCTAGAATAGTCTTCATCTGCGTTGGCAATGTGCCTCCCTCAACTTGAAGAAATTTTCAGAAGTCACACAACTCCAGTTTAAAGCCCAACAGATTTATTTGAAATCACCAATGATTTCAAATAAACCCGTTGGACTATAACCTGGTGTCATGTGACTTATGATCTTGACCACCCCAGTCCGACACCAACTCTTCCACATCTTGAATTACATTCAAAGTGATAGACTCTGGGCCTCCTGTACCACCTTTGCATCCTGAGGGGAACTTCAGTTGCAACTACTTCATGAAGAGATCGTTTAGTAGCTGCTAGAGGTTGCTGCACCTTCACTGCATTGCAGCCACAGTAACAATGACCCCTGCTGTGGCAGAAGACATTGGTCACGATTCCAATGAACCTATGTGGGGAATATCAGAAACAGAACAGTAATATGAGCAGTCAGCATTCACATCACACATGACGGTTTAGCTACTCGTCTGTACAATGGGGCATGGAGGACTCTGATAAGAGAGGTCATGGAATACCTGTCATGGACCTTTGACACAGTGAACCTTATTCCGATGTGTACAGCATAAACCATGTTGCAGAAGTCTGGTAGTAATTTGTCAGTGCTGTTGGATTGCTGAAATCTTGTTTCCCATCCCCATGATAGCCAAGAAGAGATGCATCACATGTAACAGTGTTTTGGCAAATCCTTGAACTCAAGATGAGAAGTAATCAGCCCCGTGCCTTTGTGCAACCCATGAGACTTTGGATCATCTTTGTGAATTGTTGCCTTTAGGTGACACTTTTAAGTGTTAGCTATGATTGATTATGCTTCACAGAGATGACTGTGATCAATTTGCAAAAACTAATGACATAGTCAAGATTTATTGTGGCCAGAATTTGTATCCAATACAGCTGGTTACCACATGCATTTCACATAAAGGATTCAAGTATTACATGTTTTGTTAATTTGTATGTACTGAGTTAATGCAACTGCTCCTTTGAAGGCCTCACATCATTAACAAGTAGAGCCCATGTCCTCAGAGAGGAAAAGCACTGAAAAGTCAGATGACATGCATTTTCATGAGGATGGAAGGCAATACAGGTCATGCTTTGCGGAGTGAGTCACAGACTCAGTCTGTTAATTTAAGTGACTATCAAATCTTTATGTTCCTTTCTTGTTTGTACCCCCTGGTGAGCCCATCAGTTCTGAGCCTCCATATGTTGCCACCCAATTCCTTCAGTTAAGTCTTCAGCTCAGAATAATACTCCCCATAAGACCAACAGATATAGGAGCAGAATTAGGCCATTTGGTCTATTGAGACTGCATCACCATTCGATCATGGCTATGTTTCTCAACCTCATTCTCCTGCCTTTTCCCCATAACCCTTAATCCCCTGACAAATCAAGAACCTATCTATCTCTATCTTAAAGGCACTCAATGACTTGGATTCCACAGCCTTCTGCGGCAATGAGTTCCACAGGTTCACCACCATTTGGCTGAAGAAATTCCTCCTCATCTCATTTCTAAAGGGTCGTCCCTTCACTCTGCGGCTGTGCCCTCCGGTCCTAGTCTCTCTTTCTAGTGGAAACATCTTCTCCACATCCACTGTATCGAGGCCTTTCAGTATTCTGTAAGTTTCAGTTAGATCTCCCCTCATTCTTCTGAACTCCCTCATGTACAGACCCAGACTCCTTAACTCCTCCTCATATGACAAATCCTTCATTCCCAGGATCATTCTTGTAAACCTGCTCTGGACCTCTTCCAGGATCAGCCAGTTCTTCCCTAGATACAAAGTCCAAAACTTCCCAAACTATATTCGTAATACAGTCTGATCAGAGCCTTATACAACTTCAGCAGCACGTCCCTGCTCTTGTATTCTAGTCCTTTTGAAATGAATGCCAACGTTGCAATTGCCTTCCTAACTGCCTTCTGAACGTGCATGTTAAGCATTAGAGAATCCTGAACTGGGACGCCCAAGCCCCTTTGTGCTTTAGATTTCCAAAGTCTTTCCCCATTTAGAAAATAGTCTATCATAGAATCCCTACAGTGTGGAAACAGGCCATTCGGCCCAACAAGCCCACACCACCCCTCCGAAGAGCATCCCACCCAGGCCCATTCCCCTACATTTTCCATGTCTAACCCACCTCACCTAAACATCCCTGTGCACTGTGGGCAATTTAGCATAGCCAATCCATCCATCCTGCACATCTTTGGACTGTGGGAGGAAACCAGAACACCCAGAGGAAACTCACGCAGACTTGGGGAGATCATGCAAACTCCACACGGACAGTAGCCCGAGGCTGGAATCAAACTCGGGTCCCTAGCGCTGTGAGGCAGCAGTGCTAGCCACTGAGCCACTGTGCCGCCTCTATTCTATACGTCTATTCTTCCTACCAAAGTGCATAACTCACACTTTGCCACATGTATTCCATCTGCCACTTCTTTACTCACACTCCTAGCCTGTCCAAGTCTTTCTGCAGTCTCTCTCCTTCCTCAACACACCTGTCCCTCAATCTATCTTTGTGTCATCTGCAAACTTAGCAACAATGTCCTTAATTCCTTCATCCAGATCATTAATGTATAATGTGAATAGTTGTGGTTTCATCACTGACCCCTGCATAACTTGATTAGTCACCAGATGACATCCTGACAAAGACCCCTTTATTCCTGCTCTCTGCCGTCTGCCAGACAGCCAATCCTGTATCCATGCCAGTACCTTGTCACTAACACCATGGGCTCTTAACTGCACAATCTCCTCAGCTATCTCTTTCAGAACCTGGGAAATAGTCCATTCAGACTGAATGATTTATCCACCTTCAAACCTTTGAACTTCGTGAGCACCTTCTCCTCAGTGATAGCCACCACACATACTACTGCCCCCGACACTCTTGAAGTTCTGGGAGACTACTGGTTTATTCCACTGTCCTAACTGATGCAAAGTACCTATTTGATTCCTCAGCCATTTCTTCCTTCCCCCATTAATATTTCTTCAACCTATTTTCCAATGGCCCAATGTATACTGTTGCCTCTCTCATGCCATTTGTGTTTCAAAAAAACTTGTAATTTTCTTCTTTATTATTAGCTAGCTTACCCTCATGTTTCATCTTTTACGCCTTACTGATTTTTTTAGTTGCCCTTTGCTGGTTTTTAAGGCTTCCCAATCCTCTAGTTTCCCACTAATCTTCAGCACATTGTATGCTTTTTTTCTTTCGCTTTTATGCTGTCGCTCACTTCCCTTGTCAACTGTGATTGCTTCATCCTCCCCTTACTATATTTCCTCTTTTTCCTTGCGATGATTTCTTCTGTGTCTCCCAAATTACCCCAGAAACACCTACCTGTGCTGATCCACTGTCTTCCCTGCTAAGCTCCCCTGCCAATCAACTCTGGCCAGCTGCTCCCACATGTCTTCAAAGTCACCCTTAGTCAATTTTAATACCATTGCGTCTGATTCCAGCTTTTCCCTTTGAAACTCAGGATGAATTCTGTTATATTATGGTCACTGACCTCTAGGGTTTACTCCACCTTAAGGTCCCTAATCAAGTCTGCATCATTGCACATCACAAAATCCAGAATTGTGCTGTTCTGTAGTGGGCAGTACCACAAGCTATTCCAAAACACCATGTCATAGACATTCCATGAATTATGTTTTTTGGGATCCTCTACCAACCTGATGTTCCCTGTCCACCTGCATATTGCAGTCCCCCGTGATTATTGTAACAGTACCTTTCTTGCATGCCTTTTTTACCTCAATTTATTTTATGCCCCGCATCCTGACTGCTGCCAGGGTAGCTTGTACATAATTCCCAATAGGGTATTCGTTCATTTCCAGTTCCTTAACTCTACCCACACAGATTCTGTGCCTTCCAACCATGTATCGTTTTCTGCTGTCGACTTAATTTCATTTCTTGCTAACAAGGCAAATTCTCCCCCTCTACCCATCTTCCTGTCCTTTTAATTGTACACGTATCCTTGGTTATTTAGTTAGAACATAGAACATTACGGCGCAGTACAGGCCCTTCGGCCCTCAATGTTGCGCCGACCTGTGAAACCAATGTGAACCCATCTAACCGACACGATTCCATTATCATCCATATGTTTATCCAACGACCATTTAAATGCCCTTAAAGTTGGCGAGTCTACAACTGCTGCAGGCAAGGCATTCCATGCCCTTACTACTCTCTGAGTAAAGAATCTACCTCTGACATCTGTCCAATATCTATCACCCCTCAATTTAAAGCTATGTCCCCTCGTGCTAGCCATCACCATCCGAGGAAAAAGGCTCTCACAGTCCACCCTATCCAATCCTCTGATCATCTTGTATGTCTTTATTAAATCACCTCTTAACCTTCTTCTCTCTAACAAAAACAGCCTCAAGTCCCTCAGCCTTTCCTCATAAGACCTTCCCTCCATACCAGGCAACATCCTGGTAAATCTCCTCTGCATCCTTTCCAATGCTTCCACATCCTTCCTATAATGCGGTGACCAGAACTGTATGCAATACTCCAAGTGCAGCCGCACCAGAGTTTTGTACAGCTGCAACGTGACCTCACGGCTCCGAAACTCAATCCCTCTACCAATAAAACCTAACACACTGTACGCCTTCTTAACAACCCTATCAACCTGGGTGGCAACTTTCAGGGATCTATGCACATGGACACCGAGATCTCTCTGCTCGTCCACACTACCAAGAATCTTGCCATTAGCCCAGTACTCTGTATTTCTGTTACTCCTTCCAAAGTGAATCACCTCACACTTTTCCGCATTAAACTCCATTTGCTACCTCTCAGCCCAGCTCTGAAGCTTATCTATGTCCCTCTGTAACCTGCAACATCCTTCTGCACTATCCACAACTCCACCGACTTTAGTGTCATCCGCAAATTTACTAAGCCATCCTTCTACGCCCTCATCCAGGTCATTTATAAAAATGACAAACAGCAGTGGCCCCAAAACAGATTATTGCGGTACACCTCTAGTAACTGAACTCCAGGATGAACATTTCGCATCAACCACCACCCTCTGTCTTCTTACAGCCAGCCACTTTCTGATCCAAACCGCTAAATCACCCTCAATCCCATGCCTCTGAATTTTCTGCAATAGCCTACCATGGGGAACCTTATCAAACGCTTTACTGAAATCCATATACACCACATCAACTGCTTTACCCTCATCCACCTGTTTAGTCACCTTCTCAAAGAACTCAATAAGGTTTGTGAGGCATGACCTACCCTTCACAAAACCGTGTTGACTATCCCTAATCAAATTATTCCTTTGTCGATGATTATAAATCCTATTTCTTATAATCCTTTCCAACACTTTACCCACAACCGAAGTAAGGCTTCCTAGACCTGATTCCCTTGCAACCTGATCTCTGTAATGCCCATAACATCTTATCCGCCAATTTCAATCTGCACTACAAGCTCATTTACCTTGTTTTGTATAGTGTGTACATTTCAGTACAACACTGTCAGAGCTGCATTGACTGCCCTCTTCTGATCGTTGTCCCTTTATCTGCTGTAGCTGAAGTTAGACCCTTTCTATAGTCTCTGTCCTATTACTTGTTCTGGAAACTTTAAACTAGTTAAAGGTGGGGGTGAGAGGGCTCAGGAAAGGTTATTAAAGTTCTTGAAACCACCCTAATTAGCATTTCTGCTATGATCCTGGTCCCAGACTAATTCAGTTGGAGCCCGTCCCAATTATGATGCCGGTGCCCCTTGAAATGGAACACCTCTTTCTCACACCACTCTTTTAACCATGTGTTTCCTTCACTAATTTTCTTATCTCTATGCCAGGTTGCAAATGGCTCAGGTAATAGAACATAGAACAATACAGGGCAGAACAGGCCCTTCGGCCCTCAATGTTGCGCCGACCTGTGAACCAATCTAAGCCCATCCCCCACACTATCCCATCATCATCCATATGCTTATCCAAGGACTGTTTAAATGCCCCTAATATGGCTGAGTTAACTACATTGGCAGCCAGGGCATTCCACGCCTTTACCACTCCGAGTAAAGAACCTGCCTCTGACATCTGTCTTAAATCTATCACCCCTCAATTTGCAGCTATGCCCCCTCGTACTAGCCGACGTCATCATCCTTGGAAAAGGACTCTCACTGTCCACCCTATCTAATCCTCTGATCATTTTGTATGTCTCTATTAAATCCCCTCTTAGCCTTCTTCTCTCCAATGAGAACAGACCCAAGTCCCTCAGCCTTTCGTCATAAGACCTTCGCTCCAGACCAGGCAACATCCTGGTAAATCTCCTCTGCACCTTTTCCAATGCTTCCACATCCTTCCTGTAATGGGGCGACCAGAACTGTACGCAATATTCCAAGTGAGGCCGCACTAGCGTTTTGTACAGTTGCAGCATGACATCACGGCTCCGGAACTCAATCCCTCTACCAGTGAAACCTAACACACCGTATGTCGTCTTAACAGCACTATCAACCTGGGTGGCAACTTTCAGGGAACTATTTACCTGGACACCAAGATCCCTCTGCACATCCACACTACCAAGAATCTTTCCATTGAATCTTCCCAGTATTCTGCCTTCCTATTATTTTTCCCAAAGTGAATCACCTCACATTTATCTGCATTGAACTCCATTTGCCACCTTTCAGCCCAATTCTGCAGTTTATCCAAGTCTCCCTGCAACCTGCAACATTCTTCCACACTGTCCACCACTCCACCGACTTTAGTGACTAATAGTACAGAGCTAATAATCCTTGAGGCAGTATTCTTTAATTTTGTTCTTAATTCCTGATGTTCCCCATCTAGGACCACTTGCTTCCTATTGTCTACGTTGTTGGTTCCACCATGGATCCTAACAACTGGATCCTTTCCCTCCTACTCCAATATCCTTTCAAGTTGGTTCAATTTGCTTGAGTTCTTTGAGGATGCATCCAGCAAGGTGGTTGTGGTATATCTGGACTTCTAGAAGACATTTGAGAAGGTGCTATAAAAGACTGATCCAGAGATTGGATCCTATGGAGTTAAGGGTAAAGTATTGGCTTAGATAGAGGATTAGCTGACTAACAGAAAGCACAGATTCAGGATAAATGGGTCCTTCTCTGGATGGCAAACTGTTACTAGTGTTGGCTTCAGTATAGTCATAGAATCATACAGCTCAGAAACAGACCCTTCAGTCCAGCCAGTCCATGCCAAACATAAACTAAACCAGTTCCACCTGCCTGCTCCTGGCCCATATCCGTCCAAACATTTCCTATCCATGTGCTTATAAACATTGTAATCGTACCCGCATCTACTACTTCCTGAGGAAGTTCATTTCACACACAAATTCTTTACACACAGAGTTTGTCTCTCATGTCTTTTTTAGATCTCTCTCCTCTCACCTTAAAAATGTGCCACCTAATCTTGAAATATCCTATCTAAGGAAAAGACACCTACCATGGGGCGGCAAGGTGTCTCAGTGGTTAGCACTGCAGCCTCACAGTGCCAGGGACCTGAGTTTGATTCCAGCCCCAGGTGACTGTCTGTGCGGAGTTTGCACATTCTCCCCGTGTCTGCGTGGGTTTCCTCCGGGTGCTGTGGTTTCCTCCCACAGTCCAAAGATGTGCAGGCTAGGTAGTTTGGCCGTGCTAAATTGCCCATCGTGTTCAGGGGTGTGTGGGGGTTATAGGGGGATGGGTCTGGGTGGGATGCTCCAAGGGTCGGTGTGGACTTGTTGGGCCAAAGGGCCTGTTTCCACACTGTCGGGATTCTATTCTATTCATTACCTCTTTCTATATTCCTCATGATTTTATAAACCTCAATAAGGTCTCTTCTCAATCTCTGATACTCCAGTGAAAAAAATCCCAGTCTTTCTTTATAACCTAAACGTTCCATAACCGGCAACATCCTTGGGAATCTCTTCTGAACTCTGTCCAGCTTAATAAATATTCTGTCTGCAACTGGATGACCAGAACTGGACACAGTACTCCAGAATAGGCCTCATTAATGGCCTTCTTGGACCTTAACTATTTACAATCAATTTAAACAATCTTCAAGCAGGGACAGAGAGTAACCAATTAGATATTTACTCACAAAGCCCATGAAGTGCAGTGCAGAGGCTCTGCTTCTTTTTCTTTTTGTTTATCTCCAGAAGTGCTCCTATACACAACTGTTTTTTTTAATCCCATCACCAAATCACCATGACTTTTGTTTCTATTTTAACTATCAACCTGCACCAGTAAATTACCTGTGTAGCCAATTAGATATTTACAAGCAAAGCCCATTAAAGGCAATGCAAACTATCAAAAGTGAGGGAGAGTTGGGAGAGGGGTACGGAGCTAAATAAAAACTGAGTTGGAAAGGGTGAGAAAGCACTGTATCCCCTGTGGTGCCCAGTGGGTCTGCTTTGTTTAATGTCTGGAAGGCAGACAACGGGAAGGCTGTCGTAGGGAGTGTAGGAAAGGACTAAATCAAAATAGAGTTGGAGGAGAAAATAAAGCACTGTATTCCCTGTGGTTCCCACCTCTCTTTAAAGGCATCAACAGCATTGGTGGGCACTGTGTGCTCCTTCTCCAAGGACACTGGGGCACAAATAAAACAGCAGAAGAGAGGCAGACAGTTGGCAGATATGACCCCCTCCACAGCCTGATACCTGGACCTGTTAACAGCCAGCCTGATGGGGTCTGCTTTGGTTTTGTTTAATCAACCTGTTAAGAAATGTTATGACACACTTCTGGAGCAAGTGAAACTTGAACCCAGGTCTTCTGGCTCAGAGCTGGGTCTGCTTTTTCTTAAACTAATGAACCTGTCAGAGATGTTACACACCTCAGGAGCAGGTAGGACTTGAACCTGAATCTCCTGGTTCTTGACATAGGGACACAATCACTGCACCAGCTGTTCCCTTTGAAGGTGGTAAGAACTGCCGATGCTGGAGTCAGAGATAACACACTGTGGAGCTGGAGTAACACCGCAGGCCAAGCAGCATCAGAGGAGCAGGAATGTTAACGTTTCAAGTCAGGACCCACTTCTGAAGAAGGGTCCCAACCCAAAACATCAACTACCCTGCTCCTCTGCTGCTGCCTGGCCTGCTGTGTTCCTCCAATTCCACACTGTGTTATCACTTCCCTTTAAAGGTGTTGGGTGAAGGGCTCAGTTGATGTGTTCCAGCTAGGCAGGCCATAGTCTGTTACCAAGGGAACTATGACTTAATGAGCTCTACAATAACATTAATTAGTGATTATCCTTGGGCTTTATGGGCAGTTATCACAGTGGTGTTGAGGTTTGGAGTAAGGTAATGTTGCTGCAGTCAGACCATATCATAGGGCTAGAATGATAGCGTAGTGGCCTCCACTGCTGCATCTGGAGGGAGACAAAATTCTGTGTTGGCATCACACATCCATCAGAAAATCCAGAGCCTGGCCCACACAGTGGCATGTCAGTTTCCCCCTGACTGCCATGTCAGGGCTAAATGTCAGGAACCATACAGGGCAGCTCCGCACAGACGGTGCGTGTCTGGGTGCACAACAAGCTTTTAAAGATAGCATGTGCACAAGGATGCTGGTGAATTTCAGGATATCCACTGAGTTGTGAGTTCTTCGGGTAATAGCGCATTTTAAGATGGCATGAAATCAGACTTGAGGGACACCATAGAAGTGCAGTAGGTTGTCAATAAAGCAAATTTGGTAAAATGTAGCAAGAAAACTCTTAAGGCATCACCGGCAGGAATCCCTTCAAAAAAACACAACACAACTCGGATTTAGCCAAAAAGCATTAGATTCTGCCCAAGTGTCTCTGGGCACACAATGTAAAGATAAGATAAAATTTCACAGATTTCATCCCCAATGACTAATTGCCACATAGGTTCAAATCAGAAGCCAGAGACACCCACGCTAACTAATCAATAGAATAGATGGAACTGTGAAGCAGGATGAGGTTCTTTATTTCCTCTATTCATTCACGGGATGAGGGTGTCGCTACCCAGGCAGCATTTATTGCCCATTCCTAATTGCCTAGAGGGCAGTTAAGAGTTAGCCACATTGCTATGGGTCTGGTGCCACATGTAGACCAGATCGGGTAAGGATGGCGTTTCCTTCCCAAAGGACATTAGTGAACCAGATGGGGTTTTTCCTGACAATCAACATTGGATTCATGGTTATCATTAGACTCTTAATTCCAGATTTTTATTGAATTCAAATTCCACCATCTGCCGTGGCAGATTTAAGCCTAGGTCCCCAGAATATTATCTGAGTCTCTGGGTTAACAGTTCAACGATAATACCTCTAGGCCATCGCCTCTCCTTCAGATGAAGGATGTCAATCTGGTACACCCAGCAGAAGGGTGAACTCACAGAGGGATGTAAATTATGCCAGGATCAAGCTCTGTGATAACAAGGTGTAGAGCTGGATGAACACAGCAGGCCAAGCAGCATCATAGGAGCAGGAAAGCTTGACGTTTCTCCTATGATGCTGCTTGGTCTGCTGTGTTCATCCAGCTCCACACCTTGTTATCTCGGATTCTCCAGCATCTGCAGTACCTATTATCTCTCAAGCTCTGTGATCAAAGTTTGCATACTCTATCCCCTAAACCCCAGTGTTAACCAAATCACAAGATCATCCATCAAATAAGCATTGTTTACCTGTGAAATTTGTTTGAAGAGCAAATAGCCACAGAAGAAAAAGTATCTGACTAAGTGTCTGCATAGATAATGGATGCATTGATTTTAAACTTTCAAAATTCTCTAGATTTTGTGCAGGTCCCAATGGGTTGCAATCGACAAGTATAAAGCTGCTTATCAAAAAAATAAGAGCGAGAAGGCAGAAAACTGTAGACTATTTAGCTGAACATCTCAAAATCACAGGACTGTTACAATAAAGGCCATTCAGCTCATTATGCCTGTTTATTCTGTCTGTTGAAGTAATTTACCCAGTGCGAATCTGTTGCCTCCTCCCCATAATCCCACAAATTGTTCTTTTTCAAGATAGCAATCCAAATACTTCTTGAATGCTTTAATATACCGGTTTCAACACTGAGGCAGCACATTCCAGATCTTAACAATTTACAGCATGAAAACATTTCTCTACATGCCAGCATTGTTCTTTTGCCAATTAATTTACATCTGTGCTGTCTTGTTCTTGATTCTTCCACTTGTGGGAACAGTTTCTGTCTTTCTACTCTAACCAGACTCCTCATGATTTTGAATAACTGTATAAAATCTACTGTCAATCTTACCTTCACTAAAGAAAGCAATCCCAATGTCTCAAATTACCATACAAAAACAGTTCCTCGTTCCTCGGATGATTCTTACAGATTTTTTCTGCACTCTTTCTAATGCCTTCACATCCTTCCTAAAATGTTGCAGTGTTCCAGTTGAGGCCGAACCAGTGCTGTCTACAAGCTTTACATAATTATCTTCCGTTGATACTCTATGCCCCTTTAATGAAGCCTGGATGCTGTATGTTAACTGCCCACTCACCCTGTTCAGCCACCTTCAATCATTTCACAGAATCCCTACAATGTGGAAGCAGGCCATTTGGCCCATCAAATCCACACCAACTCTCTGAAGAGCATCCCACACAGACTGACCCCTTACCCTATCTATTCCTGCATTTCCCACCCGAGACACTATGGGCAATTTAACATAGCAATCCACCTAACCTGCACATCTTTGGACTGTGGGAGAATACCAGAGCACCCAGAGAAAACCCATGCAGACATGGGGTGAATGTGCAAATTCCACAGAGACCGTCAACCAAGGCTAGAATCAAACCTATGTCACTGGTGCTGTGGGGCAGCAGTGCTAACCACTGAGCCACCATGCTGCCCCACATTTATACCCAGTCCCTCTGCTCCTTCACCCTCTTTGGTATTGCACCCTTTATATTATTTGTCTTCATTCTTCTGACCAAAATGAATTAGTTTACACTTCTCTACCTCAAATTTCTAGTGCCACTGTCTGTCTATTCCACCAACATATCTATGTCTTTTTGAAGTTATACATGATCTTCATCTGAGAACTTTGAAATGTTTTGTGCGTACCAAGGCCTAGACCCCTTATATATATCAAGAAGAATAAGGCTAAATTGGGAAAATACTGGAATATATTTTTAATAAAATTGTGGCAGGATGTTTGGATAATCATAATAGAGTTAACATGGTATTATCATAGGGCAATTACATTTGACAGAATATATTAGACTTCTTTAAGGATGTAGTGAGCAGGGCAAATAAAGATGAACACGTAGTTGTGTATTTGGACTTGTGAGATGATTGAAAAGATTACTGTGCAAAATAAAAGCTCATCATGTTGGTATAACTATAATACTATCAACAAAGAACTGCTGAGAGTAAACAGTGACTCAGGATAAAAGTGTAATTTTCAGGTTGTCAAACCTTGGCTAGCAGACTGCCAGAGGGTTCGGTGTCACAGACCCATCTATTTACAATCTATCTTAATGACTTGGCAGAAGAGACTAAGAGTATTGTAGATAGATTTGCTGATGATACAATGTTAGGTGGGAAATCAAGGTGTGATGAGAACAAAAAGGCTTTAATTTTTGTTTCCAAGATCAGTAGTTGAAAATTTCCTGCTTCATCGCTACTACCTTGGGAACAAGACATATAGTCTTAATTCTGGAAGCACAGGCATGCGTGGTGTTGGGCTAACAGGCCTGGATGCAGACCAAAGGTCGTCTCGTGGACAGCTAAGGTGGGATAATTAAAAACGCCCATTTGGGTTTTCTAGGACTTCATCTTGCATTTTTTTTTAAACAGAAGGCATCAAATCTCCTCACCTGCCACCTACTTTACAAGTTCATTCATGCCAACCCATTCTCCACCAACCCCCAATAGCTCCTTAAAGCCCTGTATCAACTTATCGCATATTCATGCCACCCACCCACCCACCACCATTTGTCCTGAAGGCCTCCATGCCTACTCACATGATCTGGGACTGATTGGATTGATCGCCAACAACCACGTCCAAATTCTTTTGTGCTCAGTATCACTTCAACCAAAAGGTAGAATTCCTATTGTCTTTAGTTTTTGTATATGCAACAATGCAATTACAATATACACCTGAGTGTTACTATTGACAATAGACAACAAAAATGGAAACACTCTGTCATGCAGCATTAACATCCTTCAATCTTAGGAGCACAGAAATGCACGCAAAACAAAAATGTTAAGAATCACCTTATTATCACGCAGAAACCAGGAGCTCTAATGGTGCTATTGTTAATCTTCCTTATGAATGCAATAATGCATCAACTGTATGGATTGTGAAAATCATCAACATTTGCCAGAGCACAGCTCCAGCAAGATGCAAAACAACAAATCATTGTCATATTACTACCACTATGTAACATATTTCTGCAAATTATTTCTAAAGACCAATTTGACCCATGATTCAAGTGATGGTTATGAACTGCTACAGCAGTTTGTAACAGCATGTGCATCTTCCAATCAGGTTGCTTTCTTTTCCTCAATGCTCTGTATTATTCTTTTGCATGTTCTGTTTAATCGAGTTTGTCATCGTACTCTCTCTAGTTCAAGCTATGTTTGTGATTGTCATGCTGCTGCTGTGAACAGCTTAATGGAAATGAAGTCCTGCTACTTCACATGTCACTGCAAGTGTGAAATACAGTCAGCTTAAGCTCAAAGATGGTTAATGCCTGTCTGTAATGACTATCTTACATAAAAGAAACTCTAAGTTTCATCAATGAACAAAATGAAAATTCCAACAAATTTAGCATCTAGCTTCTGGAAAAACATTATTTATTGTGCAAACTTAATCTCTATCCCCTTTAAATCCGAACACATCCACATACATTCACAAATAAGACAGTCAAGATAGATGGGACAAATTGTCTTTTTAGGAATATTGTGGATAGAAAACATACAGGCAAAAAGGTACAAAGCCTGTGGATCAGTATCATGGTTGTTGTTGACTGTGATGATCAGACAGTACTACAGTAAGGAAGAGTAGGCAGGAAGTGGGGAAGAGTAGGCAGATAGTAGATGATGAACGCAAAGGGACAGGTGGTCCGAGGTGCATTTGTTTTAATGTGAGAAGTGCAGTAGGTAAGGCATACGAACTTAGGGCTTGGATTAGTACCTGGGAGTATGATGTTATTGCTATTACTGAGACTTGGTTGAGGGAAGGACAAGATTGGCAAATAAATATCCCAGAATATAGATGCTTCAGGCGGGATAGAGAGGGTGGTAAAAGAGGTGGAGGAGTTGCATTGCTGGTCAAAGAGAATATCACAGCTGTGCTGAAGGAGGGCCCTATGGAGGACTCAAGCAATGAGGCAATATGGGCAGAGCTCAGAAATAGGAAGCATGTGGTAATAATGTTGGGGCTGTACTACAGGCCTCCCAACAGCAAGAGCGAGATAGAGGTAAAAATATGTAGACAGATGATGGAAAGATGTAGGAGCAACAGGGTGGTGGTGATGGGAGACTTTAATTTTCCTAACATTGACTGGGATTCACTTAATGTTAGGGGTTTAGATGGAGCAGAATTTGTAAGGAGCATCTAGGAGGGTTTTCTAGAGCAGTATGTAAATAGTCCAACTCGGGAAGGGGCCATACTGGACCTGGTGTTGGGGAATGAGCCCGGCCAGGTGGTTGAAGTTTCAGTAGGGGATTACTTTGGGAATAGTGATCACAATTCTGTAAGTTTTAGAATACTGATGGACAAAGACGAGAGTGGTCCTAAAGGAAGAGTGCTGAATTGGGGGAAGGCCATCGATAGCAAAATTCGGCAAGAGCTGGGGAATGTGGATTGGGAGCAGCTGTTTGAGGGTAAATCCACATTTGATATGTGGGACGCCTTTAAAGAGAGGTTGATTAGAGTGCAGGACAGACATGTCCCTGTGAAAATAAGGGATAGAAAGGACAAGCTTAGGGAACCATGGATGGCAGGTGAAATTGTGAGACTAGCAAAGAGGAAAAAGGAAGCGTACATAAGGTCTAGGTGACTGAAAACAGATGAAGCTTTGGAAGAATATCGGGCAAGTAGAACCAATCTGAAATGAGGAATTAAGAGGGCTAAAAGGGGTCATGAATATCTTTGGCAAACAGGGTTAAGGAACATCCCAAAGCCTTTTGTTTGTGTATAAGGAGCAAGGGGGTAACTAGAGAAAGGGTTGACCCACTCAAGGACAAAGGAGGGAAGTTATGCGAGGAGTCAGAGAAAATGAGTGAGATTCTTAATGAGTATCTTGCATCAGTATTCACTGAGGAGAGGGACATGACGGATGTTGAGGTTAGGGATAGATGTTTGATTACTCTAGGTCAAGTTGGCATAAGGAGGGAGGAAGTGTTGGGTATTCTAAAAGGCATTAGGGTGGACAAGTCCCCAGGTCCGGATGCGATCTATCCCAGGTTACTGAGGGAAGCAAGAGAGGAAATAGCTGCGGCCTTAACAGATACCTTTGCAGCATCCTTGAGCATGGGTGAGGTCCTGGAGGACTGGAGAATTGCTAATGTTGTCCCCTTGTTTAAGAAGGGTAGCAAGGATAATCCAGGTAATTATAGACCAGTGAGCCTGACGTCAGTGGTGGGGAAGCTGCTGGAGAAGATACTGAGGGATAGAATCTATTTATATTTGGAAGAACATGGGCTTATTAGTGATAGTCAGCATGGTTTTGTGCAGGGAAGATCATGTCTTACTGACTTGATAGAATTCTTTGAGGACGTGACAAAGTTGATAGATGAGGGAAAGGCTGTGGACTTCAGTAAGGCGTTTGATAAGGTTCCCCATGGTAGGTGGATGGAGAAAGTGAAGTTGCATGGGGTTCAGGGTGTACTAGCTAGATGGATAGAGAACTGGCTGGGCAACAGGAGACAGAGGGTTATAGTGGAAGAGAGTTTCTCAAAATGGAGAACTGTGACCAATGGTATTCCACAGGGATCTGTGTTGGGACCACTGTTGTTTGTGATATACATAAATGCTCTGGAGGAAGGTATAGATGGTCTGATTAGCAAGTTTGCAGATGACACTAAGATTAGTGGAGTAGCAGATAGTGAAGGGGACTGTCAGAGAATGCAGCAGAATATAGATAGATTGGAGAGTTGGGCGGAAAAATGGCAGATGGAGTTCAATCCAGGCAAATACGAAGTGATGCATTTTGGAAGATCCAATTCAAGAGCGAACTATATGGTAAATGGAAAAGCCCTGGGGAAAATTGATGCACAGAGAGATCTGGGTGTTCAGGTCCATTGTACCCTGAAGGTGGCAACACAGGTCGATAGAGTGATCAAGAAGACATATGGCATGCTTTCATTCATCGGACGGGGTATTGAGTACAAGAGTTGGCAGGTCATGTTACAGTTGTATAGAACTTTGGTTCGACCACATTTGGAATACTGTGCACAGTTCTGGTCGCCACATTACCAAAAGGATGTCAATGCTTTGGAGAGGGTGCAGAAGAGGTTCACTAGGATGTTGCCTGGTATGGAGGGCGCTAGCTATGAAGAGAGGTTGAGTAGATTAGGATTATTTACATTAGAAAGACGGAGGTTGAGGGGGGACCTGATTGAGGTCTACAAAATCATGAGAGGTATAGAAAGGGTGGATAGCAAGAAGCTTTTTCCCAGAGTGGGGGTCTCAGTTACAAGGGGTCACGATTTCAAGGTGAGAGGGGAAAAGTTTAAGGGAGATATGCGTGGAAAGTTCTTTATGCAGAGGGTGGTGGGTGCCTGGAACGCGTTGCCAGCAGAGGTGGTACAGGCGGGCACGATAGCGTCATTTACAACGTATCTAGACAGATACATGAATGGACAGGGAGCAGAGGGATACAGATCCTTGGAAAATAGGCGACAGGTTTAGATAGAGGATCTGGATTGGCATAGGCTTGGAGGCCGAAGGGCCTGTTCCTGTGCTGTAATTTTCTTTGTTTTTTGTTCATTGTTCTAGACAGGGTAAATGCCGAAAGCATGTTCTAAATGGTAGGGAGTCCAGAACCAGAAGTCACAGATGAAGAATACAGGGTAAACCGTTTAGGACTTACATAAGGAGGTATTTCTTTATCCAGAGAGTGTGGAAGCCTAAGCATTGTATAATTTCAAGAAAGAGTTGAACATATCTTTTGGGGCCAAAGGAATCAAAGGATACGGAGGTAAATCAGGGACAATATCCTTGACAGTATAAGGATATTGTCAAAGATATTGTCCCTGATTAACGTCCGTATCCTTTGATTCCTTTGACCCCAAAGATATGTTCAACTCTTTCTTGAAATTATACAATGCTTAGGCCTCCACACTCTCTGGATAAAGAAATGTCTCCTTACGTAAGTCCTGAATGGTTTACCCTGTATCCTTAGACTGTGACTTCTGGTTCTGGACTCCCTACTATTTAGAACATGCTTTCGGCATCTACCCTGCTTAGTACTGTCTGATCATCACGGTCAACAACAACCATGATACTGATCCACAGGCTTTGTGCCTTTTTGCCTATATATTTTCCATCCACAATGTTCCTAAAAAGACAATTTGTCCCATCTATCTTGACTGTCTTAAGGATATATCTTTTAAGGATGTTGTCCCTGTTTTGCCTCCATATCCTTTGATATCCTTAAAAGGATATTGCCCAAATTAACAGTCAAAGTAGGATTGTTTTTTCAATTACTGATTTCCCAAATGCTGGCCCCTAACCAAAGTAGCAAACCACATACTACTTGCAACAGCCTTTCTTTTTGGATTCTGAAGTTATGGTTGGTTCATTTCCTTTTTCCTGGTGACAGTCCTGAAGGTTCAGACTTCTCTTTTAAGAATCCTTCCCGTATGTGATGAAGTCTTCCAGTTGGATTTAATTTGCAAAGTGTTAAGAAGGGTTTCTGAGAAAGAGTGGGAAAGCAGAGGTTGGTTCCCCTTTGGCAAGACCTCTCTGAATCTCGGGTGTGATTGATCAATTGCTTAAAGCGATGAGAGAGGTGGCCAGAAGGGTATATGATTGGGCAATTTGGCTCTGAAAAAAAGTTCACCCCTTCTTTGGGGTGACTTGAGTGATCTTTCTTGATTGCCAGCAGTTATTGACCTTAAGTGGTGTAAGTGCCCATTTAAGAGCTTCAGCTCATTATCTCACCAAACTCTTGCCTCCCCAGTGCATGAGAAAGGTGGAAATTTCCTGATAAGGAAACCATGGCAACCTACCTGCTGGTTTTGGGAGTGGGCTTTCAATTACCCCAATCAAGTGGCACAGATAATAACCTTTGAAGCCACTCCACTGTCCTTGCCTCTTACCCCTCAATCTCTTTGTGTCTTTCGGGCCCCACCTGTGAGAAGGAGAAAAATCCTTACCATCCCACTGCTTGATTCCTGAGGAATAAGCAGCTTTTGGGGATCCAAGTCACCTGTTTTTAAGAGTAGTGAGGAGAAAAGGACTGACCCTGATTTACCTGTCAGCTGTCAGTTAATTGATTGGTTGGTGATTGGGTGTATTTTCTCACTGGTGGTGGTTGGCATTTTAGTAGCCACCTAATACATAGTTGAAAAGAATATGGGAGAAAACTGCCCATGTGTGCCAAATCATATTTGTAACCACAACCTGAGTCATGTTCCACCTATCTGAAAGTGCAACAAACACAATGCCTCAATTTAAGCAGCTTGCTGTTCACAACTTACTTGCTACTATAGCCTGTATCCTTTGCTTTCAAAAAGTTCAAGATACACATATATGTACACATTTACTATAAATTAATAGCTTAGATAACACTTATTCATAATGCTATTGTGACAGATGTCTAGTCCATCTTCATATAAGGAAGAAGTTGGTTTTGCATTATAAACAGTACCAAAACATTGCTCAATAGTGTTCTGTAGAGTGGAAAAGAGGCAGTATCAATTAAAAACTGAAATCAGAAATAGAAAAATAGACAAGTTAATGGTCTCTGTGGAGATAGTTTTTCGAAACTGATTAGAGAAAACAGGAAAGCTCCTTGATTGGACCAATTGAAATAAAAAGAATAGGGAACATTAGTAGAGTCCCAAGTATGCATAATCTCACAAGTATTGTAAAGATGAGCTAATTACTTTACTATATAAATTGATCCTGAAAATCTGAAAATAAATGATAAGATTGCTAAATCTTAAACAGTCAGAGATCTAAAGTAAACCCAAGACGACATACAAGGACAAGGTCATGGTGTTCCATAGATGCCACTTCAACACTACAGCTTCAAAGTTTAGAAATATTCTGGAAAGGCATAATTTTGCAGAATTGTGTTGACCTTGGTTTGGGCAGAGTAGGACATGTGTGAGAATGAAGGGGTAGCTGAAGTGGTGACCCCCAGGGCAATCAGCATTGTGAACAAAGATATTTGTCAAAGTGTGGAGCTGGAGGAGCACAGCAGGCCAGGCAGCATCAGAGGAGCAGGAAAGTTGACGTTCTGAAGAAGGGTCTCAACCCAAAATGTCAATTTTCCTG
>JAHRHZ010000025.1:41032180-41043911 GCA_024137785.1 Ginglymostoma cirratum
CTTCATCAGAAAAAATCTGATTTTTTTCTGATGAAGGGTCCAGGCCCGAAACGTCAAGCTTTCCTACTCCTATGACGCTGCTTGACCTGCTGTGTTCATCCAGCCCCACAGCTTGTTATACCTTACATACAATTGCCAGCAGCATATATCTGACCCTCTTGTCTTGTTCTGTAATTCAATTAAGTTATAATTAATTTGTACCTTAACTCTGTTCCCTATCCCTTAAAACTCTAGCCTAAGAAATATCCAGCAGTGTTTCAAAATATTCAATTAAACAAGCATCACCAGCTTTTTTGAATCAGGAAGCTCTAGATTACCATCACCACACGCAAAACTGCTTTCTGCCATTTCCCTTCAATTGCCAAGCTCTAATTTAAATTTCAAATTACTTTATCTTAAATACCCAAAAAGATGACCCCTTAACACCCTATACCGAAGGGACTCCAAGCCATGTCTCGGCAACCTATCTTAAAATTTTGGTCCTTTTAGCCCCAGTCTAATTCTGCTAAATCTGCTTGCACTTCAGATTAGCTTATCTCTCCTGAGATGAGTTGAAAATTTGCTACAGTGCTGATTTAGTGATTTCTCTACTTGGCCCTATAATTCTGTCCCTTGTAGTTTTTAGCTTTGTAGCATTTAGAAAGTATTTCTCTTTCTTAGGTCCAAAATGAATAACCTCACACACGTTATGATCTCAACTGACAAATGAGATCTCAGAATGAATTCTGGCTTGATAAATCAATTTTCTATGTTTAGTTGGTTAACATGGTGGTTAGTCACTGAAATATATTTGACAGAATAATTTTCAAATATATCAAAATAAAAGCTCAGATCTGTTTCCCAACCATATCCATTAAAGAGACTCAGGTGCAGGGTTGGGACATTGTTGAGGTTGTACAGGACATTCGTGAGGCCTCTTCGGTAATGCTGTGTGCAGTTCTGGTCGCCCTGTTATAGGAAGGATATTATTGAACTGAGAGGGTTCTGAAAAGATTTACCAGGATGCTGCCAGGATTGGAGGGTTTAAGATATGAAAATAGATGGGGAAGACTGGGACTTTTTTGACTGGAAAAAATGTATAAGTTTTAGGGGTGACCTTATAGAGGTTTATAAAATCATGAGGGGCATAGATAAAGTGAATGATAACGGACTTTTCCCTAGGATGGGGGTGTTCTAAACTAGGGGGCATATTTTAAGGTGAGAGGAGAAAGATTTAAAAAGGACATGAGGGGCAACTTTTTTATACAGAGATAGCTTGTGTGTGGAATGAACTTCCAAAAGAAGTGGTGGATGCAGGTACAGTTACAACGTTTAAAAGACATTTGGATAAGTTCATGAATAGAAAAGGTTTGGAGGGATATGGGCCAAGCACAGGCAGGTGGGACTAGTTTAGTTTGGGAACATGGTTGGCATGGACTGGATGGCCCGAAGGATTTGTTTCTGTGCTGAGTGATGCTATTGCAAAGAAATTACTTGCCTCTCTCAACTCTTCTTAATTATTTCTTAACTGGCTTTTTATCGTTTCTCTACCATTGACTATGGAAACAATTTGATGAGTCCTTTCCAAGTCTGCTGACATGAATTTTTCATAAATTTACTAAACTCTCCAGGTTTGGAAGCTTCACAAGCTAAACCCTTCTGCTGAAGTAACTAGTTCTCTGAAATGCTATGAACTGCTCTTAGGAGTGAAAGTAAACTTTTTTCTGAGTTCAATTCTGGTGTATTCTTTGCTGAATTGAAAGAAAAACATTGTTCAGTCCTGATTTTCCTCTAGATTTAAAACAAAACTAATGGCCTTACATATCTTCTGCCTATTGTGAAGCAGAGGTCGATCCCGCCCTGATAACTAAAACTGAAACACCCAGAGAAGCTCGCCTCACCTCGTAATCTGTTAAAGGAAGTTTGAAAAGTGGTGTAACTTGCCTCTCACCTCCTAATCTGTTATAAAGGGAAGGTTAAATGAAATGAACTCCTTTTACTCACTATATAATCAACAAGTAACTTCTTATCTAACACGAAACGTGAACAAATGAACTGAACTGTTAACAAACCGAACAATTCCCCTTCAACTACTAACTATTCCCAAATAAAACAAAATTCTATTGGTATGCTGTTCCAACAAATACAAGTCCCATTTATATAAACCAAATTAAGTTTTTAAAAAATGTAAAATTTAGTCTCCGAAATTACGGCCAAGATGCATCTTCTGGAATGTTCTGTGCCTTTGCTGCTGTTCTTCAGTCAGGAATGCCTTCCTCCATCAAATTCTTGTGTCAGGAATATTAGCTAAGAGTACCATTGTGCCTTTAGTCAGATGATGGTTTTGTGAGAGCTGAGAGACTTCCGTGAGAGCCAGTTATTTTCTCTTTAGAAATGATGGTTGTTAATTTTAACAGATGGCAATTGCTCTCATCTTGGTTTTCAAATACCCTCTTCTTTTATACCCTTGATTAGCTATCAATTTCTTACAATTGAATTGGTCCTAGTTTGTCAAAACCATCAGATTTAAATTTCATTTTGTTTTAGTTTCTAAGTGCCTGGTTTAAATTAATTGGCTGATATTAAAACTGGTTGCCTTAATAACAAAATCAGACTACTGCCTGGGTTGCCAACCATATAGCTTTTTGATACAAATGTTCCAATTTCAGGTACTCTCTGTGCCTGCTGCTGATCACAGACATGTTATAATTTCCAAGCCTAGAAAAAGCATGTCATATTTTAAAGGGACCATGCACTCCCCCCGCCTCGCCACCCCTATCATTTTATAAACAATTTCTAATGTCCTGCCTTCCAACCCACAAGTACTGTACCCAACTTCACAACACTACCGATCAAGAACTAAATGTATAAACACCTTTCTAATAACACCATGTGGGGTCTGCAGTCACTTGATTTCAGACAAATACTGGATTTAAGTTACTGTTATGGAAGAACTATCTTACCGCGTTTTTTTTTCAAACAACCCCTTCACAGAAGTAACCAACCGCTCATCTGCCCCTAAATCCAATTTCCAAAAAAAAAGTGATGTTGATAGAAATAACAAACATCTTTCATTACTGACAATTCCACATATTGAAATCCATCTGCTAGTTTTTCTCACTTTCTTTAATCTATCATTGTCCCTTAGCAAACTAATGCTCCTATCCATAGAAGATGTACAGTACCTCAGAGCAGCATGACTTAAAATTGGAAAGGATTCTTCTCCATAACATGAGTAAAACTGAAGCTTATCCTTCTGAAACTGGCAGTCTAGACACAACATTAAGGACCAAGACAAGGAAAAGTACTATCAGATAAATAATTAGTAATAATTTTAAAATTGATATTTTTGGAATGGCATGCTGGCCTAGTTCCAAGATCTATTTAGGCTCTGGATCCACATTATTGATTGTCCTTCTGCTTATCTTTTCCAGGTCTTCATCCTTCATTCTGTTGTGTCCAGGTTGCTTCTCCCAGAAAGAAGAACTTCATTTTTATGAACATCGATACAAACATATAAAATAGGAGCAGTAGATGTTTCAGCCTCTTGGCCTGCTTAGCCATTCAATAAAAACATAACTCATCTGTTTGTGTTTTGAATTTGACAATCCCACCTACCTCCAATAACCCTTGAAGGAGGATTATAGCCTGTTAAATGCCTTATTAAGATTATGACTCATCTTATTAATATTCAGCTTCCTATCTTACCAAACGAGCCAACCAAACTAGATGACTAGAATTCTTAACTTGAAAGTCAGACTGTGTACTAACGCCCTCGGCTCTCCTTTTACTTCAAAGGGCCTTGTGTTGGACACTGAGCACCAACATCTCAGAGCAAGCTTCACGGGTACTGACCACACACACCCCATGCCCATGGACATTAGCATCTGACATGTACCAGCCTCTAAGAATCCTCATGACATGTATCCAATCCACTTACAGTATGCTGTGCACTCCAGTGATGTGCCTCTGGCTGCACTGGCAATGATCACTCTAATGCTGCAGATACGACATTGTACCCAGGGACACACAGTTAAATCAAGTACTGGACAAAGATGCGTCTCTTGCTGTCATAGTACTCAGTCACTACCTTATGCTAACAGCATCCCTGTCATGCATTTCTGTGCCTTTCTTTGCCATTTAGTGCAGGCTTAAAACCAAGAATCTTATCATGGTTTTCAGTGGTCCTCAGTCAAGTCAATAGAACTGACTTTCAGGCATCATAAATCAAGGACAGCCTCCAATACCAGTTGAAGGGCTTGGGATACAGTTATTTTGTTACATGGGGTGATCAAGGACAATATGTTCTTCATTTATGGGTTGAGGAGTCGAATGAGGGGCAGCCCACCAACAGCCTTGACACTTTCTGCCCTATTGTGGGCTGTTTTTTGTCTGGAATGAGACCGAGGCAAGTGTTACATAAGATGAAAGGTGATGACACAGCTGTTACTTTTGTCACATAAGGGGAGATTTCGAAGCAAGTGAGTAGGCAGCACAGGTACCATGCTGTCAAGGTTGGATTGGATAACAGTGATTTGGGAAGATGCCACAAGCAGTAGTGTGAATTATGGATTCTGAGCCATGCTGTTTGGTGGGTACAGTAGCAGAGATGACAGTGGCATTTATGCTGCTGAATTGAAGAAGACCATTGACGTTTTACACAGTAAGACTTCATTGACCCAGATGGCAACTTCACACCAGACTAACATGGTTTGGTGTTGTGGCCTCCACTGCTTGACTTGGGGGATAAGGATGTCTGTGTCTGCATCACCCTGTCCAGCAGGACCTCCAGATGCCTGCCTGGAAATTGGGTCACCAATTTCCCCCTATATTCCATGTCTGGAGCAAATATTTAGGAATAGTGCAGGGCAGCTCCAAACTGATGATGCTTGTCATTGTGCTCAACAGGTTTTCAAATTTGGCACAGGTGTGAGGGAAGCCTGTTTCTTGGCAGGTTGTTCTGGAAACAGAGCACAGTGAGATGGGGCTCCTATTGATGTGAGGGATGTCATAGGAACAGGGTATGTAATTAATGAGACACATCTATGGATGAACATCTATAGTCAACATGGATTCGTCAAGGGCAGGTCGTGTCTCTCAAACCTCACTGAGTTTTTTGAGAAGGTGACCAAGCATGTGGATGAGAGTAGGGCAGTTGACGTGATGTACATGGACTTCAGTAAAGCCTTTGATAAGGTTCCACATGGTAGGCTATTGGAGAAAATGCAGAGGCATGGGATTGAGGGAGATTTAGCAGTTTGGATTAGAAACTGGCTTTCTGAAAGAAGGCAAAGAGTGGCGGTTGATGGAAAATATTCAGCCTGGAGTCCAGTTACTAGTGGTGTGCCACAAGGATCTGTTTTGGGACCACTGCTGTTTGTCATTTTTATAAATGACTTGGATGCAGACATAGGTGGATGGGTTAGTAAGTTTGCAGATGACACTAAAGTCGGTGGAGTGGTGGACAGTGTGGAAGAATGTTGCAGGATGCAGGGAGACTTGGATAAACTGCAGAATTGGGCTGAAAGGTGGCAAATGGAGTTCAATGCAGATAAATGTGAGGTGATGCACTTTGGGAAGAATAATAGGAAGGCAGAATACTGAGTCAATGGAAAGATTCTTAGTAGTGTGGATGTGCAGAGAGATCTTGGTGTCCAGGTACATAGATCCCTGAAAGTTGCCACCCAGGTTGATAGTGCTGTTTGAAGGCATACGGTGTGTTAGGTTTCATTGGTAGAGGGATTGAGTTCCGGAGCCGTGATGTCATGCTGCAACTGTACAAGACGCTAGTGCGGCCTCACTTGGAATATTGCGTACAGTTCTGGTCGCCCCATTACAGGAAGGATGTGGAAGCATTGGAAAAGGTGCAGAGGAGATTTACCAGGATGTTGCCTGGTCTGGAGCGAAGGTCTTATGAGGAAAGGCTGAGGGACTTGGGTCTGTTCTCATTGGAAAGAAGAAAGCTAAGAGGGGATTTAATAGAGACATACAAAATGATCAGAGGATTAGATAGTGTGGACAATGAGAGTCTTTTTCCTAGGATGATGACGTCAGCTAGTACAAGGGGGCATAGCTGCAAATTGAGGGGTGATAGATTTAAGACAGATGTCAGAGGCAGGTTCTTTACTCAGAGAGTGGTAAGGGCGTGGAATGCCCTGCCTGCCAATGTAGTTAACTCAACCACATTAGGGGCATTTAAACAGTCCTTTGATAAGCATATGGATGATGATGGGATAGTGTAGGGGGTGGGCTTAGATTAGTTCACAGGTCGGCACAACATCGAGGGCCGAAGGGCCTGTTCTGCGCTGTATTGTTCTCTGTTCTATGTTCCATCTGGTAAGAAATCTGACTGGGTTTCATGGCGAGAATCCCTTCAAAAAACTTGACATAACTTGCTCTCCACCAAAAAGATAATGAAGTATCCAGCTCCAAATCGAGTTTTCTCAGAGTGAAATTATTCATTGGATTTGTTTGACTGTGATATTAGATTTCAATGCTCGTAAACAGAGGCTAAGTGTAAAATCAAAAGCTCAGATACTGGATTTCAGCCTGTGGATTATGGGGCTGTTTGTATTCAGTGTTTTCAGCTAGTGGCCAGAGCAGGATTGTGGCTCTAAAGAACTGTGTGCACAGTCCAGGTACGCTGAGGTGGTGGTTTCTGTTGGAGATGACCATATTCTAGATAGGACTTCTGTGAAATGGTTGGATGAAGGTGACTCTGGGAAAGCCATTGGGTCTGCCGTGAACTCAGTGAAGGGAATCCTGAAGAAATGTGCCTTGTTTGTGATAAACATATGCATGGATCTCAGATAGAGTAATACAGTTCTTGGAAGCTATTTGATCAACAAAAACTGCATTGATTTGTTAAGCATTTTTTTTTCATAAACTCATGCTGATTTTGTCCAATCCCATTAATGTGTTCAAAGTGTTCTGTTATCACATCTTTTGTAACAACCTCTAGCATTTTCCTATTACCGTTTGGTCAACTGGTCTGCAATTTTCTGCCTCCCTTTTAAATAATGTGGTTATATTTACCACCCTACAATCTGTAGGAACTGCTCCAGAGTCTATGGAAGTTTGGAAGATGACGACCAATGTATCCAAAATTTCCGGCACTATGTCCTTTAGTACTCTGGAATGTAGATTATCAGGTCCTATTATTTGTCAGCTTTTAATCCTTAATTTTTCCTATCATTATTTTCTTGCATAACTCATTTCCTTCAGTTCTGTCTTCTCACTCAACACTTTGTCCCCTAACATTCCTGAGAATTTATTTGTGCTCACGTCTGTGAAGACAGAACCAAACAATGTCTTCAATTTTTCTCAGTTTCTTTGTTTTCCATTATAATTTCCTCAGTTTCTGACTGTAAGTGCCCAACGTTTGTCTTTACTAATTTTTTTTCTTTTCATGTTTTTGTAGAAGCTTTTATGGTCCGTTTGTGTTCTATGCAATTTTACTCTCATTCTGTATTTTCTACTCCTTGGGCAAACTTTTTGTCCTCTTTTGCTGAATTATAAAATGCACACAATCCTCTGACTTGAGCTTTTTCTGGCAATTTTATGTGTTTCCTCTTTGTATCTAGTACTATCCCTGGTCTTTCTTGTAAATCATGATTGAGCCACCTTTCCTCTTTTACTGTTGGTCCAGGCAGGGACAAAAAGCTGTTGTAATTCATACACATGTTCTTAAGATATTAATCATTGCTTATCAACTCTTTTAATAAGGTTCCCAAATCATCTGCTAATGCATTCCTCATACCCTCATAGTTCCCTTTGTTGGATTCAGTACCCTAATTTCGGATTCAGCTACTTCATGCTCCATTTTAATGAAGAATTCTATCGTATGGTCACTGTTCCCCAAGGCTCCGCACACAACAAGATTGTTAATTAATCCTTTCTCATTGCACAGTACACATTTTAGACCACCCTGTTCTTGGTTGTTTCCTCAACATATTATTCCAATAAACTATCATACATGCACAATAATTGTTTGGTACAACAGAAGTAAAACATTGTTAAAAGGAAACATGAATCAAGACTATGATGCAAATAATCAACTTAACAAAGGCACACCATTCTATAGTCTGATAGTATTAATTGATTGAGCCATGATTGACATGGAGATACAGCAAGAACAGTGAACTGTCAATTTTAATCCTCAGATGAGCAGGTAGATTCTGATTGGTTAGGATGTTGTAATGGAAATGTAGCAATGATTGGCAGTCTCTGCGACTCTTTGTTCCATAAGAAAGGCACAATCTATCTATTAGGTCCCTTATATTAATACATGTAACTTTTAACACATCAAATACAGAACATCATTATTAATTCCCCACACTCATCCTCTAAAGAACCCATGCTCACTTTAGGTATTCTTTTCCTTTGTTAAGCTCTTTTTTCTCATTTTTTTATATTACTAGTTTTATTTCTCTCATCTTCTCATTTCTCCTTTGTTATTATATTCTTAGTCATGTTTTACTATATTTTTTAAAATTGTCTCCAACCTTCTGACCTACCATTCATCTCATCAGAATTACACATTTTTTCTTTTAACTTAATTCTATTTTTAATTTGCTTAGTAAGCCGCCGGAATCTTCTCCTGAGCTAGTTCTTTCTCATAGAATTTTTTTTGAGTATCATGAAATATTTAACATCTGCAATTGCATCTCTCCTGACCTACCCTCTATTCTGATTTTTAGTTCATTTTAATTAGTTCTGTCTTCGTATCCTTGTATTGACTTTATTTAAATTTTTAACACTAGTCTTAAACCCAGCTTACTCTCCTCATACTGAAATTGAAATCCAATTGTGTTATTATCTTTACTACTTAGAGACTCCTTTACTGTAAAGACATTGTTTAAGATAGCTTCTTGCAGATTACTACAGTTTCACGACAGAATAGTATTTTACTCTTTGCCTCTAGAGCTTGTTCTCAGGAATTTCTTTGAAAGCATTCTTTGAACCTATCTTAAAAGCACCTTTTGCAGATTTTATTTATCATGTTTTTGAATAGATTAAAATCACCTAGAATTATCACTGCATCTTAAAAATTGTTATTTCTTCCTATACCCCCATATTTACAGTGTAGTTTGGGTTCAAAAATCTCAAAAATACTCCCACTGTGAATCCTTACCTTTACTTTTTCTTATATCTATCCAAACTGATTTTACATTTTGATCTTTAGAACTAAGATGATCTCTCCCTATTATACTAATGCTAATCTTAATTTAAAAGAGTTACCACCACCTTTCCCTGCCTAGTTGTATTTCCAAAACATTCATTATTTAGGTTGCAGTCTGGGACACATTGCAGCTATGTCTCTGTAATGGCGATCAGGTCGTACTTATTTATTTCTATTTAAAATGACATTTATCAATTTTAATTTGAATGTTACAGGCATTTAAGTATAGAGTCTTTAATGATTTTTCTACTTGTGCAAACTCTGGTGTTATCTCTGGTGTATTCTTATGTTTCTGTGTTGTTTCTTCCTGCAATGATCTTGCCATAATTACTCAAATTACGACCTTTCTCTCTTTCCCTTTAATTTTATACATTTGTCACATGATTGCAGGCTCCACTATTTAGTTTACATTTTCTCTGCTGCCTTTGTTATGTGGCCAGAGTACTGGTTGTATCACAAATAGTGACTGTCCTATCAGTGCTGCATACAGTTTCCTCACTTTCACAAAGAGAATTGGGGTGGCACAGTGGCTCAGGGGCTCAGGGGCTCAGTGGTTAGCACTGCTGCCTCACAGCACAAGGGACCCAGGTTTGATTCCAACCTCAGGCAACTGTCTGTGCAGAGTTTGCACATTCTCCCCATGTCTGTGTGGGTTTCCTCCAGGTGCTCCGGTTTCCTCCCACAGTCCAAAGATGTGCAAGCTAGGTGGATTGGCCATGCTAAATTGCCCATTGTATTCCAGGATGTGTAGCTTAGGTGGGTTATAGGGGGATGGGTCTGGGTGGGATGCACCAAGGGTCAGTGTGGACTTGTTGGGCCAAAGGGCCTGTTTCCACACTGTAGGGATTCTAAGTCAAATCCTGAACTAGGACTCCAAAGTCCCTTTGTGCTTCATATTTCCAAAGCCTTTCCCTGTTTAGAAAATAGTCTGCACCTCTATTCTTCTTACCAAAGTGCATAACCTCACACTTGTTATCTCAGACTCCAGCATCGGCAGTTCCTACTATCTCCTTGCTGCATTGAATTCTTTCTGCCACTTCTTTGCCCACTTTCCTACCCTGTCCGAATCTTTCTGTGGCCTCCCCAATTCCTCAACACTTAGCAACAATGCCCTCAGTTTCTTTGTCCAGGTAATTGACCCAACAGTGACACCTGAGGAACTCCACTAGTCACTAGCTGCCATCCTGAAAAAGACGTTTTTTATCCCTCCCCCCGTCTTCTGCCAGTCAGTGAATCTTCTTTCCATGCCAGTACTTTGCCCCTTACACTGTGGGCTCTTACCTTATTTTGCAGCCTCCTGTGCAGCATCTCGTCAAAGGCCTTCTGGAAATCCAAATAAATCACGTCTACTGGCTTAGCTTTGTGTTATTTACTCAGTACCTTCTCAAAGAATTCTAACCGATTTGTCAGGCATCACCTTGTCTTGACAAGGTGGTGCTGAATTAGCCCGAAATTACCATCATCTTCCAAGTAATCCACACTCTCATCCTTAATAATGGAGTCTCAAATCTTATCAACAAGCGAGGTCAGGCTCACTAGTGTATAACTTCCAGTCCTTCTGCCTCTCTTCTTTCTTAAACATGGATGTTACATTAGCCATCTTCCAGTTGTCTAGAACCCTCCCTGACTCCAGTGATTCCTGAAAGATCACCATCAATGACTCCACAATCTCCTCAACTACCTCCTTCTGAACTCTGGGTTGTAGTCCACTTGGTCCAGATGATTTATCCACTTTCAGCTCCCCTGACATCTTTTCCTTAATGAGGTCCACAATACTCACCCTTGCCTCCTGACTCTCTTGAAGTTCTGGTATACTATTGGTGTATTCTACAGTGAAGACTGATGCAAAGTATCTATTCAATTCCCTCAGCATTTATTTGTTCCACATTACTACTTCTCAGCCTCATTTTCCAATGGTCCAAAGTTTGCTCTTGCCTCTTTCTTACCTTTTTCTATATTTCAAAAGACTCCTGCAATCTTCTTTTATATTACTAGCTAGCTTACCCTCATATTTTGTTCCTCCCCTATTTTTGCTTTTGGATTTGTCCTCTGCTGGTTTTGAAAGGCTTCCCAGTCATATTAGCTTCCGTCTAATTTTGACCACATTGTATGCTTTTTCACTTGCTTTTATGCTGTCCCAGACTTTCCCTGTCAGCCATGGTTGCCTTATCCTCCTCTTAGTATGTTTCGGCTTCCAGAGGTGGCCATAATGGAACAGTAGTTGTAATGTTCAAAGAGGTAGCCAATTAAGTAACTAGATTCACAATTTAAGGACTGCAGGGCAATCAGGGAGGTATGAAAGTACAGTATGAGAACCTGGAGCTGCAGTAAGTTGAGATCCACACTCTCTTGAGCAAACAGCAACAAACTTGCTAAACATGACTATTTACACATAGTGAGGATATCTAACTTGAGCCTTACAGAGTCAGGCTGCAATATCATGTGACCTGACATCACAATGACATAACAAGGTGTAGAGCTGGATGAACACAGCAGGCCAAGCAGCATCATAGGAGCAGGAAAGCTTGACGTTTCGGGCCTAGACCCTTTTTCTGAAGAAGGGTCTAGGCC
>JAHRHZ010000025.1:41044311-41082119 GCA_024137785.1 Ginglymostoma cirratum
CCCCCCATCATTTTTACAGGACCCTTTTTACCATTAACATTTAACCATGAGCACTTAACCCTTTTATAACTCTGCTTTACCTCCATCCCCCAACCCCTGCAAGACTTTTTTTTTTGCTTGAGAAACAAACAATCCAACAACATTCTCTGTTTCTTAGAGAATGCGCAGAAAAATTGCGAGATAATTTGAGGGCTAACGCATTGATGGGTGGAATGGCAGTTGTGACAATAGCTAGTCATTGGGTTGATAAAAAGCTGTAGTACTTCTGTAGCTTGATGATGAGTTTCCTTTGTGGATTCCAGCACCCATCTATGCATATTAGCTGTTTCTGCACATTTCTGTAAAAGCTCCTTTAGGTATGTGAAAGTGAAATAATTATCTTGGGCATCTGTGGATTCATACAGGTGGGGACAGGAATAGTGTAGAACAAGGAAATAATGGAGAAACTAAACTTTGGAAGAAAGAAACAAATAATGTCCCAGAAATAAAATCAGAGATAAAAGGTACTGCAGATGCTGGAGAATCCGAGATAACAAGCATGGGGCTGGATGAACACAGCAGGTCAGGCAGCACCACAGGAGCAGGAAAACTTGACGTTTTGGGCCTAGACCCTTCTTCAGAAATACTAGGTTACCAAGGGACTTGTGAAACTAAGGAAATAGAAGAACTTAGTATTGAGGGAGGTGATGACCTTGAAGTATTATCACTGGACTATTAATCCACAGACCCAGGTAATGTTCTGGAGACCGTGGTTTGAATCCTACCACAGCAGATTGTGAAATTCAAATGCAATTAAAAAAAAACTGGAATTAAGAGTCTAATGATGACCATGAGTTGTCAGGAAAAACCCAGCTGGTTCACTAATATGCTTTAGGGAAGGAAACTGCCATCCTTCCCCGGTCTGGCCTACATGTGACTCCAGCAATGTGGTTGACTTGTCGTGACCCTTTGGGCAATTAGGGACGATTAAATGCTGATTGAGCCAGTGATGTCCACATCCCGTGAATTTATTAGTAATAAAGATGAGATGCTTTAGAGGTTAAATAGATTGAAGCTTTACAAATCCCCTACAGCAGGTGAGCTCTTCCCAAAGCTGAAGGCAGTGTTTAGTGGACACATTGGTAGTTATCTTTCACAATTCCTTAGATTCTGAGAAGGTTCTTGTTCATTTGAAAGTAACAAATGTAACTCCACCAGTTAAGAAGGCAAGATAGAGGAGAATGAATGTGCAGTTGGAGCGGGTGAGGGGGCATTGTCAGGAGTGTGTGGGCGTTGGGGGTACGGTAGGAGGGTGAAGGTAGCTCAGCATCACAAACCGGAAGAGGATCAGCTCAGCACAGGCGCACAGAGGCCTGACGGTGATGTATGCATCTCGAGCACAGGTACAAAAAGTGAGGGTGGCATGATGGCTCAGTGGTTAGTACTACTGCCTTACAGGGCCAGGACCTAGGTTCAATTCCAGCCTTGGGCATCTGTCTGTATGGAGTTTGCACATTCTTCCTGTGTCTGTGTGGGTTTCCTCCAGGTGCTCTGATCTCCTCTGACAGTCCAAAGATGTGCAGGTTAGAAGGTTTCGGTCGTAATAGATTGTCCATATGTCCATGGGAAAAGCAGAGTTACAGGGATAGAGTAGCAAGGTGGGTCTGGGTGGGATGGTCTTTGGAAAGTCGGTGTTGATAGATCTTCTAGTCTTGATGTCAGTAGTGAAGAAAGTGTTAGAATCTGTTACAAAGGACATTTAGGAAAGAGTGATTAAAATTAGGCAGGATCAGTGTTGATGTAAAAAGGGAAGTCAAGTTGCACAAAATTGTTAGAGCTTTTGAGAATTTACTTGTAATGTAGATGGTGGAGAACCAGTGGATGGGATGTTTTTGGATGTTCAAAAGGTTTTTGATAAGGAGCTACGTGAGAGGTTAGTGAAATAAAATTAAAGCACTTGAGATTTGGGAGTAATATACTAGTATATATTGGGAATTGTCAGACAGACAAGAGTAAGAATAAATGAATCACTCAGGATTGCAGGTCATTACACATGGGGTACAAGAATCAGTGCTAGGGCCAAAGCAATTCACAAACTATATAGATAATTTAGAATTTGAAACTTGCTGATAACCCAGAACTGAGTGAGAACCTCAGGTGTAGCGAGGATATATGGATTAATTAAAACAGGCTAAGTGGATGGGCTGGAACATGGCAGATAGATTATAAGGTGAATTAGTGTGAAGTTACTTATTTTGCTGGAAAAAAATTAAAGGTAGAATATTTCTTAAATGGTACGAGGTTGGAAAGTGCAGATGTCTAAAGGGATCTGTGTGTCTTTATTCATGAATCAATTAAAAGCACACAGGTGCAGCATACCATTCGGAAGGGAAATGGTACATTGGTGTTTATGGCAGTGGCATTTGAGTACAGAAATAAAGGTGGCTTGCTGCAATTGTAAAGATCCTTAGTGAGACTTCACCTGAAGTGCAACAAAGGTTCACCAGACTAAGCCTTGGGATAGCAGGATTATGTTATGAGGAGAGATTGAGGAAATTTTGTCTGTATTCTCTCGAATTCCAAGATTGAGAGATGAGTTTTCTGAAAATTCCAAAAATCTTACAAGGTGTGACAATGTGGATACAAATAAAAGGTTTCTGCTTGATTTCAGGGGACATGGTCTCAGAGCATTTAAGCTATTTAAAATTGAAATGGCAGTTGATGAACCTTTGGAATTTTCTAGCCCAGACAGCAATGGAAACTCAATCATTGAGCATGCCATTGTTTGGTAATACAGAACTTAATTATTGCTGAAGAAAGACAAATTTCATCAAAGCTTTTTGTCTTGCATTCATCAGGGCATTTCACAAGAATACAAATTCAAGGGGAAAACAAATATTATACAGCATGAGAGGAGAATGCTGATTTGATTGGAAAGTGGGCTGTGATGGGGGTAGAAGATTTGCCGTGAAGAATGCACACGTTAATTCTGATTCACAGTTAACAACCAGGTATTGTTTATGTTTTAAACCAGGCAGGATCAGTTGAGTAGCCAGAGTACTATCCTGAGAAATGAACCAGCGAATGGCTATCACCATTTTTTGTTGAATTGAAGCAAGTGCAATGTGTGGTCATGTTCCCTCTGCCTGCAAAGAACATGGCCTCCTGTCTTTATACGTGTAGCTTCCAGTATTTGCAAGCATGCGACCCTGTGACCACTACTGATGACTCTAAATTGGTTGTCAGCATAATTTGTTGCACATTCAGGATTACACAACAAATATTGTCCAATTGCAGAATCATATCTAATGTTAGACACTTTTTTTGTGAGTATTGCAAGTGTGGGCTGGTTAGGTACAATCAGCACCTTGCTTGTTGTGAACGACTAGAAGAGTAGGGTGTTTGATACGATCTACCAAACTTTGGGATCCATGGCCTTACATACATGCCATCATGTCAGCACTGAAATTTATATACCACATTCGTCATTTATGTGATAGGCAGAACTTCTTTCTGGCATGAAGACAGCATCCTGTTCAGAGCAAACACCCACTCACATTGCTACTACGTAGGAGCAGAATGAAACAGTGAACTTCACTTGTTGCTCAGACTTTATGGAAGGCCATGAGGTGGTAAGTCTTGGTCCTAAAATATACCCAGTCTCCTCAAATTTCCTTGGACTTGATGCCTGGATACATCTCAAAGTCTGTCGCTTGATGACCTCTACCTCTAACTATCACTTTGGGTATTTTGTCCATGTTTGGGTTTGGATCATTGGGCTTCACTTTAGGCTTCATTGCCTGCCAGCAGTTACATGAGTCTCATCAAAATTGCCACCATAGAGTGAATAGCATGAAATTTTATTGAATGTAACCATTTACAGAAGATGGTAAAAGAGTGCATCTTATTTGGAGTCAGAAAGACCAAGGATTTGGTTCAGTGTGATCTGACATCATGATGATTTTTCTCCCTTTGCACATGCTCAGTAGTTATAATTCCTTTTATAAGAACAATTTCTGCCTGGCTGTTGCATAGGAGAGGTGGATCTTGCTGAGGCAGATAGGAGACCAAGGGTGTGTCAGAATGGCAAAACTAAGAATCATTCATAGCTGCAACTGAGCAGTCATGCAGAATTGTTAGAGTGCAGAAGGAGGCCTTTCAGCCTGTTCTGTCTAGACCAAATGCCCCAATGAGAAATTCACTTACTGTCATTCTTCTGTCTTCTTCCTATAACTCATTCATCATTTTCTGATAATAATCTATTTCTCTCTTAAATGCTTCAGATGAATGCCTCTGACACACTCTCAGGCAGTGCATTCCAAACCTCAACTTCTTGCTTTGTGGAAAAGCTTTTCTTTATGTTGCTTTTACTTCTTTCACCAATTACCTTAAACCTGTGCTCACATGTTCTCAATGCTTTCATGAGTATTAATAACTTCTTCCTATCTACTCTTTCCAGACTCCATCAATATGTAGGTAGATTCCAATCCATAGGATGCTCTGTAAGCCAGGCCTGTGAGCAGAGATATGGCTGTTGCATCCCAGTAGGCCCATGCTATGGTGATTGTGATTAGAAAATGATCACCTCACCAGCTTGAAATCAGGAGGTCAGCTTCAGTAACATTCTAGACTCCAGTCCAGTGGGTTCTTGTCCAACATTCAGCAGATTCCAGCAGCCTGATCAGCTGTCACCAGTTGACCTACTGAGAGAAGTTGCCCAGAGGTCAACTACGAGTCAAGTACATTACTGTGAGTCTGGAGTCACATGTAGGCAGATTTCCTTCCCTGAAGGATATTAATAAACCAGATTGATTTTAATGACAATTCACTCACTTTTTATTACAGATTCGTATTCATTTCAAATGTCACCATTGATTTTGGTGATATTCTAACCGATGATGCGAGGATGTTAAACAGGGTTTCTAGGTTACTAGTATAGTTACATTACCATCACACCACTACCTCCTCCCTGATTCTTGCTTGATAAGAGTATTCGTATGTCATAATCTCAGTCGTTGTGCTCAGTATGCAGATGTAAGTGTCTGTGCACTCACTCAGAAACTGAGTTCCAGGTTATTATTGGCTCAGTCATCAAAGCATATGAGAAAATAGGCTATTTATCAAACACCGAGAAAACGACAATCATCATTTGACTAGCTTTCAGAACATATCATTTAAGGTCAGCCACAAGACTGTGGCACATGTGGATCAATTTCTACATTTTAGGAGCTTCTTTTTGTTGGTGGCAAGCATATATGACAGAATTCATTATCACCTCTAAGGTGCCAGCTCACCCTTTGGCCAATGGTAGAAACTAGTGCCTAAAGATCAAGATGTCAAATTCAAGAATAACATTATGGTTTATTGAGGAGAAATGCTCTCAGTACTTCTATATGCTCCAGAAACTTGGACAACCTACTGCAGTAACCTCCAAGCACTAAGTGAACACTACCATCAACCTTCAAGAAGTCATCCAAATCTGGTGGCAACAAAGAAGAACCACCAGAAGCAAACATACACAGCATTGTGACACTCTATATCGTGTGTGGTCATCCCAAAACTAGTTTCTTTGTTCATCATCTGCTAATGTTTCGTGCTGAACCATTTCTAGACAGTTTGTCAGCGATAGCTTGTTATTGCCTTACACTTTCATTAGAATGGCAAGGAGGCAGTTTCCAAATCTACATCAGTTACCAAATCTACTTCAGTTAGAACAGGAACAAAACTTTCGTAATTAATGTTATTCTGAAGTACATTCATCTAATCATCTGAGCTAACTGGTCCTGAGCACTAATCATCAAAACCAACTCTTTTGAGTAGGAAATATTGTTTGTATGCTTGAGACGAGACTTCTGAAGCAACTGTTCTTCTCAGAACTCAGTTGCGGCTGGAGACTCCTGGGAGGACATTATATTCTTCAGAGGGATGCCATGAAAATATCCCTAAAAAGATCAAACACCATTATTCTCTCATGAGAGTCTCTAGCTTGTGACAGACCAAAATTGAGAAGGTTCATTCAGGGGGCAGCTTCACAAAGTGAAGTTGAGGCATTGGAAAGAGCGCACAAGCCTCCAAGCAACTCTTTGTCTAAACCTTCAAAAATCACCTGTCCTGAATACATGTAGCAGTCTGTAGATTGTGCAATGAACTTACCAACCATTGCAGAACCCAAATCTTCTACTTCTCTTGTTTTTGTCTAAAATCTGTCGTACATACAGCTCCCAAGCTTATGTATTTACTCATGTTATTTACAGGGTTCAGTTGCTGACATCACAGTTGCAGTAGAAAGCATTGTCCATAGTGAGTGGACAACAATTCATGGCTTTGCTGCGTTTTACGTTTTCTGAGCATTTTTGTAAAAATCTGAAAAAATTACACATACCAATTCTGAATGTATATTCTGGTGATCCTGCTCCCTATCCCTAGGAAAACAAAACAATCTGTATTAGCAATAGGATGGATGCCTACACTCTTGGATGAGACATTGTTAGACACAGCAACAAAGAGGAACATGCAGAACAGATAGAAAATTTAGTTTAAAAATATCAGAAATGCATGGACCACTTAATGAAATGGCATTTCTAAATCCAATGGATTCAATTCCATATCATTTTATTTATAACTTTGACATTTGTCTGTTCTGAGGAAGGGTCACTCGACCTGAAACATTTCCTCTGATTTCTCTCCACAGATGCTACCAGACTTACTGAGCTTTTCCAGAGTTTTCTATTTTTGTTTTTGACATTTATCTTGTTGCCTTTGTAAAAATGTTGTTTCACAGCAAGACCCATGCTGTAGCTTCTACTTTCATTTTTCATTCTTATTGCAACCTGCAAAGGAGAAACACATCCTGCCTGCATTGCTCATCCTGCTCTTCAGATGTTTTCTAATTAATCTGTTTAGAGATGTTATTACAGTTCTATGGAGCAGGTGGTACTTGATCCATGGTCTCCTGGCTCAGAGGTAGGGGGTACTGCCACTACCCCACAAAAGGCCTCATTCTCCTCTTCACATATTTCTAATTAACCTATTCAGGGCTGTTATTCCATGCCTTGGAGGAGGTGGGACTTCAACTCAAAGTTAGGGCATTACCAATGCACCACCAGAGCCCCTTATCATCTTCATATTTTTCCTAATCAACTTGTTCATAGATATTATTACGCGCCTCTGTAGCAGGTGGGACTTGAACCCAGACGTTATGGCTCAGTGGTAGAGATACTACATGGCGCCACAAGACCCCACTATCCTCATTTTTTTTTCTTTTATTCATATCCAGAAGTCTGTGACATACAGCCGAATGCTTTTTCTTTCCCTCAGCAAATCACCCTGTGCTATATTTTTCCGTCTATTAACCATCACCTGGAAATCACTTGCGTTTTCCAATGGATTAGTTGGACGTGAAAACCCCATTTAGGGCAATGTAAACCATCAAAGTTGATGAAGAGGTAGGGAGAGGGGGATGGGGCTAAATCAAAATGGTGTTGGAAGAGAAGATAAAGCACTCCATCCACCGCATTGCCATTTAAAGGCATTGATGCTGTTGGGGGACACTATGTGCTCTATCTCCAAGGACACCTGGGCATGAACATAGCCACAGAAGAGGGGTAGACTGTTAATAGTAGTGATCCTCTCACAGACCACAGCCTGGACATGTTAATTGCAACTTATCCATGCCCAGGAGCAGACTCACAAGGAGATCCTCAGATTTACCCATACCCTTCCACACCAGATGCCCAAAGATCATGGGGGACCGGGGGGTGATGAAGGGCAACAAAAAGCAGAACAAAAGGTATTTCACCTAACTAATAAAGAGGTGTGATTAGCCACAACTAATATTTACATGATGCACAGACTCTACAGCACAGTTGGGCTGGGAGTCCATGAACCACCACAATCTGCGGTTACACACGACTGCTCTGTGTACCATCCTCCACCCCAGCTCCCCAATGAAAAGTGGGAGGACTCGTGCATTGAGAACCCTCCACTAGGGATGCCCCCATCCTCATCTTCATTCAATTGATGTGAATGATTCTCAATCGTCTCCTATTTCTTTCTTTGGCGCACTGTATAATGTGTTGCATTGTGTAACTCTGCTCAGAACATTGTTACTTAAAAGAACCTCAGTAAACATGACATTTGTTTTCAAATTATGGTTAAACGACATCACTCTACCTATTTACACTGTCCCTCCCCCACAACGAGTACATTTCATTGCTCCACCTCAACCTAAGTGCAACAATAACTGGATTTTGGACTTGCTCAAATTATCTTTCAAGTCAAACAAGGGAGATTTAAATTCTCACAAAAAATTGCAATAGCAGTTTTGTTTGATTTTGATAGTTCATTAGTAAGGTTTCAAAATTGATCTTATTGATAACTCTTAAGGAATCTAATAGCAACATCACATTTTTTGCCTCTTGGTAATCAATTACTTTTTTGAGGTAAGGGTATGTATAATTTAATGGCAGAATGAAAACAGTTAAAAAATTTTCTTCTGATTTTATCACTATTGTTTTGTTTCTGCAGCTTGAAATGCATGTAATGAAAGTAGGTTGTCTAACTGGTGTTGCTTCTAAGCAAACACTTCATGTACTAGATCTCTCAGTATGGCTTTGTTAACTTGGATGTCAATCCATTTAAGCTCACAGAGAAAATATATTCCACAGCATGTTCAACCACTAGCATTAAAGCTGAAGTATTTGCCCTTGTTCCAAGGTGTGATTTGTTGTGTTTACTGCTAAAGGACAACAGCTGTATGGATGTGGCTCTTGCACTTAATTCCAATACATCAGTTGGCTCTGAACCAGAACTTTGCCCTAAAAGACAGAAAATTTACTCACCAATTGCAATTTATTTAATGTACTCCATTGTGAAAAGCCATTTGTAGTGGATTGTAGCACTAGCATCCTGTATGGGCAGTGGAAGTCTGCAGAGTATGCAAATGCTAATATCAGTCAACAGTGAATGCTGATTTACCGACCAAACAGCTCTCGCTGCTGTTACTCCTTGAACATATATCTTTGTTAACAGAAGAAAGCTAGTCAACCCATATATGCTAGCACGTTGAGCAACTCACCAAGTCCCACTTGCCTCTTTTTTGCCTGTGATCTTACAAATTGTTTATTTTTGACTACATTTCCAATCCTGTTTGAAATTGATGATTGAAAATCCCACCATCACATTCACATATGTTCCAGAAACTAATTATTAGCTGCATAATAGGTTTTTTTTCCTCATATTGCTGTTACTTCTTTCACATTCAGAATGTGGCTTGCTTGGATTCGGAATTGGCTTACCCATAGAAGACAGGGTGTAGTGGTGGAAAGGTGTTTTTCAGGCTGGAGGTCCGTGACTAGTGGTGTTCTGCAGGGATCCGTACTGGGTTGTCTGCTGTACGTAGAAATGACTTAGATGAAAATGTAGGTGGGTGGGTTAGTAAGTTTGCAAGCGATACAAAGATCGGTGGAGATGTGAAGAGTGGAGAAGGTTGTCAAATGATATAGTGGAATATAGATCAGTTGCAGATATGGGCAGAAAATGGCAGATGGAGTTTAATCCAGATAAGTGTGAGGTGCTGCACTTTGGGAGATCAAATGTTAAGGAAAAGTATACAGTTAATGGCAGAACTTTGAACAGCATTGATGTACAGAAGGATCTTGGGTTTCTAGACCATAGCTCCCTGACAGTGGCCATACAAGTAGATAGGATGGTAAAGAAGGCATATAACATGATTACCATACAAGAATCAGATTGTCATGTTGCAGCTTTATAAGGCCTCAATTAGAGTATTGTATTCAATCCTGGTCGCCACATTACAGGAAGGACATGGAAGCTTTGGAGAGGGTGCAGAAGTGGTTTACCAGGATGCTGCCTGGATCAGAGGGTATGAGCTATAAGGAGAGGCTAGAAAAACCTGGGTTGTTTTCTCTTGAGCGGTGGAGGTTGAGGGGAGACTTTATGGAAGTGTATAAAATTATGAGATACATTGAAAGAGTTGATGGGCAGAATCTTTTTCCAAAGCTTGAAGTGTCTAATACCAGGGGCATGCACTTAAGGTGAAAGCAGGAAAGTTCAAAGAAGATGTGAGATATAATTTTTTTACATAGAGAGTGGTAGGAGTCTGGAATGCACTGCCATGGGTGGTGGTGGCGGCAGATATGATAAGGACATTTAAGGGACTTTTGGGCAAGCACATGAATATGTAAGGAATGGAGGGATCTGGACCAAGGGCAGGCAGAAAGGATTAGTTTAATTTGACATCATGTTCGGCACAACATCATGGGCCAAAGGGCACATTCCTGTGCTGTACTGTTCTGTGTTCTATTCAGCTTAAATTGGCACTATCTAATTCTTGCCACAGCAATCATAGGGAACAGTATCTAAAGATTATCAATGAGTGAGTAATGAAAGTGTGGAGCATTGAGCAGTGTGTAAGGAAAATGGTCATCTTCTAAGGATATGGCAGGTGGGATGCAATCCCTGGCTCTTAACATATCTGTGAGGCAATTGAACCTCTTCTGGTACTATATCCAGGTCCTTAATTGTGGTCAGACTCCTGGCATTGATCTCCATGGCTTTTTGGTTCTACTGCCTGTGCTATGCCTTTCTGGTGGCCTTTGGTCTTCTGTGGAACTATTACATCTCTTCTTTCAAGCTCTTGTACTGAGGACACCAATCACTGTCTCTGAGAACCTAAAAGCTCTGTCTCAGGTCTGCTGTTCACTAACTACATTTTCTCCATCTCCTAACATGCTTCTTAGCCAATAAAGTGAATTATTACATCTGCACTGCAGCACAACATAACAGCATGCTTGACAGGCGCCACATCCGCAAATATCCACTCCTTCCACTACCAAGGCCCAGTAGCAACAGTGCGTACCATCTACAAGTTGAATGCAGAAATTCACCAAGGGCCTTCAGGAAACACCTTCCAGACCCATGACAACTACCATCTAGAAGGACAAGGACAGCAGATACTTAGAAATACAATCACCTACAAGTTCCCCTCCAAGCTATTCTCTTGACCTGGAAATATACCGCCATTCTTTTAGTGTTGCTGCGTCAAAATCCTGGAATAGCCTTCCTAATGCCATTGTAGGTCAACCTGCACAAAATGGATTGCAGCAGTTCGAAAAGGCAACATACCACCTCTTTTCAACAGCAACTACATATGGAAATAAAGGCGAACAAGTCATAATAAAGTTGTTCCTCATGGTAACCTGCACACCCATTAATGGGCTTTATTAAATTTCTCACCTTATATTTAATAAATGCAAAATGTATTTTATTGATTCTTTAGATACTTTTTAGTATGAACGAATGGCAGTATATTCTATCTTGTATTTTTACATATACATCATTCCCTTTCGTTCACTATACCTTTTCAAAATTTATTGGTTGGAACTAATGGAGGAAAGATTCTGAGAAGGATAAACCAACCATGGCTAACCAAGGAAGTTAAGGAGGGTGTTAAATTCAAAGGAAAAAGTATACAGGGAGTCAAAAGTCAATGATAGCCCTGTAAAGTGAGGTAAATTCGAAATCCATTAAAGGAGGACTGAAAGGATAACAAAGACAGAGAAAATAAACAACAAGGGCAAGTTAGTGAGGAATATAAAACCTAACAATAAGTGCTCCTTTAAAATATAAACAGGAAGAGAGAGGTCAAAGTCAACATAGGCACTTTGGAAATCAATCTGGAGAGAATCTTATAGTGAACAAGGTTTTGGCAGAGGAGTTAAACATATTTTTCATCAATCTTTACAGTGGAGGACACTTCGAACATCCCATTAATACTAAACAATGCAGGTAAGGAATTAAGTACCATCACCATCATTGGAGAAATAGTATCAGACAAACTAATGGGGCTAAAGGCAAATAAATCTCCTGGCCCCCTGATGGCTTGTATCCTGGGATGCTAAAAGATGTAGCTATAGAGATAATGAATGTATTGGTTATAATTTTCCAAAAATCCTTTGATTCTGGAAAAGTACCAGAGATTGGAAAATTATGAATGTGACACACCTATTCAAAAAGGGAGAAGGCAAAAGGAGGTAACTATAGACCGAATAGCCCAACATCTAATCGTGGAAAAGTATTGGAATCAATTATTAAAGAAACATTTGGAAATAATAATCTAAACAAGCAGAATCAGCATGGCCTCAGGAAAGGGAAATCACGTCTGACTAGTTTTCGAGGAAGTTTCAACCAGAGTGGATAGAGGAGAACCAGTAGATGTGTTAGATGTATTACACCTTCCAGAAGGCATTTGACAAGATATGCCACAAAAGGTTAAGTCATAGGATAACAGCCTATGGTATTGGAGGTAATATATTAGCATGGATGGAGAATTAGCAAATGGACAGAAAACAGCAAGTGAGGATAAGGCGTTCCTTTTCAGATTTGGTAACCTTTGACCAGTGAGGTTTCTCATGGATTAGTGCTGGGACTGCAACTGTTTACAATGTATATAAATGATTTGGAGGAAGAAAGCAAATGTACTTTAGCCAGATTTCTGATGGCACAAAACTAAGTGGAAAGACGATTTTTACTAGAGGGATACAAACCGTTTACAGAGAGAGACCGACAAGTTAAGTAAAATGGCAAAACTTTGGCAAATGGTTTATAATGTGGAAAAATGTGACGTCCACTTTGGAAGGGAGAACAGAAAAACAATATTATTAAAATAGAGAGAAACTGCAGAAAGTTGCAACACAAAGGTGCCTGGAGGTGCTTCTGCTCGAAACAGACAGCTATCACACAGGTGCAACAGATAATCTGGAAGGCTGTTGGAATATTGACCCTTATTTCATGGAGGCAGAATATAAGAACAAGTAAGTCTTCCTGCAACCGTACAAGGTCCTGATGTGGCCGCATTGGACTATTGCGAACTTTTTTGTCCCTTTATATAAAGAAGGATGTCATTTCAGTGGAGGAAGTTCAGAGATAATTCTCGAGGATGTTCCCTGGTATGGAGGGATTTTATCATGAGCAAAGGCTAAACAGATTGGGATTCTACATACTGGAGTTGAGAAGAATGGGTGGTGATCTCATTGAGACATATAGGAGGCTTGACAGGACAAATACTGAAAGATTGTTTCCTGTCATGGGAAAGTCTTGGACCAGAGTTCATAGACCCAGAATAAAGGAATGCCAATTTAAGCCTGAGCTGATGAGGTTTTTTCTGAGGGTTGAGAGAATTCGGAACTCCTTAGCACATAGAGCTGAGGGGCAGAGTCATTGTTTTTATATTGAAAGCTGAGGTAGATAGATAGATTGATTCTTGATCAGTAGAGGAATCAAGTGTTACAGGGAAATGGCAGGAAAATGGATGTGAGGTGTGTGGGATTAGCCATTATCCTATTAAATGGCGGAGCAGGCTCGAAGGGGTGAGCAGTTTGCTTCGCTTCCTATTTTTTACGGTCTTGTGGTCTATTTCAGCTTTAGCCTTACAGTGTTCATTGATTAAGAGATTGCAACATTGCTACATTTTGGTTCACTAATTGTAGCCAAGTTATATTTTGCGTAATTGTTTAAAGCTACTGAAAAAATCAACTTTATTTTTAATGAGTCATCAACCTCAGGCAATATAATTCCAATGATTCTTTTTTTTCCATTTTTTTCTATTGCATGAGGTTCCACTGCACTGAATTTCTTAGTAATCATTCCCATTTGGTAGAATTCTAACTTCAGCTATTACAATTTTTGAAACAATTCTTAATAAATTACCTTAAATTATCGAATTCTACATAGGAAAAACACTGTTCCATACAGGCCCTCAAACCATTCCATCTGAACAAATTAAATAAAGTCAATTCAAATATTATTAAGGTGGCTGCATATGTTAGAACTGTTATCCTGTTTGTAGCAGATAAGTGCTCCTGTTGAGATTTTCCGGTTTGAACGAAACAACAGCTAAATGAGCCGTTGTACTAAAATTAGCGCATTATCTTTGTCTGCAATTTATAGACATCTTGGTGTAGGATTTCATGCTTCTACTATACATTAGCAACAAGTGGTGTTCACCAATAACATGATGCTCTCGTCAAGTCATAAAGATGATCTACTTAACACACAAAACAATAATGTGGCAGATGAATTTCAGTACCAGTGGGTGCCAAGCATGTGGGTGCAAAAGACTGGCGGATTGTATCAACTCACAAGTCCTTCACACAAAAATCAAAGTATGATCCTACCTAACTAGTCTGCGCATGCGAAAGTCAGAGTTCCCTCGCAATCATCGCTATGCCGATTGAGGCATTGCGCTTTCATGAAGTCACTGCCGCGCGCGGTCTTTGAAGGTTTGTGTAGCAGAAAATATATTAGAGGCAATCGTTTCTAAATGCGTGAAGAATTACTCTGACAAGCAATTTAAGATTGTCAGCGAGGGCTGGAGTTGTGCCACACTTGTGTGCACTAAAAGTTACGTATATTAATACATACAGCCCTGTTTGCAGGCAGACAGAAAACGTGCGCACGTTGCATCTGTTTCAAATCAACAAAACGAGTGACAGTCATTCTCTGATTCATTTCTCAGTCAACGTCTTGAATAATCAATCAAAACTGCCTACTTTAAATTTCAGCAATTGGCTGAAATGTCAAAATCGTTTAACTGGTGCATGGGAACACTTTTACAATCCAGGGTCCATTTGCCAACAAGTTGGCACTTTTTATCTGGCATGAAAGGATTGTTTTCCATATGAACATGAGGAAGAGGAGCAGAATTAGGTCATTCAGCCAAAAGAGACTGCTCCACTATTCGATCATGGCTGATACGTTTCTCAATCCCAATTTCCTGCTTCTTCCCAATAACCCTTGATCTCCTTACTTATCAAAAACCTATTTATCTATTTTAAAGACACATAATGACATGGCCTTCACAGTCCTCTGCTGCAATGAGTTCCACAGATTCACCACCCTCTGGGTGAAGAAATTCCACTCATCTCAGTTCAAAATTATTGTCCCTTCATTCTGAGGCTGTGCTGTTTGGTGTTAGTCTGACCTAGTAATAGAAACACCCACTCTTTCTGGGCCTCTCAGTATTCTGTAAGTTTCAATGAGAGATCCTCTCATCCTATAGACATCATGAGAAGACCTTCATACCCGGGTTCATTCTTGTGAATGTCCTCTGGACCTCTTCCAAGGCTAATGCATCCTTCCTAAGGTATGGGGCCTTTTCCCTTCACTCTACTGTTTCTTTTTTAGAAATTATCATGATGAATACAAAACAAAAAACTTTGACAGGATGTGTCTTTTTTTTGGCAGTACTCAAACCTATTAATTATGGCCAACAAATATTAATGTCCTATATCATGAAGATTAATACAAGGTATTTATTCAACTCCCTGTCATTTCCTGGTTCCTTCTTATCTTGTTCTGTAAGGGGGCTATGTTCAGTTTGGTCTCTCTTTTCCTTTTTTAAAATATTTAAATAAACTTGTACTTTCTGCTTTTAAATTACTGGCTGGTTTTCGCTTATATTTTATTTTCTCTCTGTCTGTTTCTTTTTGTCATCTGTAGTTGGCTTTTAAAACTTCCTCAATCTCATATAGTCTTTGGGTTAAGTATGGGATCTGTTTAATAGTTTTCTTTACAGAAGTTAAGCTATGTATTTGAAATCACCCACTATTTAATAGTTGACCTTTTCCTGAGTAGCAGTTTTACTTAATTTCACTGGAATCATCTGAAGTCGCCAAGTCACTTTCAGAGGGTTCCAGGTGTGTGGGAATTGCACAGAGGAAGTGTTAATTTCCTGCTATAATGGGGATTCTTCAGGGGTGTGCATAACAACTGTGTGGCCAGCAGAAAACCTGCCCCATAGTATTCAAGATATTATCTCTGACCTGCATGCAATGTTCAGAATATCCTATTTAACTTTTGCGTATACCACCCAAGTTATTTTGTTTTGCGCTTTAGGTCATTTGAAATACTTAATTTTGTGAAATGGGAAGAATGGTGTATTTTGAGCACCGTATCAAGCAGTACAATGTAATATTTTAAGTGGTGGATCTGCAGACCTGAATGTGAGTCCCTGAGAAGTGCCGTAGGTTAAGTTAATAAAATGACAAGAGATGAATACTCAGATCATCAGTGTACAAATAAAGTAAGATGTGCTGAAGCTAATCGTTTACAAATAAGGCAATGATTATTGATCCTTAAAATTACGGTTAATTTTGTCTCAGCAAGTGTCCAGATAACCTGGTTGTTCTAAGTGACAATATGTTGAATCTGTGTGTATTTGCTTTGTTTAGATCCGAGAGCACCTGGCTAAAGGACAGCGGACCTTGGCGGGAGAGGGCATGATACAAGTAATAAGAACTATGCTGGGTTTAATAGCGAGAAAGAATTTCTACAGTGGAGATCTCTTATTTTCTGCAGACATACTACGGAACGTGACAGATACATTCAAGAGAGCCAGCTATATTCCTGCTTCTGATGATATACAAGTGAGGATTGTATTTGATGACTGATGTTCTGCATTTTTTTTGCAGCTTCTGTCTCCATCTATATGTGTCAGGATGCGCTGTAGAACTTGCAACATCATACAGCAATCATATTAACAAATATTTTCTTTTCATTAAAAAAAGTGTCTGGATGTAACTGCCATTGGTATGTTCTGGTCATTGCTGCTCATTACTAGTTTACCTGAGAAAAGTGATTGTGGGTGACTTCTAACTGCTGCAGTCCTTGTGATGAAGGTATTAGTGACAGCTTGGTGCTAATACGATGTCAGCAGATGTAGAGTCACGGGATAAGTAGCAGAATAGATAGTTAACTTGCTTCAAGACTGAAGGAAGAGAATAGAGTGAAGTTTAGTTTTTTCAGAGTCGCATAAGATTCAAAGTGGTGTTCTTCTGAGAAGAAGTTCGACACTGGACAAGTATGCAGCTCTTTCACATCTACAGTCCACTCAGGCACAGCGGCAGCCATGGTGGCAGTCTTGAATGCCATGAGAAAGGTTTCCAAGAGGGGCAGAACCACAGTAGCTAACACTGAAGAGGAGAAGGAGAAAGGAATATCAAGAGCAACCTGTGTCGCACCATAGGCATATCTTCTTGAACACGTCAAAATGTCAGTTAAGGAGAAGACTTCACCTTTCCAGGGAGGCAGTGACCAATATCTGTGATAAACGAAGACCTGGTCCCTGGATCTAACCATGCCCACATGCCCTGCCGGTAGCACAGAATTTCACCATGGCCCTCAGAGTCTTTACCTCATGTTCCTTTCAGCGCTCAGTTGCTGACCTGTGTAGATCTTCCCAGTTTGCTACTCTCTGATCATTAGCACCATCACAGACTCTCTCTTTGCAAGTATGGCTTGATGTCATCAGCTGCTCAGCCATTGTATCTTTGCAAACACAAAATTTATACTGGATTTGGTTCCACAGATCCATAGATTGAGGGTTTTTTTTTGGATTGGACCTCTGTGCTCATTAAAGCAGTCATGGAGAGACCAGACCATTTTAACAACAAGAAAGACTGCATTCAGTAAATGTGTAGCTGGTGTACAACCATAAGATGAGCTTGTTGCACAAATGTGCATGCTGTCCTTGGAGCTGCTACAATGTACATATACTATCTTAGCTCAATTTTTCAACCTGACTTCCTGCAATGTGGATAGATTCCAGATGAAAAGGAATTCTCTGAAGAAACTAAAGTACTGTGAATTCCAGAAATCTGAAATAAAGCAGAACATGCTGGAAACAAAGCTGGTCTGGCAGAAGGAGAAAAAAATATAACAACACATAATACTTGGAAATGAATGCCCAGGATTTTTGAATCCAATAAGAGTGATTTTCATAAGAGTCATATTCAACTTGAAATACTGACTGTTTCCTTTTCCAAAGACGCTGCCAGATCTGCTGAATATTTCCAGGATTTCCTGTTTTTATACCCTATGAAAGTTGCAGCTTCCAACCACACTGAAGTTTCCTTAGACAGAGCCTCAATGCAGATATAACAAGAACTGCATCCACATCAAGACATAAATTGAATAGATCATTGAACTACTAAAATTGAGTTTCTGATACCTTACCATTCTGTGGAATACTCACATACTTGCCTGTCAAGATATCCGGGATGATTGTCTTGTCTGTACATTGTAAAGAATGGTGCAGCAGAGTGGTGTGACCTCAAGATAAAGGGAACATTGTCCCATATCCTCAGAAGAGGGAGGAGAAAAGTGCTTCAAGAAGAGCCAGGATGGCCTAAGGCCAGAGATGCTGAGCTGGTGTGGTGTAAGGTTGAGCTGTGCCCAGAGACATGCTGAGGAGTCCCTGCAGGATACCATTGTTGCAAGGAACACACTGATCCAACAACATGTTATCTGAAGGCATTGTGGGAAAATGGTGATGGACCGCATGCTGAGACTCGACAAAGTCTAAGTCTTCACATAGATGGCAGCCAAACTAATATGTTTTCCAATGCTTATTGAAAGTGTATTGTTGCAGAACTTGATGACCTACATATTAGATATTCATTAACATAAATACATGCCACCATTGCGGAAACTAATTATTTTACTATAGTACTGTGTCAGACAGTTCTTTTTTATGGAGATAGTAGGAACTGCAGATGCTGGAGAATCTGAGATAACAAGGTGTAGAGCTGGATGAACACAGCAGGCCAAGCAGCATCAGAGGAGCCGGAAGGCTGACATTTCGGGCCTAGACCCTTGTATATCTGTATATTCTACACATCCCTTAGTGTTGTACCCAATGCAGGTCTCTGCAATTGGACATTCCCATGAAGTGTTGCCATGTTGGTTTGGAAGAGGTGAAGACAGCTAGCTCATGTTTTTGGGTATAAAGTTGTGAAGATTGTGGCAGTCAAACTTTTTCTGCAGACAGTTGCTGGGGATATTCCTGCAACTGCACTGCATGAATGTATGCTGGAGCAGCCATAATAGATTGGTTGACAGATTTATTGTTATCATATGTACCGAGATGAAGTGAAAAGTGTTGATTTGGTAGCTATATAGGCGGAGTGTACCATACAAAGTGTGTCAGGGTAGCAGAATATAGTTCAGAGTACAGTGTTACAGCTGCAGAGGAGGTGCAGAGAGAGAGAGATCAGAAGTAACATTTGAAAGGTCCATTCAAGAGTCTGGTAACAGCAGGGGAGGAAGCTGTTCTGGGAAGGGGTCTTTGATTATGTTGGTTGCTTTCCCAAGGCAGCAGGAAGTATGGATGAAGTCAATAGATGGAAGCTGGTTTGCATGATGGATTGGACTGTGTTCACAACTCTCTGCAGTTTCTTGCGGCCTTGAAAAGAGCAATTGCTATAGCACACTGTGATGTGTCCACATAGGACGCTTTCTATGGTGCATATATAAAATTTGGTAAGAGTCCTTGTGGACATACTGACTTTCTTTAGGCTCCTGAGGAAGTAGAGATGTTGTTGTACTTTTTGACATGTCTGGACCAGGACAGATTGTTGGTGATCATCACTCCTCCCACGAACATGACACTCTCGATCATCTCCACCTCAGCGCCATTGATGCAGACAGGGGCATGCCCTACACTTTGCTTCTGAAGTCAATGATTAGCTCCTTTGTTTTGCTGATGATGATGAGAGATTGTTGTCCTTACACTATGCCGCTAAGCACTCAATCCCTTTCCTTTGTTCTGTCTCGTCATTGTTTGAGATCCGACCTACAACAGTGGTGTCATCGGCAAACTTATAAATGGAACTGAGATAACAAGGTGTGGGGCTGGATGAACACAGCAGGCCAAGCAGCATCATAGGAGCAGGAAAGCTTGACGTTTCTGATTTCTGATGAAGGGTCTAGGCCCGAAACGTCAAGCTTTCCTGCTCCTATGATGCTGCTTGGCCTGCTGTGTTCATCCAGCCCCACACCTTGTTATCTCGGATTCTCCAGCATCTGCAGTACCTTTTGTCTCTGATACAATTATAAATGGAGCTGGGTGGAATTTGGCCACACAGTTATGAATGTATAAGGAGTACAGTAGGGGGCTGAGTGCACAGCCTTGAGGGGCACCAGTGCTAAGGATTATGGTGGAGGAGGTGTTATTGCCTATTCTTACTGATTGCAATCTATGAGTCAGTTACGGAGTGAAGAGCTGAAACTTAGATCTCGGAGTTTAGAGATGAGTTTGCTTGGAATTATATTGTTTTAAGTCAGAACTATAAATAAGAAGTAGGAGCCTGATGCAGATATCCTTGTTATCCAGACGTTCCAGGGATGAATGTAGGGCCAGGAAGATGGTGTCTGCTGAGGACCTGTTGCACTGGTAGGCAAATTTTAAAGGATCAAGGCAATTTAGTAGGTTGGAGTTGATGTGAGCCATGACTATACTCTCAAGTCACTTCTCAATTAATGGTCAGAGACACCAGGCGGTAGTCGTTGATTGGTCACTATTCACAGACAGACTCCTGACAAAGAAAGCCAAGGATGACGAGATTCCCTCCATCTGTTTGGAATCTTTCCTCTGGATCACCCTCAACCATTGGTGTACTGTCTTGCTGGCTTGAAGATGTCTGCTGCTCAGGCATTCAGATACCCCTACAGGCATCATTGGGCTGTAAGTGAAATTATCCTGTTCAGAGCCCTTATTTCCAGTCACTTCAGATACAGTCACACAGTCTGTGGAGTTCTGTGGCTCCTGCATGCACTCCTGGTGATCCCAGGTGTGTCCAACCATGAAATTGATCACTCCCTCATCAGCGAAGCTCATGCACTTGAGAACCTGGAACGTCATTATGCTTATCACTGCAGAGGACACCTTCATTTGCTTTCAATGCCTCAGGGAACTGTATCAGACCTGCCTCACATCTCCTGTTGTAGGTCCAAAAACACTGACTCCCGAGGCTTTTGCTCACTGCCCTATAGAGCATCATTGTGACTATCCCGTCATCTCGTAGGTGACTGTCCACCGAACCCGAACCCTCAGCTACCTCCTCCTATACATTCAATGTTGCATTCAACATACAATATCTCGAATCCAAAGCCCAGATATTCTTGTGTGGCAATCTTTTCAGACAAATTCCCTTCTTCCTTTTGCCCAAAGGGGTGACCACATTGTTGGGACCTGAGGGAGGATCAAGATATTTTTACTTTAGAAATTCATGGAGATCCTCAATGTTTCTTATTCATGTTTCTGAATGGATCACCCAATACTTTACGTTGGTAGAAAATGTTTTCCTCATACTAAGTGCCACACATCCACCATCTAATGACAACCACCACATTCCCAAACTCAACGATTCCCCTACATCCAACAGCAATACATTAAAGACCATGCTATTCCAGAAGATACCTCCTCCACTGTCATGTGTACCTGGAAGAGAATTTGCCATCACCCACAAATTCCCTTGTTGGCAAACTGAAAATTTCCATTGCCCTCTTCTCCACTGTCTTTATGGACTGTAACATTGGGATTCCATCTCTGTCTTCTTCCTTTTTCAGACATTGTTCCCGTTTCTTCAGAATGGAAAAGTGGGCAAGGCTGATGAAAATGATGTAGGGGTGGAAATGTCTCCACTTTGTTTGAAACACCATCTTGTCTTTGGCGACCTCACATATTAACAGGGTTCAACATCCATGACCTGGATGTGTCTTCCTCCAATACAGATGAGTAAAGGACACGTGTAGCAACCAAATAGTTTGCATATTTTATGTTGTGTTCAGAGGGAAAACACTGCGTAACTGAAAGTCTTACTCAACTTGCCTAAACATGGCAGGTCACTGAAACACTTGTGGCATTGAATCCAGGTTTCTTTGTGCTTTCTAAATTGCTAACCACTATCGTGTTCTCCAACCACGTCCGCTTAGTAATGAGAGGGACATTTTCTGACCAGACAGGAAGTGGGTGTCCATCATTGTATTTACTGTATCAACCAGGATAACCAGATGTCGCTCAGTGAACTGAATGAATATCTTCAGTGAGAGATAATAGGAACTGCCAATGCTGGAGTCTGAGGTAACAAGGTGTAGAGCTGGATGAACAGAAGAAGGGTCCAGACCCGAAACGTCAGCTTTCCTGCTCCTCTGATGCTGCCTGCCCTGCTGTGAATATCTTAGGTGTCCTGGTTGCTGTCTGTTTCAGTCATTCAGTCATTTTAAATCCAAGTGCAGTGCATTGATTCACATAGAAAACAGGCAAGGCTCATGAGCAGGTATAGGAAATTGACATAAAGCCTCAGCATTGGGGGAAAAAAAAAATTTACAGTCCAAAGAGAGGCAAGTTTGGGGATTGTGAACAGGGAATCATAAAATTCCTACAGTGTGGAAGCAGACCATTCACCCCATTAAGTCCACATCGACCCTCCAAAGAGCATCCTATCTAGACACACTTCCCCCTACCCCTGTAACCCTGTATGTCCCATGGCTAACCCGCCTCGCCTGCGCATCCTTGGACACTACAGGGCAATCCACCTAACCTGCACATCTTTGGAATGTGGAAGGCAACCAGAGCACCTGGAGGAAACCCATGCAGACATGGGGGAAATGTGCAAACTCTATGCAGACAATCACCTGAGGCTAGAATCAAACCTGGGTACCTGGCCATGTGAGGCAGCAGTGCTAATCACTGAGTCACCGTGTCACCCAAAGGGAGCAAGGACTCTGTCCAATTACAAAGCTTACTATAGAATTTTCTAGTCAGCCAGTATCTCCCTCTGTGGCTTATCTGTCAGGGTCACATAGTACTGATTTCTCCTTGATTCACCCATCCACTTTTGCATGTGAAGCAAGCTCTTGTCTGCCTGTAGTGGGATCCTCCGCTGACTGAAAGATTAACAAATGTAGAATGGCACTGGAAAAGAAAATGATGAGGAAATAATCTCAAGCCAGTAAGTCAAATCAGTTTCATTTTTGCCTCCCCTACTCACTATTCATGCTGGGCAAAATTCAGCGGGTGGGTGGGTTAAAATTGACACCACTATTTAATTATTCAGTGCAGTCAGCATGCTTCAGTAAATGATTGCAAATGCCATTTGCCATGAGGTTGTTGACTTGATCGCTGAGCTGGCTTGTTCTCCTTCAGCCATTTCGTCACCATGCTAAGTGACATCATCAGTGGAGCCTCAGATGAAATGACGTTATTCTAGTCCACCTGGAATTTATACCGTTTGGTCTGTTATGGTGAGTGGTGTCATTTCTTGTTTTGATCTGTATGGGTTTGTATAGGAGGTCCAATTTTATATGTTTGTTGATTGCATTATGGGTGGAGAACCATGCCTCTCCGAGAGGCATGATTGTCCACCCATAATGCAATTAACAAACATATAGAATTGGACCCCTTATACAAGCTCATACAGATCAAAACAAGAAATGACACTACTCACCATAACAGACCAGACGGTATAACTTCCAAGTGGAGTAGAATAACGTCACTTCATCGGAGACTCCACTGATGATGTCACCTGGCATGGTGATGAAATGTCTGAACAAGAACAAGCCAGCTCAACGAGCAAGTCAATAACCTCATCCACAACCCGAACTACAGATCTTTGCCAAGACTTTAGCCATTTGCCATCTTTTTGTTCTCTTGGATCAACTAAAATCCATAACCCGTTGCATCTTCATTCACAGTTTATAAAATTATTTGAACTGCATATTGAACGTTTCATCGTGTAACTCACAACCAACTATCACCCTGGGTATTAGGTATTAAATAGTGAAAAAGTTTTAATCTCCAAGAAATAGCAGATTTTTCTGTTCTTCAGATCATCTTCTGAAACCTAAATCCATGAACACCCAAATTAGAAAATAAGTAATTTTCAAAATGAGATGGGAAGAAGTGAATGAATTACGCCATTTCTGTTTTTTAATTCACCCAGAAGTTCTTTCAGATTGTCAGCTACATGCTTGAAGCAGAGAACAGAGCAAAATGGGAAGATGCACTTCAGGTAAGTAACTCCTTTCTACGCAACAGTATGTACTTGGGGGGATTGTTCATAACTTGCTGCTGTTTGCAACCAAGTTGCTATTGTTTGCATTGAAATGGGGTTTAAACATTGTCACAGTCAGCTGAACAATTCTGGGAACGTCTATATTAAATTATAAGTTTATATAGTGTTGTATCTATGAGCAGTACCAGTTTCCACTGAAATATCTATTAGAACTCCTCCAATGACTTAGCTAGAGCCAATGATCATTTCTTTGAATCGTCAGCATCAACTTCCTCATATGTGAGATTCGACTCACTCCTGCAGGCTTCATAGGCAGTTCCATCGGGTAATGGGGTCCATGAGTTAAAAATAGCTGAGGTCTCATTCTGACACTGTCAGGTGACCGAGATCTAGTTTCTCTAGCCTCCTTCATAACTTTAGACACATTATTATTCTCTCCACTACCTCCACTTTGTTTTCTAACAACAAGATTACCCAATCCATGGTCTGAGCAAAGCATTGTGTGAGTGGATGAGGACATGATCTGACTTGTATACAGAGTTGGCTTTATGCTGTTAACTTCATTAATCATTATTCTGCAAACAGTGGAGATGCTGAACATCAAGTTTATTCTGGTTCATTGATCTCTTTCAACATTCTCAGCTATTATCACACTAATTGTGTAAAATGTATGTTTATTTTGTTTTCCTACAGCTTCATTAATTTTGAGCCAATTCTCGACCTACTGATATGAAAACTTGTCAAATGTCTTGAAAATTGAGATACTCAGCATTATATAAAGATGAAACTTGTAATTACAGAGCCCCTTAAAGTTTTCATGATATCACAAAAAAACACTTTAGCCAATGAAATATTTTGATGCCCAGCTGTTGTTACAAGAAAATAAATTGGATACATGTAGGCTAGGATACCATGCCTGCTCTTTTTCACATAAACCCTCAGGATCCTTTCCATCCATCCAAGGCAGCAGATGGGATTTCACTTCAACATAACAATTAAAGCAGCATCTCGAAGAGGACTCAATTCACTTAATTTTGTACTTGAGCGTTATGTGCTGAAGTCTCTGGAGTGGACACTGATGTCATTGCCTTATACTTTGAAATGAGAGTTCTACCTCTGAGATTAGACTGACCATTTTTAAAAAATTCTTGAATGATATATGTGTGTCACTGGCAAAACCAGCATTTGATGCTCATCCCTAGATACATTTAAACTGAACAGTTCTTTCGTCCATTCCAAAGGGCAGTTATGAGTCAGCCAGATAGCTATGGTTCTCGAGCCACATGTAGGCCAGACCAGGTAAGAATAGCAGACTTCCTTTCTTGAAAGACATTAGTGAACCATTTTTTTAAAAAACAGCAATCGTCAGTGGTTGAATTAGGCTAATTTTTAAATCCATATTTTATTGAAGTCAAATTTCACCATTTGCTGCAATGGTGTAATTCAAATCAACGTAACCAGAATATCAGCATGGGTCTCTGGATTACTAGTCCAGTGACACTTTAACTGCACCACCGCCTCATCATTATATTAAAGTTAACGTTGTCATTTCCTCAAATAAAAAAAATTAAGAAACATGGTTAGATGGAATCCTCCTCTCATAAAGTAAATTTGCAAGTCGGTTTGACTCCGCTCTGAGTCAGAAGAATGGGAATTCAGTGTCCATGCTGTAGTATATGGAGTTAATAGCTATATGTTAATAGCTAGTGAAATAACCACCCAGACACCCAGACACCCAGACACCCAGACACCCAGACACCCTTTATTTACACATGCACAATACTTGGACTCTGACTAGCTAGGTCACAGCCAGTCCATAGAGTGAGGAGAATCCCTGAGACTCCTGTTTATATTCTCAGCCAGGACTCCCTGATTGGCCCAGATTAACAGACCAATCTGGGAACCCATACTCAATGAGGTCCAACTGGCCAACCTCATTATAATCCCTACAGCTAGACTGATCAACAATGATGTCAGATCACGTGAGCCTGATGTAAGATGGTTGTAGTGAGGTCCAGCTCAACCATGCATTGGTATAAAGTATAAATAATGAATAAACGTTCATCATTTTGCCCGAGTATCATTTCCAGTTCACATCTGTCTACGGCTCCCAGAAACTGCTTATGATATTTATACACGTGCCATGCATTTGAGTCCATTATCAAGTCAGCCAAAGACATGCCGTGGTTAGTTGGGTAGTGAAAATTAAATGAAGTTGATCAGAGTAATTAAAGTTGATTTATAGTGAAGTACCACTGCATCCAATTCCATTTGACATTAAATTTATTTCAACATATTCTTCGATTCAACAGTCCCAGAAATTCCCAGTAGAAGTGAAAATTCAGGAGTAGTCCATAGAACCTATAATGTTTATATTCTCTGATTTCAAAAGGAGGCCATTTGGTCCATCCTGTCTGCATTGGCACTTAAAGCCAAACTCCTACCTTTTCCATACAAACCTGTTCATTGTTTCTATTTAAATAATTATTCAATGTCTTCTTGAATATCTCAATTGAATCTGTTTCCGTTGCACTTCCAGGCAATAAATCCCAACCTGAGCCACTCACTGTGGGGAAAGAAGTTTTTTCTCACCCTGCATTTCCTTCTTTTGCAAAACACTTTAAAGCTGCACCCTCTAGTTCGTGATCCTCTTATGAGCAAGAAAATTTTCTCCATATCTACTCAGTCCAGACCTCTCATGATTTTGAAAATTGCTATGAAATCTCCTCTCAGCCTTCTCCTCTCCAAGGAAAACAGTTCCTTCTCCAATCTGTTCAGACATTTCTCCTCTTTGCAACATTCTTGTAAACTTCTTCTGTATTCTCTCCAGTGCATTCACATGCTTCCTAAAGTGTGCACCCTGAAATGTATAAAATACTTCAGCTGTAGTCTAATCAGTGTCCTATATGAGTTCAGAATTACCTCTATGCCCCTAATAATGAAGCCAGAATAGTGTTTTTCTTAACAAATCTCTGTATTTATCCTACCACTTATAATAACTTATGCACATATGCACTCAGGTCTTCCTGCTTCTGCGCATCCTTTAGCACAGTATCCTTTATTTGCTACATTCTCTCCATGTTCTTTGTATCAAAATGTATCACCTCACTATTTTCTGTGTTCATCTGCCACCTATCTGCCCACTCTGCCAAATTGTCAATGTCCTTTTGAAGTTGTACATTGGAGGTGTAGATCAAGATATTGAGGAAGAGCATGGGACATAGACTGCTGAAGCCATGGATGCTAATAATTGGATGAAGGAAATCTGGGTTACTCAAGGAGTCAGAATTGGAGGAATGCAGAGTTCTCTGAGGTTCGTAGGGCTGGAAAAGTTTAGAGATAAGGAGAAGGAAGATTTGAACATAAGATTGAGAAATTTAAATTTCAGTATTTATGGAACCAGTAGTTTAGGCATAACACTTCTGAATTCCTATGGAGTTGTATCCATTCCAGAATGGGAAGCAACACTAATGCAAATTTTATGTTCTTAATCAATTAAATACAAAATGTACTGCTAGTAATTCATTTGCTTAATTATTTGACCTAAGTTCTACATTTGAATTCAAGTTCTAGACCTGGATTACAATTGCTTACAATTCCAAACCCCTTGAATGATTAATTATGTTAGATTAACTGTTGTAATTGAAATAATACTTTGCTCAATTGAAGTTTTTTTTTGGATTTAATTGCAGTAATACTGTTAATACAGTAATGTTGATTGATTTTGTAAAGGTTGCACCTGGATCGATCTTCTTGATGCGAGTAGTTGAAGATTTTATCCACATTGTGGGTCATGGGTTAAAGGTGTTTCAGAGTGCCCTTATTGTGACAGATAACCTTGGTAAGTTCAGAAATTATAAGTAACTTGTTTTATCAGTGGCATTGAAATAAATTGGAATGTAGATATAACTTTTAGGCTACTGTGATTTTCTCAGAGAAAATGGACAATCGCTAATAATTCTTTGGCTGAGATTGTGATACTCTTCCAAATACTGAACAATTTACAACCAAGAGTTGTCTTGGAATGAGTTTGGACCATTCTAATCAGTTCAGCCACGAATACCGATTTTGAATTGAGATTGCACTGGTTTCACATGCAGACTGAGATTTTGTGAACATTATTCCATGTTTAAACCAACACCACTTCAGCTCTCTGTTTTTGCCCTTTCCCATATGATTATAATTAAAATTTCAAGTGTCAGCCATGTGCATGCAAAACATACTTTATTAAGCAGGTGGGGCAGCATTTCTCTGGTGATATGTGCAGTCAGCTGACAATATAAAAGGTACAGGCAGGCTATAAAAGAGACCTCTGGTTAAAAAGGGAGACTATGCATGATGGAGCTGAATTTACCATTCCCGTAGCCCCGTCCTGTCAACTTTCTCGCATGATTGCTTGCTCTTCAGCTTATTAATTATACAACTGACTTCTACAGTATCCATTTATGCAACCATATGACAGGCTAGGTAGAAGTGCTTGCTACTGTCGCAAAATTGTTGAATTCACGCAACAGTTGAGATGCTGCAAATCAGGAACTCGCCATCACACTCTGCTGTTTCACACCTCAACTGGGAAAATGACTCAGAAAGGAATACTGGCACCCTGTTCCCTGACAAGGACTTAGGGATCCTGGCAGAGGAGTTGGTCAACAAAAGTGGAGTGTCCTATCACCCAGACTGGCAAAGGAGGCCATGGCATCAGAAGCAGCCAGCCTGGATGGAAATAAATACCTGGGTCAGTGCAGTCTCCATGGTAAAAAGATTCTACCGTCCTGTAAGAAGGATAATTATCCCTGCATTCTGCAAGTTTTCTGTCTGCCGCCCCATATTCACAGCACCGTTACACTCACTCCATCTCAGCCACTGCTTAACTAGCTTCAAAGGCTTGTCAGTTGTATCGAATCTGCTAAGAAGTCTTTAAGGAACAAAACCAGATAGAGCACCAGCTCTAATGTAGACATAGGAAACAACAAAGGCAAATTAAGCCCTGCTGATTCTGAAAGGTCTCCCTTATCAATATGTGGGGGCTGGTGCCAAAATTGGGAGGGCTGTCTAACAGATTAATCAAGTAACAATCTGACATAGTCAGAGGCAGCGCAATGTCTGAGTGGTTAGCACTGCTGCCCTCGCAGCGCCAGGGACCCAGGTTTGTTTCAGTCTTGGGTGACTGTCTGTGTGGAGTTAGCATGTTCTGCCCGTGTCTGTTTGGGTGCTCCGGTTTCCTCCCCCAGTCCAAAGATGTGCAAGTTAGGTGGATTGGCCATGCTAAATTGCCCCATAGTGTCAAAGGATGTGCAGGCCAGGTGGGTTAGCCATGGGAAATGCAGCGTTACAGGCGTGGGGTAAGTGGGTCTAGGTGGGATGCTCGTTGGAGGATCAGTGTGGACCTGATGGGCTGAATGGCCTGCTTCCATACTGTAAGGAATTCTACGATAGTCTTACTCACAGAATTGTACCTTACAGATAATATCACCTTTGATGTCCCACTGACAGGACAAGCAGAGCAGAGGTGGCAACACCATGATATACTGTGAGAAGCATGTCATTTCCCTGATGTTGATTGCATTCTGATTGAAGTTTCATGGCATTAAGTCAAAAAAAGGCAAAAAAACCCTGCTGATTACCATCTACTACCCCCACCTTGGCTGATGGATCAGATGGTTTCCAGTTGTCGCCACATCCACAAGTGTCCATCCATTATCAATGCTTAATAGCAGCAGTGAGTATCATCTACAAGATGCACTGCAGAAATTCACCAGGCATCCTTAAGATCGCACCTTCTAAACCAATGACCATTTCCATCCTCAAGGATAAGGGCAGCAGATACATGGGAACATTACCATCTGCAAGATCCCCTCCTAGCCACTCACCACCTTGACTTGGAAATATCTTACCCTTCCTTCAGTGTCAGTGGGTCAAAATCCTGGAACTCCTTCCCAAACAACATTGTGGCATTTGCAGCAACCATCAGCCAGAAGTGCTGAGTGGTTGATCCATCTCAGCTTCCTCCAAGGATCCAAAGCATCATAGATGCTAGGCTTAAACCAATTCAATTCATTCCATATGATATCGAGAAATGGTTGAGAGCACTGGATATTGTAAAGTTAACAGGCCCTCTGACAATATTCCAGCAATAGTGCTCCAGAACTTGCCATGCCTCCAGTCACCAATCTATCTCAGTACAAAACTGGCATATAACCAGCAATGAAAAAATTGCCCAGGTATGTCCTGTACACAAAAAGCTGGATGAATACTACCCAGCCAATTAACGCTTCATTAATCTAACCTTGATCAACAGTAGGCTGATGGAATGGGCCATGAGCCCATCAAGCAGCACTTTAGTAATAATCTGTTCCCTGACTCTCAGTTGTGTCCCACCAAGGCCACATAGCTTCTGACCTCATTGTAACCTTCGTTCAAACATGGGCAAAAGAGCTGAACTCCAAAAGGTGGTGAAGATGATGGTGATATATTTGACATCATGCTACATTTCACCAAATATAGTATCAAGACGTCCTTGCAATACTAGTCAATTGAAATAAGGGGAAAATCACTGCTGGTGGAAGTCACACTGAAGACAAGGGAAGATGACTGAGGATGTTGGAGGTGAATTCTCACAATTCCAGGACAACTCTGCGGGAATTTCTCAGTATAGAGTCTGAGGCCCAAACATCTTCATCAATGACCCTCGCTGCATTATACAGTCATAAGCGGGATGTCACTGATGATTACACAATATTCAGTGCCATCTCAAAAAACTCCTCAGATAATGAAATAGTCCTTGTCCAAATGCAACAAGACCTGGAAAATATCCAGGCTTGGCCTAATAGGTGGCAAGTAACGTTAATCCCAAACAAGCACCAAGCAATGACCATCTCCAACAGGAGAGAATCTATCCAACTCCCCTTAAATTGAATGGCATTGCATCAACCAATATCAGCATTTTGGCCAGAAGCTGAACTGGATGAGCCATATAAATACTGTGACTGCAAGACCAGCTCAGAGGTTAGAAATCCTGCAATGACTAACTCATCTCTTGATTATCGATAGCCTGTCCACCATATAGAAAGCACAATTCAGGGCTGTGACGGAATACTTCCCACTTGCCTGGATGAGTGCAACTCTAAGAATACATGAGAAGTTTGACACCATTCAGATCAAAATAGTCACCTGATTGGCACCATACCCACAAACCTTCTATCTCCAATGCAAGATCACCACCGCCTTCTCAAGGGCAACTAGGGATGGGCAAGAAATGCTGGCCAGCCAGTGATGCCCACATCCCACAAAAATGAATAAAAAAAAGATGCACTGCAGAAATTCATCAAGACTTCTTTAGATGGCATCTTACAAGCACATGACTATTATGATTTAGAAGGATAAAGGCAACCAAAACATGGAAACATGACTACCTGCGGATTCCTCTCCAAGTCACTCACCATCCTGACTCAGAAATATATTGCTGTCCCTTCACTATTAGTGGGTCAAAATCTTGGAACTCCCTCCCTAACAACACTATGTTTACTGCGTCAAATAGACTGCAGCAATTCAAGATGAAACCTCACCACCATCTTCTCAGGTGTAATTAGGACAATAAATGTTGGCCAGCCAGTGAATTCCAATTCCTATGAATCCTCTAGTTATATTTTCCAATGCTGGCGAGAATTGCCCACATATTCTGAATCACTGTGACACTGTTTCCTGTTAGTTAACTGGCCCCCTTTCCACACAAATTTCTTTGGAGTGATTACCCAAAATACAATATGGCCACCATGCATGCTCAGACATAGCCAGTGACCATTACTGCATAGGCCACAGGAAGCATGTGCACATACCAATGATATTACTGTGTTCTGTGTGTGGTGAAGTCATCATCAGTGTATGTACGTCTGAGAAGAGGTCAACGAGGTGGAGGCAGGGTGTATGTGGGAGTGGGCCAAAGGCTGACAATGGAAGGTGGGGTGGCCTGCACCTGGAGTGGAGAGGAATGAGGCTGAGAGCAGAAAGAGGATAAGAGAAGCCAAGAATTGGAGTGTCAGTCCCTACCAGCCATTGCCCGATCTTTTCCAAATGTCATTGCATTGTCATTTGTGTTAGGCAACATCTGCCTATTACTCATGTTCTTTGCTGGGTGGTAGCATTCACAATAAACACAGCCTGATACTTGCCTCATGATTAACTCTTAGCGTACATAGTAACATTGTGTATGTCACTTTGTCAAATGCCTCTCAGAAGTCTAAATACATTTCATGTCTTACTTGCTATATTGTCAAAAAATTTCAATAAATTTGTCAACGTGACTTGCTTTTCACAACACCATGTTGACTCTGCTTGATAATATTGCAATATTTTAAATGTTCTGCTGCTATCATTTTTACAATGGGTTATAACATTTCTTCAATGACAGACATAAGGCTAACTGGCCTCTATTTTGCAGCTTTCTGTATCCTTTCTTTCTTAAACAGAATTGTTGCAATTGTGGTTTTCTGATCTGGAGGATTATTCCAGAATTTAAGGAATTTTCAAAGATTTAAATTCAAACATTCACTATCTCTTTAGACATTTCTTTTGAGACCCTTGCAGATAATCTGTCAAGTCTAGGGGACTTGTCAGCTATGATTCCTCTTGAGTTTCCATGAGGTTTTAAACTGTCTTTTCCTTGTACCACTTGATTTTCTGTTATTCTTCAGATGCTTTTTTTTGTCTTCTACCTTGAAAAGATAAAAAGGATTATTAGAAGTCTTTGCCATTTCCTTGTTTCTCATTGTCAGGTTTCCCAGTCTCACCCTCTAAGGGACCAACTTTGTTTTAACTATTTTCTTCCTTTTTGTACATTTTTAAAATTTACACGTTGGGATACCAGTGTCGCTGGCTGGCCATTTTAATGTTTACCCTTGAGAAGGTGGTGATGAGCTGCCTTCTTGAACCGCTGCAGTCCACATGTTGTAAGTTGGCCTTAGGGAAGGAATTCCAGGATCTTGACCAAGCGACAATGAAGGAATAGCGATATATTTCCAAGTCAGATTGACGAGTTGCTTGGACGGGAACTTGAAGTCGGTGGTGTTCCCGTGTATCTGCTGCCCTTGTCCTACTAGTTGTAAATGATTGTAGGTTTGGAAGGTGCTATATAAGGATCGTTTATAACATAAAGAATAAGAATTATTCTTTTATATTATTATATTGTCTGTTATGTGTTTCTTATTTCTTGTAAGTTTACTGTAATACTCTAAGTTCTTTTTAAAGTATTTTTAGTCATCACCTGCTTATTTCATAGAGATAGCCAGTTCTCTGGCTCACTATAAATCTTTACAGTATTGCACACCTTTTCTTTCATTTGAATGACCTGTCCTGCCTTCCTCCCTCCCCTCCCTTCCCCTCTCTTTCACTCTCCTGACCTTTCTTACTGTTTGTCCTTTTCTACCCTTTCCACCTTCCCACTACTGTTGGCAAGGGTATAGTTTCTACTAAAAATCAGTACGGAGCTAACAGCTATGGTAAAACTTGTCACTTATTCTCTTTCCCATCCCAGGATTGCTCTGTCTGATGGTTGCATTCCAACTTCTACCTAGGGAAAGGCTTCGAAAATCTGAAGCACAGAGGAACTTAGGAGTCCTCGTTCGGGATTCTGTTAAGATTAACATGCAGGTGCAGTTGACAATTAGGAAGGCAAATGCAATGTTAGCATTTATTTTGAGAAAGGTGTGAAATAAGAGCAGTGATGTACTACTGACTCTGTATAAGACTGTCAGACTGCATTTGAAATATTGTGAGCAATTTTGGGCCCCATATCTTAGGAAGGATGTGCAGGCCTTGTCGGGGACTCAGTGGAGGTTCACGAGCTTGATTCCCAGAATGAAGGACTTGTCATTTGAGGAGCAGTTGAGAATGCCGGGTTTGTACATGCTGATATTCAGAAGGATGAGGGGAAATCTCATTGAAACTTACAGAATATTGAGAGGCCTGGATAAAGTGGATGTAGAGAGGATGTTACCACTAGTAGGAGAGACTAGGATACGAGGACAAAATCTCATAGTGAAGCAACAACAATTTAGAACTGAGATGAGGAAGAATTTCTTCAGACAGCGGGGTGGTGAACCCATAAACTCAATGCTGCAGGAGGCTGTGGAGGCCAAGTCATAGAGTGTTTTTAAGACAGAAATAGATAGGTTATTGATTAGTAAGGGGATCAAGGGTTGTGGGGAGAAGACAGGAGAAAGGAGTTGAAAAAACATATCAGCCATGATTCAATGGCAGAACAGATTTAATGGTCCAAATGGCCTAATTCTTCTTTTAAGTCTTATAAAATTTCACATTTCATAGAATCCCTACAGTGCAGAAGCAGGTCATTCGGCCCACCGAGTCCACACCGACTCTCTGAAGAGCATCCCACCCAGACTCATCCTATACCCTATTCCTGCATTTCCCATTTGGCAATTTAATATGGCCTATCCATCTAACCTGTACATCTTTGGACTGTGGGAGGAAACTGGAGCACCCAGAGGAAACCCACGCAGACATGGGGAGGATGTACAAACTCCACACAGTCACCGGACCTGGAATTGAACCCAGGTCCCTGGCACTGTGAGGCAGCAGCGCTAACCACTGAGCTCCATGCCACCCCTATACTATTCTGTTATGGTTACAGGCTAAGCCAACAGAAGTTTTGAGACACTTATTGATTGATAATATTGTACTACAATGGAAAATATAATAATAAGATCAAGTAGGATTGAAGCAATAACTTTATCCTTATCTTTTCAGTGACTAGTATACAACGAGAGCCTGTATCTGCTGTGTCAAGTGATATCAGCTTTCCAATGAAAGGCAGAAGAGGAATGAAAGATTGGGCAAAAAATTCAGAAGACAAACTTTATATTCCAAAAGAGGTGTTCACACATTCTTCTTCAGGTAACTGCAATTCGCATTGGTATGAACAAATATAACTGTATTGCCACATTTGATGAGCTTGTTCTCTTCCCTGTTTCTCAGAACTTCATAAGAACCTGAATCTTATGAAACTTTTTGTCCTTTCATTAAGTAGTCTACTTGATTAAACTTCTTCTCCATTAACCTGTGGAGAAACCTTCAAAGACATTGGTCTATGTTATACCCTGTTTTACAATTGGGTAAAAGTATATCTCATATATGCACTTGTTTGTGCTAAGTTGCATGTATGTGTAATCATATTCTTTGTATGGCATATTACATCTGTTATAGCTAGTGAGTGTAAGCCACATATAGTTCCTGTTGTAATTATTTCAAATTAGTACTCAATTAGAACAGATTATTAAAACATAAATTTATTTGCATTGTGGGATTTGCTGTGTGCAAATTGATTCTCATCTTCATCTATCTAACACCTGCAACTACATTTTAATATAAAACCAAAATACTGCAAGATGTTGGAAACATACATGAAAAGAGATATATGATGTAAATAAAGGAATATAGATGTTGTCCTCATGAAATCTGACAGTTTCCAAAACGTATTTCTATTTCCAGAACTGGTTGAAAAAATCATACATGATTTCAAATTTTAAGACTTTTCCTGTCATAAATTAACTAAAAGCAGTACTTCAGATTATTTATTAGGAAACCAAACATTTGCATTTACCTACGGAAAAGATCTCCCATTTAACTTTTAACATGATCAAAAATCCCCCTAATATTCTATTTTCCTCTGCCCTTTCAGTAGACCCTTCATTTATTTTTAAATTTATCACAGGATGTGGGCAGTACTTGCTGGGTAGGTTCTTATTGTCCATACCTAGTTGATCATGACAAGTTAGTGATATGCTGCCTTCTTGAACTGCTACATTCGCTATGGTGTGGATACAACCAGGGTGCTGTTTGGAAGGAAGTTCCCGGATTTTGATCCAGTGACAGCAAATGGATGGTGATATAGTCCCACATCAGAATAGGGAGTGGGTCATAGTGGAACTTGTAGGTACTGATTTTCCTATGCATTTTGGGCCTTTGTCTTTGTTGGTAGCAGGGTTGCAGATTTAGAAGGTACTGTTGAAGCAGGCTTAGCAAGATTCAGCAGTACATTCAGTGGTACATATTGCTAATATAATACACTGGTCTCGAAGGGAAAATTGTTGAAGGTGGTGGTAACAGTCCCAAACCTGGAGATGTCAGATTCAATGATATCTTAGGAAACATGTAATCATGTACAATGACTTTTCATGGATTTGTCCCCTCTTAATATGTACCCCATAGCAATGTGAATCGTTTAGGCCTTGTATCCGGGTAAAAATGCTAATTAGCTGCCCCATAGATCTACAATTCCATACTGTCTTGGAATTAAATATACTGCTTAAAGTGTAATTATTTATAAAACTTGACATTCCTAGAATGCAAATTTGATACATTTCCCGCTTATGTAAATCCTTCCTGGGAAAAGGTGGTTTGAAAATTTTCATTTTAATTCTAGAATGATGTGGTTCTCATGGATGTGACTCAGTTGAGTCTAGAAAGAGAATAGAGCTTCCAAATGTGGAAATGGACTGCATGGAAGGCCTACTTTAGTGCTCTGGCATTGTGTCGAAGTTTTTTTAAAAAATTAAAACATTGAACAACCCTTAAGTCCTCACCTTTTGTAATTTTTAACACCCCTCACACTGCCAGTATCCCATCCATGCCAATAAAGGCAACCAACTGCCCACTCTACACACTCTCATGATCATGTTGAAATGAAACAAGATTGTGTCTTTGCAAAATTTTTTTTTTAAAAAACATTAATTGATGAAAAATCAGCACATTTAATTAAATTGGATTAAATTCTGATGAAAGCGGACATTTCATTTATATATTTAATCTCTCAAAGGTGTCCCAGGACCGAATCCAAAGAGATACCCACATGGATCATAAGCCTGCAAGTAAGCACAAAATTCAGTGGGCATTCAAAAAGCAATGATACACACAGAGGCTAGATGCCTCCAAGTCAGCGACAGCTAAAAACTGCCTTCTTGTACTGAAAGATGCCTGTGTCCCTGTTAGCACAAAATTATTTTTTTTAAAAATTCAATCATGAGATGTGGACATCACTGGCGGGTCCAGCATTCATTGCCCACATTGGCAGCCAGCAGAGAAAACAACCAATCCATTAACCTGGGGCTCATTTTGAGCAGAGTTCCCAAACGGGCATGGGTCAATTCTGCAAATGTTTGAGACCTTTTTCACAATGTGCAGGCCATTGCCCGAAAGAAACTGTGAACAGTAGAATCATAGAAAAAAATTAGTGATGGAGACTGGATAATGCAAAGTATATTGAGTTTTAAATCTAAGTTGACAGTAAAATGAAAAAAAGCAATCTGAGTTGGTTTTATGGTGAGTTTTGGTTTTCTTTTCACCTCAAACAGTAAGTTTCATCAGTGTACAAGACATTTTATGACTGAAACAGATAGAATTCAGAAAGGTTTTTCATAATAATTATTAAGAAGCTTCAATGTGACTTTTACACAGAGCATCGGAGAGATTTTTTGAAAATAATTATATGTATTAAGAAATAATGTAATCAGAATTGACCTTGAAGAAAACTTACAGGAATAAGCAGTAAGGTTTATCATTTAACCAATCCTGCACCACTGATACTCCAAAAAATTGTTACCTTTTGTTTGAAATGATAATATTGTGAAACTGTCTTTCATGTGTAAATAAATGCAGAAGATTTTAATTGCTAGTATGACTTTAAAATTTGAAAAGAAAGGGTGATTTGTATATCATACCCCTACCACTGTAAATATATTCTTGAACTGCCCCTAGCTCAGACTACATCATTGTTGAGTTACCTTGTGCAATTCTAACATGCAGCTGGAAAGCTCAACTCCACTTAAATGCTTTCTTGAAAATCCACTCAAAACATTGATTGGATTTCCCAATTCTAAAATCTAAATAACAAGCATGGGGCTGGATGAACACAGCAGGTCAAGCAGCATCATAGGAGCAGGAAAA
>JAHRHZ010000025.1:41092119-41141740 GCA_024137785.1 Ginglymostoma cirratum
CGGGAAATGCGGGAGACACGGTCGAGGGCGTTCTCGACCACTGTGGGGGTGATGTTGCGGTCCTTGAAGAATGAGGACATCTGAGATGTACGGGAGTGGAATGTCTCATCCTGGGAGCAGATGCAGCGGAGGCGAAGAAATTGGGAATAGGGGATGGCATTTTTGCAGGAAGGTGAGTGGGAGGAGGTGTATTCCAGGTAGCTGTGGGAGTCAGTGGGCTTGAAATGGACATCGGTTTCTAGGTGGCTACCCGAGATGGAGACAGAGAGGTCCAGGAAGGAGAGTTATTTTTGTAATTGGAAACCTGTGACTGTGACCAGTCGCATTCCAGGGATCAGTGTTGGGATCCTTACTCTTTGTTATTTACATTAACGACTTGGATGTGAATGTAGAAGGTATAATTAATGAGTTTGCAGATAACCCAGTGATTGGTGGTGTTGTTGATAGTGAGGAGGATAGTCTCAGATTACAATCTGATATTGATCATCTGATAAATTAGGTGGAGAAAGGCAGATGGAATTTAATCCTGATAAGAGTGAGGTGATGCATTTTGGGAGGTCTAATAAAGCAAGGATATACATAATGAGTGGTAGGTCCCTAGGAAGTACTTGGTCAGCATGGTGGCTCAGTGCTTACACTCAGCGGTGCCTCACAGCACCAGGGACCCAGGTTCAATTCCAGCCTCAGGCATATGTCTGTGTGGGTGCTCTGGTTTCCTCCCACAGTCCACAGATGTACAGGTTAGATGGATTGGCTGTGCTAAATTGTCCCTAGTGTCCAGGGATGTATAGGTTAGGTGGATTAGCCATGGGAATTACAGGGATGAGTTATGATGAGAGACTGGTTAGATTGGGTTTGTTTTCCTTGGAGCAGAGGCGGAATTTATTTGAGGTGTACAAGATTCTGAAAAGCGTGAACAGAATAGATTGTGAGAGTCTTTTCCCCATGCCAGATGTGTCTAAGACCAGAAGGCACAAGTTTAAGATGAGGAATAGTTGGTACAGAGGTTATCTGAGAAGAAACTTTTTCACTCAGAGGTTGATAAAAATATGGAACATGCTGCCTGAGAGGTTGGTGGAGACAGGTATTCTCACAGCATCTAAGAAGCATCTGGATGAGCACTTAAAATGCCAAGGCAGAGCCAGCTATGGACCATGTGCATGTAAATGGAATTAATGTATTTTGGTGTTTGTTGATTAGCATAGACGTGGTAGACCAAAAGGCCTGTTTCTATGTTGAATGACTCTAAGTGACTTGGAGCCACTTGAATATACTACGTAGGTGAAGCCAGCAATTAGGACGTAAAAAAGCTTTGTAGGCCTTTATTATAAGAGGACTTTGGACAGGAAAGTAAAGATGCTTGCTTCAGTTGTGTAGATCGTTGGTAGAACCAGATTGAGAATATTCTGTATTTTCCAAAGAGAGAGTGCAGTAGAGGCTCACCAGAGTAATTCCTGGGATTGTTGGACTGTCCTATGAGGAGGGATTGAGAACTCTGAGTTTATAAGAGGTAATCTCATTAAAATTTATAATATCCTTATATAAGTGCTAGAGAGGAAGTTGCAGAGAGGATATTTTCCTGGTTGAGGGTATTGAAGGGATCAAGTCTCAGGGTAAGAGTCAAGCCATTTAGGTCTGAGATGAAGAAGAGTTTCTTCACTATGAGAGTTTTGAATCTTTGGAATTTTCCAGCCAAGAGATCTGTGGAAGTTCAAAAATGGAGGAACCTTGGTCCCTGCAATTTTCTAGCTATTTTAAGTTTCTTGCAAGCTATGGACAAGAGTGGGGACTGCATGAGGATGAGCAAACTGAACATGGCACCTTGGTATCGGAGGAAGTGGGGAAAGGATATAGGAATGTAGTTGTGATAGGAGACAGTATAATTAGAGGAATAAATATTGTTCTCTGCAACAGTGAGCGGGTGTCCTGAAGGGGGTGTTGCCTGTCTTGTGCCAGGGTTAAGGACATTCCTAACACATGTACAGAATGCCTTGGAATTCTCTTTAATCCTACTTGCCAAGGACATTCCATGGTCCCTTTTAGCTCTCCTAATTCCTTGTTTACATTCTTCCCTGCTTAGTTTATATTCTGCAAGAGCCTTGCCTGATTTCAGTTTCCTAAACCTTATATATGTTTCCTTTTTCTTTTTGACTAAACTTGCAACATCTCTGTTTCTTCAGTTCCTGCCTAATACTTTGTAATTAGCCTTCTTCCAATTGAGCATTTCCCTAAGGCCAGGCTTACCCTTATAATTTCCTTAAAACTTGATTAAGATTTAAGATCACTCTTTCCTCACTAAAACTTCAATCACCTGGCCAAGTTCATTCCCCAGTACAAGGTCTAATACGGCACCTTCTCTAGTTAGACTGTCTACGTATTATTCCAAATAACCCTCCTGGATGAACCTAACAAATTCTAAGCTCCTGGTACTAAGGGAGTCCCAGTTAATACTGGGAAGTTAAAATCACCCACTACAACAACCCTGTTATTTTTACTTGTTTTCTACATTTCTGTTCAGTTGGAGGAACTCCTGCTTGCTTTTGGGAAGTCTATGGTATAAGCCCCTCAGAGTGATTGCACTTTCTTATTCTTAAATTCTGCCCATGTGGTCTCACTGGATGAACTGTTCAAGATGTCCTTTCTTAGTACAGCAGTGACGTTCTCCTTAATCAATAATGTGACTCCTTCACCCCTTTTACGTCCCTCCCTATCATGCCTGAAGCAGCTAAATCTTGGAATGTTGAGCTGCCAGTCCTGCCCTTCTCTCAACCAAGTTTCTGTAATGGCTACAACATCACAGTTTCATGTATTAATCTAAAATCTAAGGTCACCTACGTTATCTGTTACACTCATTACACTAAAATAAATATACGTCACACCACCAGTCCTGCCGTATCCATTAACCTGACCCTGCCTGCTGTTCTTGTTAAACTTACTGGACTTAATCTCTACCTTCTCCTTAATCATTCCACATGCTGATATACTGCTCTGGTTCCCACCCCTCTGCCTCACTAGTTTAAAACCTCGTGAGTGGCTCTAACAAACCGCCTTACAAGAATATTGCTGCCCCTCCAGTTCAGGTGCAACCTGTGCATCTTGTACAGGTTGTTCCTGCCATGGAAGAGATTCAAATGATTCAGATATCTGAAGCTGTCCCTCCCATACCAGATCTTTATCTTCCAATCCTGGCCTCACCAACATATGGCACAAGGAATATTCCCAGGATTACAACCATAGATATCTTGCTCTACAACTTTCTACCCAACTCCCTGTAGCCCCTCTGCAGGACCTCGTCTCTCTTTCTCCCTGTGTCATTCATGCCAATACAGACCACACCTCTGGCTGCTCAGCCTTGCCCTTCAGATTATCCTGTACCCGCTCAGAGACATCCACGATGCTGACATCAAGGAGGCAAGCTATAATCCTGAAGAGTCACTTGCAGCCACAGAAATGCCTGTCTGTGTCTTTGATTATGGAACCTACCCTTCAACTCTCCCTGTTGTACAACGGATCCAGTCATGGTGCCACTGATCTGGCTGCTGCAGTTGCTTTCCCCCCTCATCAATGTACAAAACAGTATGCTTATTTGAGCAGGGAATAGCCACAGGGGACTCCTGCACTGCCTGCAAGTTCCTCCTGGCAGTCACCCATGTATCTGGCTGAATCTTTGTTGTGACCTCATCCCTGAAATTCCTATCTATAAAACTTTCTGCCTCTGTGCTTTCTGTGTTCCTCAGTGAGTCCAATTGCCACTCCAACCAATCTATGCAATGTGAGAGGAGCTACAGGTGGACACGGTTCCTGCAGATATACTTGTCAGGCACATTTGATTTCTCCCTGATCTCCCAATCTCACAGGAAAAGCATACCAGTCCACTAACTGCCATTGTTATCCCTTAGTAACTATTGGATTAAACTAAAATAAAAGACCTTACCTTGTCGTACCTTAATGCTGCTCAACCTCCTCAGCAAAGCCTGTCTTCAGCAATGCCCTTTGGGCATTGTGGGTCAACATACAGCACATGGACTACAGTGGTTCAAGAAGACAGCTCACTATCACCTTCTCCAGAACAACTAGAGATGGGCAATAAACACTGGCCAGCCAGTGATGCCTACATCCCATGAGTGATTAAAAAAAAAATTGGTTAACAAAGTGGACATGAATTTGGCAAATTGTGTATAATGTGGACAAATGTGAAGTTGTTCATTTTGGAAGGGAGACCAAAAGAGCAGAATATTACCTAAATTAAGAAAAACTGCAGAAACTGTAACACAAAGGGACTTGGGGGTACTCGTACATTATTCATAGAAAGCTAGTGTACAGGTGCAGCTGGTAATCAGGAAGGCTAATGGAATGTTGGCCCCTATTTCAAGGGGCCAGAGTACAAAAATAAGGAAGTCTTACCACGACACTACAATGTGCTGGTGAAATCACATCTGAGTACCGTGAGCGGTTTTGGTCCCTTTATTTCAGAAAACATATCATTTCACTGGTTCAGAGAAGTTTCTCTAGGATGATTCCTGGCATGGAGGGATTGTCTTAGCAAAGGCTAAACAGGTTGGGATCCTGCTCTGTTTAGGAAAGTGAGAGGTGATCTCATTGAAATGTATCAGATTCTTTAAGGGGTTTGACAGGGTAAATATTGAGAGGATGTTTCTCCTCATAGGAGAGTCTGCGACCAGAGGGCATAGTCTCAGAATAAAGGAGCAGACGTTTTAAGACTGAAATGAGGAAGAATTCCTTCTATAAGAGTTGAGTCTTTGGAACTCCTTGCCACACAGAGCTCTGGGGACAGAGTCCCTAGATTTAAGGCTGAGATAAATGATCAGGTGGGGAGTCAAGTGTTGTGGAAATGCAGGAAAGTGGATATCTGGAATGTCAGATTAGCCATGATGCTTTTGACTAGTGGACTAGACTCAAGGGGCTAAAATACCTGCTCCTGTTCCTATCATCTTATAGGAGAAATAACGAGCAAGACAAGCTGACGAACAACTCAGGAATTTGAGAGAAAACTGTACAATGTGTAAAAATCGGATAAAAAGGGAAATTAGTGTTGAGCAGAATTAGAAAAACAAGGCATAAATTGAGCTAAGGAATAAAGAGTGCAACTAAAGTAAAGTCTGAGAGAGAGCCACTATCAATACTGGAAAACAATAGAAGGAAACAAGAATAGAATCTGTAGAATTAGAATGTTAAGCAAGAGCAGAGTCAACAAATCAAAGCGAGAAACAGAATTTATAACTCAGAAATGGTAAAAGAGAATTTAATCAAATTACCTAAAAACAGGTCCATACTGTTTTTACTTTTAATCAAAGGAATAATTAGTTCAAAGCAAATATATTTTCAATTATGTTAAATTTCAATTAGACTATGATTTCCAGTGATATTTAGATATGTTATGATTTATTACAATTGATGTGAAAGGTGTCCTGTGTTTAGTGTTTTCATAATTATTATGGTTATCATAGTTGCATAGTTAAGTTCAAGTGTTGGCAATTTGAGAACAATATTTAGTTTCTGAGAGAGGAAAGTTATCACATTTTATCCACCTAGTAAAATTATTCATTTTTTAAAGATTGCCTGCACGGGTGCAAAATTGGAATTTCTAAATTGACCCACAGTTAGAGAAATCGGGCCTGACAGGGTGATCAAATGAGGCTTTGTGGGTAGAAGTTAGGAATGAAAAGGGGGCAGTCATGCTGTTAGAGTGCATTATAGGTCCCCAAAGAGTCAGTGGCCAGTTGAGGAGGAGACATGTAGTCAATTAACTAAAGAGTGTAAAAACAATAATAGGGTAATTTTTGGGGGTTTTAAACTACCGCAATATTAATTGGGATTATCATTGCTGAAAGGGTTTGGAGGGGACGGATTTCTTGAAATGTATACAGGAGAGCTTTTTATATCAACATGTAAATGGACCTATATGCAGTGCTGGATCTAATTCTGGGGAATGAAGCTGGACAGATGTTCAAGGTGACAGTAGGGGAGCATTTTAGTGATAGTAACCACAACACTATGTTTTAAATCAAAAACAGAAATTGTTGGAGAAACTCAGCAGGTCTGGCAGCATTTGTGGACAGAAAGCAAAGTTAACATTTTGAGTCCAATGACCCTTCTTCCGAACTGGTAGTAGCTGAAAAATGTGGTATATATGTTGAAGGCAGGAGTGAGGGTTAAGGATGGAGTCCAGAGAGTGAGAAAGACAATTGCGCAGAAAGAGGAATGGATAATTGTAAGTGAGGGAAAAAAAGCCACAAGGAGATGAAAATGGGTTGGTTGTTCTGAAAGCAGCCCATGTCATGACAGGGCCTGGTGTTTGAGGGAGGGTAAAAGATATAGAGGAAGGTGTTCAGATTCGAAAATTATTTATGCATTTGAGAAAATTGCCATAAGAAGCAAAGAGATGTTGAAGGTTTTGGCAGATTTAAGAGTGTACAAATCCAAATGTCTAGATGAGTTACAACTTAGGCCACTGTGGGAGATGAGGGAGGACATTTACAGGGGCCTTGATCCAAATTTTCAAATCATCTCTGGCCACAGCAGATGTACCAGGGGAGTATAGTTCAGCTAATGTAATTTCACTTTCCAAGAAAGGTGGTAGAAACAGACCAGGGAACCATTGACCAGCAAGTATATCATCATTGGTAGGGAAACTGCTGAAGAAAATCATGAAGGAGAAAATTAATTTCTATTTAAAGAGGTAAGCTTTGATCAGGGATAGTCAGCATGGCTTTGGCAGAGGGAGGTCATGCCTAACAAATCTGGTGGAATCTTTTGAGGTGGTGTCCAAGTATTTGGATGAGGGTAGGGCAGTTGATGTAGTTCATATGGATTTCAGCAAGGACATTGACAAAATCCCACATTTTATATTTAGATTTTTATTGTCACATGTACTCAAGTACAAAGGTACAGGAGCACAGTGAAAAGTGTATAATCTTGTCACACAAGGCTCCATCTTAGGTACAAGTACTTACATACAGAGTCATAAGGACAAGGTGGAAAGAAATAACAAAATTAAAAGCTAAACATTACAGTAATTCTTAGCATTATGTAGAAAAATAAAGAAACAAAGCTGAAAATCAAACATTACAGTCTTTCTAAATGCTTAGCCACGCTGGGAACACACTTACTACAGGGGCTCGATCTCCTCCTCTTTGGCATGCTTCTTCTGCACAGCCCATTCTAGGAATCCCCACACTGGGCCTCCCATACCACTGTTGAAGCAACCACTACTCCTGTTGATCCACCCAGAGTATCAATTTGGGCCTATCACATTACTGCAGCTGACTGATGCCAATCACAAATGCCATCTTCTCCACCAACCGCAGAGGCCATCCTGCCATTGAAAGCTAATGCAGCCATCACTGCCTCGAGTCCTGTGCTGTGCCCACCAACTTCGAAGATGCCCTGCACTGGTACCGTCACTCGCCACTGGACCCGCAATTGCTGCTGTCGCAAGCTCCCTAAAGGCTCACTCCCTCCATGCTTGGCTCGCTTTCCCCAAGGAGCCGACTCCTACCACATTTGGGTGCCCAAGCCTGCTCTCACCCTGCTGAAGACGTGTCTTCCGCCGCCACTGAAGCAGCCATGAGGAACTGCCAGATCCATTCCGTTGCTGGGAAACTGATAAAGAATATAAAAGCCTTTGGGATCCAAGGAACTTGGGCAACTGGATGCAAAATTTGTTCAGTGACAGGAACTGGAAGGTGGTGGTAGAAGGCTGTTTGTGTGTCTGGATTGGTCAGATGGGCAAATCAGTGGCAGATGGAATTTAACTCTAATAAAGTGAGATAATGCACTTTGGAAGGAGAAACCAGATAAGGGAGTACTCAGTGAGTGATAAGATACTGGAAGCTCAGAGGAACAGAGGGATCTTGGGATATTTGTCCATAGATCTGCAGGGCAGATTAATAGGATAGTCAAATAGGCATACAGGATGCTTGCCTTTATCAGTCATGGCATCAATTTAAGAGCAGGGAGGTCGTGTTGGAGCTGTACAGAATTTTGCTTAGACCACAATTGGACTGCTATGTGCAGTTCTGGTTAACACACTTAGGATGTGATTGCATTAAAGGGGTGCAAAGGAGATTCACTAGGATGTTGACTGAGATGGAGCATTTCAGCTATGAAGAAAGACTGGGTAAGCTCAGTTTGTATTCTTTGGAGCAGAGAAGTTTGGGAGTGAACCTGATAGAGGTGTGTAAGATTATGAGAGGCGTGATCAGGATGAAGAGAAAGCAGCTGTTTCCCTTAGTGAGGGATCAACAAGAGGGCATAATTTTAAAGTGAAAGGCAGGAGGTTTAAAGGCAATTTGAGGAAGGCCTTTCCACCAGAGGGTGATGATGGTCTGGAATGCACTGCCTGTGAGTGTAGTTGAGCAGGGAAATATCACAACCTTTTAAAAAGTACTTTGATAAACATTTTGAAGTGTGGTAATATTCAAGTCTGTATGCTTAGTGCAGTAAAGTGCAGGTAGTAGTATATTTTTGGCGGTACAGACTTGATGGGCCAAAGGGCTTCTTGTGCATGATTCTTATGTGGAACCTTATAAAGAGCCTCCTTAAAATCCAAAGCACTACATCCACTGGTTCTTGCTTATATATTCTACTAGTTACATCCTCAAAATCTGTAGGAGATTACTTAAGTATGATTTCCCTTTCATAAACCCCAGCTGACTTTGTCTAATATAGTTAATGCTTTCTGTTCTGTTATCCAGTCTTTTATAATAGAATCTAGAATTTTCCCACTGCTGATTTTAGTCTAACTGGTCTGTAATTCTATTTTTCTTTCTTCCTTTCTATTTTTTAAATAGAGGTGTGACATTTACACCCTCCAAACCATAGATACTGCTCTAGAGTCTATAGAATTTTGAAAGATGTCCACCAATGCATCCACTATTTCCAGGGCCACATCCTTTCGTACTCTGGAATGTAGCCAAGATTTTTATAACTGAATAAATTCTGCCATTTTCAGTGACAATGCTTTGCATAGCTAAATATTTTGCTGTCACTGATGTTCCAGACTTGCAAAGCTCACCTGGATGGAAGCTGCTCCTGCTAGTAAAGCTGTCCTGAAGGTCACAAAATGATTGAAGTACAGTGACTACAGGAAGAATTTACAGTCATCAGCTGTGCGAAAGTACTAAAAAAAATCTTTCTGCCTACAACAAAGTATGAAGTGTAAAGATATTGTCAATCATAATAAATAAAGCCTGTACACTAAGAAAACTGCTTTCACTTGATACCTTACCTTTGTTCCAGATGACTAGGGAACAAGCATCAAGGCTAGCTCACAAACATTAATGTTTTTTGATCAAATTCAGTAAATCACAAGCTCTATGGAGGAAAGAAAACTTGTTGATCATGAAATTTTGTGGGAGCTATGTCGGTCAACCACCTACGTCTAATGGGAGATTGTCTGAAAAACAATCACATGTGATCTCTGCACCAGGATTCTGTAGGAAAAAAATGCAGTTAATCATCAAATTACCACGCTTAATACAGTTTACTACCTGGAGAAGAAAGCGATCAAGTCCAGGTAGTTAGATTAAAGGATGGGACCATTAAGTTGAGCAATACACTCCCCCTGTTAGTTTCCTTCATAAAGTATACGGAAATTATTGCCATGTAGAGGTATTACTGTCAAAGCTGCATGAGACTCAATGGCACGATTAATTAGTATGGTCATTCATATTTGGGAGGTGATTTCAAATACATCCTAGGCTAATAAAAATTTTTTAAAATATCTCTTTCTGCTTACAGGAAAGCACAGCATGTAAAGAAATTGTCAACCATAATAAATAAAGCCTCTGTACTAAGAAAACCGCTTTCACTTGATATATCTTTGTTCCAGTTGAGGTTTAATACGTGCTCTAGGGCAAGTAATATAGACTGACAGCCGATACTATAGTGCGGTACTATAGTATAATACTCTCTTCTGCATGAGGAGCCAGTAAACTAATGTCCTTTCAGTATTCCATCTTACTTGGTGATCACTTAAAGCGTGATGTATTACTGGAAGTAGATTTATTAGTTGTAATGTAATAGCTTAATGCTAGCCCAGACGCTACCATTAATGTACAACAGCAATCTGCAATAAACATTTGTTAGAGATAAAAGGTACTGCAGATGCTGGAGAATCCGAGATAACAAGCATGGGGCTGGATGAACACAGCAGGTCAAGCAGCATCATAGGAGCAGGAAAACTTGACGTTTCAGGCCTAATCCCTTCATCAGAGATTTTGTTTTAAAAGATATCCATGCCTAGTTTATTATGTCACAAGAAATAACATAAAAAATTGCTACACCTAGTGAAATACCCTTTTGGAATCAAAACCCACATCAAATGATTTCTAACTGACATTTATTCCTCATCCAATATGCTAAAATAGATGACTAACCATTCATTTCATGACTTCTTGCGTGGGCATTTGCTTGTGAAATTTGGTGGTCATGTTTACCAACATTACTTTCGTGACTGTACAGTCAATTGTATGCCATTGTTGCAAATTGCTTTGGTTCTGCCTGCAATTGTGAAACTAGCGGTGCTAGCTGTTTTTTTTCTATTGGAGTTTTTTTAGGTGATTGTAGAGCGAGCTTGACTGCAGCTAAGCTATACCTGCAGTTGTGGTGCTCAGTACCGCCTTTGGATCGTAAAGGTTGAAAACTACTTTATTCCTATAATAGTTGAATCTTGAATCAGCCCAAATTTCACAAAGCCATTTTAAATGTTTAATGGGATTTAGAGTAAGATGGTGCATGTATTTTGAACCTCCAGCACATTGCACTTAGTATTTTGGGCTTTTCTGAACATGTTTATCCTCCTAAAGCAAGTTTGTACAAGTTTACAAAGACTGAAAATCTTAAACTTCCTCCCTGAACGAACTGCTCAAGAATGTATCAGTCTCAAACTACAAATCTTGTGGATGGAATCCCCATAGTTTCATTACATTCTTAAATATTTAATTCTATATCTTAATTGCTTCTTTTACTGATGATGCCAACACTTGTGTTTTACAGTATTTTGATAGATGTAGATGATCCTTTTCAAAATGTGTGATTCTACGTTATTCCTTTGTTTTGATTTTGATATATAAGTGACTGTATTAACATCCTAATACCTTGGCTTAAAATTTAATAGCACTTGCCTCACAATATTGTTTTTCCATGCATTTCAGAAACAGATGACTCAACCTATTATGTGATTGGAGCTGTGCTGTATCGGACGCTGGGTCTCATCTTACCTGTTACAAAGTAAGTCAGTGCTGTCTGCATTCCATGAACCATTGAATAGTGCTAGCTAAGAGTGCATCAGATCAACATCATTAGTTACTTGCATAATGGTTCACTTGTCTGTCAGATTATCGGGGATAGTCAGAATGCGTCAAGTGATTTTACTTTGCAATTCATAAACAAAAATGCATTACATAAGACTGATAAATGCTTCCAATTCTTAGACCACTTGATGATGTGATAGTATGTATGAGGGTGGGAAAACTATTAATGGTTTATCTGCTTCTTTTGGAGTAAATGATTGTGCGTTCTTCTGAATGTATTTATATTTTCAGTAATAACATAAGTAAACTACTACTAACAGAGAGATTAGAGATGATAAGATTAATAACAGTTTACAAAGGATCAGATACTACAAAACAGCAAAGAAGAAACAGGGCAAGATTTTAGCTGTAATGAGGTAAACTGCAGGATATAGAGAAAGATCAATAAGTGAATTTGAGATGGGGGGAGCGAAACTGGACAAATACAGAAACACAGAGTGAAGGTAGCATGATAAACCACTAGATACTGAGAAACTTACAGAGCAGAGGTAGAAAGAGCAACGTAGCATCCTTTCCACCTGGCACCCATTCACATTACTCCCTACCCATCTGCTTAAGGTGATACGCCTGCTTAAGAACTAAGCACAAAATTATATCCCCAAGCTCAAAAATCTATGATCAGTTTAAATTTGTGAAAGTGGAAAGATAACTCTGTTTCAAAATGGTGTAGTTGCAATGTCATTAGACTAATAATCCAGAATCCCAGCTAATTTTTCTGGGAACATAGGTTTGAATGCTACAATGGCAAATAGTGAAATTTGAATTCAATAAAAAATCTGCAATAAAATGCTAACTTAACGATCATGTAAACACTGCCAGTTGTTGTCCAGAAAATGTCTGGATCAGCAATGCCCTTTGGGAAAGGAAATCTGCCATCCTTACCTGGTCTGAGTCTACAGGTGATTCCAGACACACAGCAATGTATGGAGTGCAGGTTCATAGTTCTTTGAAAGTAGAGTCACAGGTAGATAAGATAGTGAAGAAGGCGTTTGGTATGCTTGACTTTATTGGTCAGTGGTATGAGTACAGGAGTTGGGAGATCATGATGTGGCTGTGCATTGGTTGGGGCACTTTTAGAATACTGCATTCATTTCTGGTCTCCCTGCTCTCAGAGGGATGTTGTGAAAATTGAAAGGCTTCAGAAAAAGTTTACAAGGATGTTACCAGGGTTGTAGGATTTGGCCAGAGGAAATGGTGGAGGCTGGTAAAATTACAAAATTTAAAAGGCATCTGATGGGTATATGAATAGGAAGGGTTAATAGGGATATGGGCCACGTGCTGGCAAATGGAACTAGATTTATTTATGATATCCATTCAGCATGGACGAATTGGACTGAAGGGTCTGTTTCTGTGCTGAACATCTCTATGACTCTATGTGTTTGACTGAGATTAGGGAGAGGCAATAAATACCGCTTGCAGCCAATGAATAAAAAAAAGTATTCCAACATAAGAGCGCATTATTTGACTTCATTATTGTTGCTGGCAGTACGGAGTGTCATCCAACTTCATTTAATCATGGTCAGCAGGATGTGAGATTTTGTTGTCAATTTAGTTTTCAACAAGAATTTATGTTAATATGATGTCTTAACTAATTGTAACACCCTAAGTTGCTTCTCAGGAACCTTGCAAAGCAAAATTAGATGTTCTGCCACCAAAAGCAAAATTATTCAGATGGTCAAATGTATGGCCAAAGAGATAGGTTTTTAAAAAAAATGTCTTAAAGAAAGGAAGCAGGATAGAAAAGTGGTGAATTTTAGGAAGAGAATTCCAGAGCTTAGTACCATGACAGTTACCAATGGTGCAGCAATTTAGTTGAGAAATAATGGGCAAGCAGCCAGAATAAGAGGAGCACAGAGGATTGGAGGACTGGAAGAGATACCGAGATTGGGACAGGTGATGCCGTGGAGACATTTGAAAATGATCATTTTTAAATTTTGACAACCGACACTCGGGGAGCAATGCTTATGCAATGTAATGTGCAGACAACAAAAGGGATTAAGAAAAGTACCATTCATGTTTCGAAATTTTCAATACAGGTGTAGGAAGAACCTTTATTGAAATATGTCAAAGCATTTCACCCAGTGAATCATGTAAAGTAGGGAAAAAATTGTACAGAAAGTTGTACATACATTAGTATGATTAAATCAGACCCAGAACAGGCTTGACTCATGCAACATGCTAATCTTATCAAAAATTCCGTTACAAAATGCCTTCAAAATTCTGAGAGGAATAGCATCAGTTTGTACTATAGCCCAATTTTGTTCCCAGTCAACCTTTGAAATTGGTCACCCACACTTAACATTTTGCCCCAGGAGGTCGGCTGGATTGAGAGTTGTGCCAAGCAGCATAGGAGAGAATAAGAGGCTGCCTGTTTCCTAATGTTGGCTGAGCAGAAAGCCTGCTTGGGCAGTCCAGCTCTGTATTCAGAGTTTAAAAACAAAGATTATAACAGAAAACACCTCTCCTATTCTTATCTTTCACTTCCCTCATAACTTATTGCCACCCTATGCCCATCTCCCATGGACTTCATACCCTATATGCCCACAATAAACCCCATGGCTGTATATAGTCCCGATGTCAACTCAGTGCTAAGTCACTTACTATCAGGAATGGATATTAATCAGGAGGCAGAAATAAAACTACCAGTATATTGTTTGTGGGGAGGTAATGACCTGTGTTGTTATCATTATATTATTAATCCAGAAACACTAGTAATGTTCTGGGGATCTGGGTTCAAATCCCACCATTGCAGATGGTGGAATTTGAATTCAGTAAATATCTGGAATAAAGAATCTAATTATGACTATGAAATTATTTTGGTTTGTCAGAAAAACCTATCTGTTTGCTAATGTCCTCTAGGGAAGGGAACTGCCATCATTACCTGGTTTGGCCTGCATGTGACTCCAGACCCACAACAATGTTGTTGACTCTTAAATGCCCTCTGAGCAATTGGGGATAGGCAATGACAGCAATGCCCACAATCCTGTCAATAAATATAACAGTAAAAGTCACTAGTAAGTGAAAATATGCTGTTTTTGATACAAGATAATTAATACAGTAGAATTGCATCAACAAATCCCTTATTTCACTTAAGTAATACCATATATCAACAGCTTACTCAAGTGTATAAAACCTTGTGTGAACATACATCTCATGCAAGTACTTAAAAACTAAAGTTAATAAATATTTCTATTCCATTAGAAAGGAACTGATCAACAATAGGTATGACAATGTGAAAATTATAATTTGGGAAATTAGTCATGCAATACAAATACTGTGATGGTACTTTGAAATAACTACCACTGCTCTTTTACTATAACTTCACATTTTTTCTAGATGCAAGAGGTGATCTACAATGCGTTATGTGCCGCCTGTATCAGAGGCAGAGTTGGAGAATGTGACCTGGTGCTAAAATGCCCCAGGAGGAACCAAAGAAAATAACAACCAGCCTATGTCCTCAGGCTCAGAGGGGGAAGAGATGTAGTGATTGTAACAAGGTCAGCCAGGTGGACTTCATAGAACGTGAGTTACCTGATTGGGGCTGTTAATCTGGTCCAATCAGGGAGCCCTAATTCACAGATATAAACAGGAGCGTTGGCCTCTTGAGCCTGGTCTGCCGTTCAATAAGATTGAGGCTGATCTGTTTACATTTGGAATTCCTATTCCTATTTATGCCTTCTTAATCTTAGATTCTTGACTGAAATAATTCCACAAATGCCAGTATCTCATCAACAAGTCACCCTTTATTGTAACGTGGAGAATCCTTGATACTGATCCGGCTCTCTCAGAGTGAGCAGAACCGCCAACGCTCCTGTTTATATCTGTGAATTAGGGCTCCCTGATTGGACCAGATTAACAGCCCCAATCAGGTAACTCACGTTCTATGAAGTCCACCTGGCTGACCTTGTTACAATCACTACATCTCTTCCCCCTCTGAGCCTGAGGACATAGGCTGGTTGTTATTTTTTGTGGTTCCTCCTGGGGCATTTTAGCACCAGGTCACATTCTCCAACTCTGCCTCTGATACAGGCGGCACATAACGCATTGTAGATCGCCTCTTGCATCTAGGGTGTCTGCAGGCAGCAAAGGCGTCGAGGTGGCAACATCTCAGATTTCCAAGGTTTATCTGCAACACTTGATGGAAAGGGAGAATCCAAGGGTTCTGGAACAATCAGAAAGGTAGTTGAGGAGCTGGGCATGCTGTTCCTGAGTTTACAGGTTTCATGTGGTCCACATGCTAGTCAGGACAGTTGCATCTACCTAAACTTTATATATTGCTGAAGCTGACCTCGCGTTGACTATGCCTCTTACCCATGCAGGGCCATCGCTGTGGTTCGTACACCAAACTTCGTCCCTTGAAGTAAACTGTCTCTCTTGCTTGCGTCTGGCGTTGGCATTCCTGATGCTGTTTCACCCTCCCCCTCCCAGGTCTGGGAAAATCAGATTTAACCTGGTGTAGAGTCTTCCCCCCAATAGCAACTCTGCTGGAGCTATCCTTGCAGTTGCATGAGGGCTGATCCTATAATCAAATCGGAACTGGGACCTTTGGGATCTAGTTAAGCTGTAGGCTGTTTCTTTCAGCCTTTTTTCAAGGATTGGACTGCTGTTTCTGCCACACCATTGGATGATTCATGGTACGGAGCTGTTCATATGTGACAAATACCATTTGACTTTAGAAACTACTCAAATTCCCTGGTGGTAAACCATGGCCCGTTATCTGTGACCAATACTTCTGGGAGTCCATGCATTGCAAAAGATGTGCATACAGTTTTTGAGAAGATTTGTAGCTTGGGTTGTGGATGAGGTTGTAGACTTGCTCGCCAAGCTGGTTTGTTTAATTGCAGACACTTTGTCACCCTGCTAGGTAACATCATCAGTGCACCTCCGGTGAAGTGTTGGTGTTTAATCCCACTTGTTATTTATATGCCTCGGTTTGATGGAGTGGTTGGTATTACTTCCAGTTCTACTTTTCAGTGGTTTGTATATCGGATCCCGTTCGATGTGTTTGTTGATGGAGTTCCGGTTGGCATGCCAGGTCTCCAGGAATTCCCTGGCATGTCTCTGATTGTCTTGTGCTATTATGGATGCGTTGTCCCAGTCAAATTTGTGTCCTTCTCTGTCCATGTGTATTGAGACCGGTGAGAATTGGTCATGTCTCCATACACTCAATCTAGTCACCTGTCTTCTAAATCTATTAATATTTATGCATTTAGCTCTCATACAGCACCACTAAAACAGATTGTCTAATCATTATCATGCTATTTGCAAGAACTGGCTCGGTAAAATTAGCTGCAGCATTTCATTATTTTCATGTGCTTTGCAGCTGTACAAAGAAGCACCAACACTTTGAAATCACTCCTTTAGATTATTTGTTCCTATCTAAACTTTCAACCTTTTTTACCTTAAATATTATTGATTCAATCTTACCTTAACCTATTCATATACTTGAAAGGTCAGAAATTGTATTTTAAATCATTACAGCAGATGGAAATCAAGTTTGTGGATTCAATTTCATTTATTGTTACAAATTGAGCTCCTTATTTAGCATAAGTGAAACCAAAAGAACTGCAGATGCTGTGAATCAGGAACAAAAACAAAGTTGCTGGAAAAGATCAGCAGGTCTGGCAGCATCCGTGAAGAAAAAAAGAGTTAATCTTTCGGGTCCAGTGACCCTTCCTCAGAACCGAGATAGGGTCACTGGACCCGAAACATTAACTCTGTCTTTTCCCTTCACAGATGCTGCCAGACCTGCTGAGTTTTTCCAGCAAACTTTGTCCTTATTTAGCATGTATGATATGAGAGACAAATAAGATTGATGAAGGCAGAACAGTGAACATTGTCTATATGACCTTCAGCAAGGCATTCAACAAGGTTCTACATGGTTAGATCACATGGAATCCAAGGAGAGCTAGCCATTTGGGTGCAAAATTGGCTTGAAGGTAGGAGACACAGGGTGGTGGTGGAGGGTTGTTTTCAGACTGCAGGCCTCTGACCAGCAGTGTCCCGCAAGGATCAGTGCTGAGTTCATTGCTTTTTGTCATTTATATAAACTATTTGAAAGTGAATAAAGGAAAAATAGTTAGCAAGTTTGCGGATGACACCCAAAATTGGTGGTGTAGTGGATAGTGAATAACATTATCACAGAGTCCAACAGGACCTTGATCAGGGTGGCGTGGTGGCTCAGTGGTTAGCAATGCTGCCACACAGTGCTAGGGAGCCAGGTTCAATTCTAGCCTTGGGAGACTGTCTGTGTGGAGTTTGTACATTCTCCCTGTGTCTGCATGGGTTTTTCCAGGTTCTCTGGTTTTCTCCCACAGTCCAAAGATATACAGGTTAGGCAGATTGGCCATCCTAAATTGCCCATAGGGTTCATGGATATGTAGGTTAGATGGATTGGCCATGGGATATGCAGGGTTACGGGGATAAGGTGGAAGGGTGAATCTGGCTAGGATGCAATCCAGAGAGTTGGTGTGGACTTGTTGGGCCAAATGGCCTGTTTCCACACCATAGGGATTCGATGGAAGGTGGGCCAACAGGCTGAGGAGTGGAGATGGTGTTTAATTAAAATAGATGCGTGGTGTTACATTTTGGTAAGGCACATCAGGGCAGGAGTTAAACACTTAATGATAGGGTCCTGCAGAGTATTGCCGAACAAAGAGACCTTGGGGTGCAGGTTCATATTTCCTTGAAAATGGAGTCACAGGTAGACATGGTAGTGAAGGAGGTGTTTGGTACACTTGCCTTTATTGGTCAGTGCATTGAGTCTACGAGTTGGGATGTCATGTTGCAGCTGTATAGAATATTGGTTGGGCTGCTTTTGGAATACTGCGTTCAATTCTGTGATCCCTGCTATGGAAAAGATGCTTTTAAACTTGAAAGTCATAAAAGATTTACAAGGATGTTGCCAGGGTTGGAGGGTTTGAGCTATAAGGAGAGGCTGAATACGTTGGAGCTGTTTTTCCTAGAATGTCAGAGGCTGAGGTGTGACCTTATAGAGCTTTATAAAATCATGAGAGGCATTGATAGGGTTAATAGCGAAGGTCTTTTTCCAAGGGTAGGGGGGTCCAAAGCTAGAGGGCATAGGCTTAAAGTGAGAGGGGAAAGATTTAAATGGGACCTAAACCCAACCTTTTCAAACAGAGGGTGATGCGTGTATGGAATGAGCTGCCGGGCAAGTGGTGGAGGTGAGTATAATTCCAACATTTGAAAGGCATCTGGTTGGGTACATGAATAGGAAGGGTTCAGAGGGATATGGGCTAAATGATGGCAAATGTAATCAGATTAATTTAGGATATCTGGTCAGCATGGACAGTTTGGAACAAAGGGTCTGTTTCATGCTGTACGAGAGTATGCATATTTCAAGTGCTGAACAAAATGCAGAGACAATTCAAGATGTTCAGAGGTAGTAGGAACTGCCGATGCTGGAGAATCTGAGATAACAAGGTGTAGAGCTGGATGAACAGAGCAGGCCAAGAAGCATCAGAGGAGCAGGAAAGCTGACATTTCGGGTCTAGACCGTTCTTCAGAAATGGGGGAAGGGAAGGGGATTCTGAAATAAATAGGGAGAAAGGGGGAGGCAGATAGAAGATGGATAAAGGAGAAAATAGGTGAAGAGGAGACAGACAGGTCAAGGAGGCAGGGTTGGAACCAGTAAAGGTGAGTTAGGGAGGGGAACTATTTTACTATAGCTGACATCATGAGAAAGGACAAGTACACATCTACAATCTATTGTTGTGCGCATTCAATCATATCTCAATAATATCAAAAAAGCCTTTACATTGCCAAAACGTTCAAAAATCAAGCAAGGTTTCCTAATCAAGTCAGCTAGTCAGGGTAGTGAATGTTTAGTAGTGCCAGGTTTGATCAGCAAGCTGTGCTCCATCAGACCAACATTGTAGTGCAGGTATTACAATTACCTCACTGAGAGAAATTAAGCAGAGTTCAAGCTCCTGCTCTCAGTAATATATGCCGTGTTCAAAATGTATATGTGGTTGTTGAATGGAAAAGGGATCAAGCTTAATTATGTTCTTGTTTGAGCGACCAGATGAGCGATTAGACAAAGTAAATTCTCTTTGCCTGCATCTGGGTCTTTCAATGTATCAAAACTTAAAGGGAGAGAGGAAAAGAGAAAATTTATACAAAAGGGAAGATTAGAAAAGTAATCGTTTAGAAAGGACAATGATCAGGTGGAAATTTAAAAAATGTAATTTGGATAGTGAAAGTATCATGAAGATACAAGAAGATCCACCAGAATGAATTTTAGTTAATAAACATTGTAGTTAATCATTCAATTAATCTCAATTATTAATTATTTATTTACTTTTGTAATTATATTAATTAATAAGGTTACATGGCAGTTGCATTGTTCAAGACACCATCCTTTTACCTCATGCTCATCAAAGTCTGAGAAGATAGAATCTTCAGTGTTTCTCAAATAAAAATTGATTTTAAGCAGGCTGAATACAGCTTTTACTGGATGTACAGAATTGACTCTAATGTGGTATCATTATTTTATGTTTGATGGAGTTTGGCAATCTGACAAAAAATAAATGTCTGTGGGTAATGTTTTGGGCTAAGCTTTATTGTTGGAAGAGTTTGGAGGAGACTTTCCTCTGCAGCTGGCTGAAAATTGTCAACCTCTTTCAGTGAACAACTTCAACAATTTGCAGTACTGTGCTGCATTTTCTCGAATGACTATTTTTAATAATTTGGGATTTAATTAGTCCTTGACAAATTCCTTTAACTGAAATAAAAAGTGAATGTATTCTCCATCATTGCATGTGCGATTCAAATAAATAGTAATTCAAACAGGAAAACTTGCTCAGCAATACAGGAACATTGGTTGGGAAAGCCATTTCTGGTATTTCATAATTATATTCCAATTTTCAGTCACACCAAAGAAAAACAATAATAAAAATACAAAATAAAATGTAATTTTATGATGTTTAATGTCACATGGATAAATAGTTGACAGGACACATGATCCTGCAGTATCACGCACATTTGAAATGCAGCTCCCTACAAAGCTTTCTGGTATGTTGGAGGCCAGCTAGCTCTAGATATCTGAGTTTTCTCAATCACTGTCTCATTGAAAATTATTCTCCCAGCAAGCTGAAGTGTGAATTTGGATCCCAAACTCTTGGCAACAACATTGCGGACACTCTCTGTGGCATTATTGATATCATCTTTGCAGTTAACACTGATGCTGCCATGTGCTGGATGATCGGCTTCAGATTCATGTTAACCTTGATACAATTGGATTATTTTCTTGTTATATATTTGTAGTTTCTGATCAATGGGTATAGGGTTAAAGTACACATTTTCAAGAAAAGTTAATTGAATCACTGTGCTTGTACTGTTACTGAGACCTAAGGGTGAAGTGGAAGGTTTATCCTGTGTTAACTGGTATACAGCTTCCATTTTATTGACATTAATGATGAAGATGTATCCTTTTGCTGCTGTAGGACCCCGCCTGTGACCAGCGTCATGTCTTCTTGAACAGGCACTTCTAGCATCCTGTTATCCGCAAAGAACAATTTACAGATAAAATTTCTTTTCGAAAATAGTTAAAGGGAAGGAGAACTCAAGAGTTGTTATAATGGAGGTAATAGGACCCAAAAAGAAGGTGGAAAAATTGGCACAAGGGCACTTTATCTGAATGCTCAGAGCATTCGAAACAATGTGGATGAGTTGATGGTGCAAGTCATGGCAAATGGGTATGATTTAGTGGCTATTACAGAGACATGGTTACAGGATGGTCATGACTGGGAGTTAAATATCCAGGGGTATCAAACTGTTCGGAAGGACAGACAGGAAGGTAAGGGAGATGGTGTTGTTCTGATTTTTAAGGATGATATCAGGGCAGTAGTGAGAGATGATATAGGTTCTACTGAACAAAACGTTGAATCCATTTGGGTGGAAATTAGGAATAGCAGGGAGAAGAAGTCACTGATAGGTGTGGTCTATAGGTCACCAAATAATGACATCGTGGTGGGGCGGGCAATAAACATAGAAATAGCTAATGCATGTAAAAATGGTACAGCAATTATCATGGGGGATTTTAATCTACATATCGATTGGTCAAACCAGGTCGGTCATGGCAGCCTTGAGGAGGGGTTCATAGAATGCATCCGCGATAATTTCCTTGAACAATATGTAATGGAACCTACGAGGGAGCAAGCTATCCTAGATCTAGTCCTGTGTAATGAGACAGGAATAATTAATGATCTCACAGTTAGGGGTCCTCTCGGAAGGAGCGATCACAGTATGGTCGAATTTAAAATACAGATGGAGCGTGAGAAGGTTAAATCCAGTACCTATGTCCTGTGCTTAAACGAAGGAGACTATGAAGGAATGAGGAAGGAGTTAGCTAAGGTAGAATGGGAGCAAAAATTTTATGGTGGGTCAATTGAGGAACAGTGGAGGACTTTCAAAAGAATTTTTCACAGTGCTCAGCAGAAGTATATTCCAGTGATAAGGGAGAACTGTAGGATAAGAGAGAGCCGGCCATGGATGTCTAAGGAAATAAAGGAAAGTATCAAATTGAAAAAAAACACATACGAAAAAGCAAAGATTAGTGGGAAACTAGTAGACTGGGAAATCTTTAAAGGCCAACAGAAAGCCACAAAAAAAGTTATAAAGAAAAGTAAGATAGATTATGAGAGTAAACTGGCTCAGAATATAAAAACAGGCAGCAAAAGTTTCTATAAATATGTAAATGGTAAAAGAGTGGCGAAGGTAAGCATTGGTCCTTTTGAGGATGAGAAGGCCAATTTAATAACTGGGAATGAGGAAATAGCCGAGACATTAAACAGTTATTTTGTGTCAGTCTTCACAGTGGAAGACACAAATAACATGCCGAAAACTAATGGCAAGAAGGTTATAGCAGGTGAGGACCTAGAAACTATCATTATCACTAAGGAGGCAGTGCTGGGCAAGCTAATGGGGCTAAAGGTAGACAAGTCTCCTGGCCCTGATGAAATGCATCCCAGGGTACTAAAAGAGGTGATGGGGGAAATAGCAAATGCACTAGTAATTATTGACCAAAATTCACTGGACTCTGGGGTGGTTCCTACAGATTGGAAAACAGCCAATGTGACGCCACTGTTTAGAAAGGAAGTAGACAAAAAGCAGGTAACTATAGGCCAGTTAGCTTAACTTCTGTAGTGGAGAAAATGCTTGAATGTATCATTAAGGAAGAAATAGCAAGACATCTGGATATAAATTGTCCCATTGGGAACACCCAGCATGGGTTCATGAAGGGTAGGTCATGTTTAACTAAATTGGTGGAATTCTTTGAGGACATTACTTGCATGGTGGACAATAGGGAACCTATGGATGTGGTGTATCTGGATTTCCAGAGGGCATTTGACAAGGTGCCATACCAAAGGCTGCTACATAAGATAAATTTGCACGGTATTACAGGTAATGTATTGGCATGGATAGAGGATTGGTTGACCAATAGAAAGCAAAGAGTAGGCGTAAATGGGTGTTTTTCTGGTTGGCGGTAAGTGGCTAGTGGTGTGCCTCAGGCATCAGTGTTGGGACGTCAATTGTTTACAATTTGCATAGATGATTTGGAGTTGGGGACTAAGTGTGATGTGTCAAAATTTGCAGATGACACTAAGGTGAGTGGTAGAGCAAAGTGTGCAGAAGACACTGAAAGTCTGCAGAGGGATATAGATAGTCTAAGTGAGTGGGCAAAGGTCTGGCAGATGGAGTACAATGTTGATAAGTGTGAGGTCATCCATTTTGGTAGGAATAACAGCAAAATGGACTATGTTTTAAATGGTAAAAAATTGCAGCACGCTGCTGTGCAAAGGGACTTGGGTGTCCTGGTGCATGAATTGCTGAAGGTGGGATTGCGGGTGCAGCAGGTAATTAAAAAGGCAAATGGAATTTTGTCTGCCATTGCTAGTGGGATGGAGTTTAAAAACTGGGAGGCTATGCTGCAGCTGAATAGGATCCTGGTGAGGCCACACCTGGAGTACTGTGTGCAGTTTTGGTCTCCTTACTTGAGAAGAGATATACTAGCACTGGAGGCGGTGCAGAGGAGATTCACTCGGTTAATTCCAGAGTTGAGAGGGTTGGATTATGAGGAGAGACTGAGTAGACTGGGATTATACTCATTGGGATTCAGAAGAATGAGGGGAGATCTTCTAGAAACATATAAGATTATGAAGGGAATAGATAAAGTGGAAGCAGGGAGGTTGTTTCCACTAGCAAGTGAAACTAGGACTAGAGGGCATCGCCTCAAAATAAAGGGAAGCATATGTCGGACTGAGGTCGGGAGGAACTTCTTCACCCAAAGGGTTGTGAATCTGTGGAATTCCCTGCCCAATGAAGTGGTTGAAGCTACCTCACTGAATGTTTTTAAGGCAAGGCTAGATAAATTTTTGAGCAGTAAAGGAATTAAGGGTTATGGTGAGTGGGCGGGTAAGTGGAGCTGAGTCTCAAAAAGATCAGCCATGATCTTATTAAATGGCAGGGTAGGCTCGAGGGGCCGGATGGCCTACGCCTGCTCCTAGTTCTTATGTTCTTATGTTCTTTTCAATGGTGGTTGAATTCAACATATTCAGATTGAGTAATCAAAAATATGTGTTCTTGATTTGGTTGCATGCAAGTCGTACAGTCATAGACTATACAGCATGGAAACAGACCCTTTGAATTGAATGTGTCCGTTTGAATTGCCAATTCTGCTGAATGACTTGTATGTCATGAATGAACATGCTATCCAATAGACATCAAAGAAGCTTGAATAATCTTTGCATTTAAATCTTTGCACCCTATTTTGCATTTAAAATGTTAAAATCTCAAAAAAAAGGCATGTTCAGCAGCCCTCTATTGTCAAATCTCACAGAGCGAAACTGTTATCTTCTCGATATATTTTTTCATAAATATGTGCCTGAAAAAATGTCATAATATTGTTCAATGTAGAAGATGAGCAAGATAATGGAATTCAATCGTTATAAGAAAAATACACCATTTCTGAGCTTGGACCGTGAATTAATTCGATTAGAATGAATCACGACTTTTGCAGGCGTGCAACGCAGGCTACATAAAGTTACATTTCAGTCTTCGGGCTTAATTCTGACAGAATTCCACAAGCTAGCTTACCACTTTTTGTTCATTTAGACTCATCAAATATCTGTCTCTTTTCCAGAAAGTCAATGGCAATAAATTCCAAAGTACTGACAGTAACAGTAAGACCACAGCCCAAGGCTTCCGAACCAATTGTTGTAGAGTTATCGCATCTTATTAACGTAAGTAATTTTATTATTACTTTAAATCACATTTGTATCTACATTATTATTGACCTTTGAAACGAAAGACAGGTAAGCCCCTATCAAAAAAAATGATTTATAAGAACATTTTCAAACATTAAGTAAGTAATATTAGTAAACTTATTTTAATTAAACCGCATTTTGGAATAAGATTTTTTATTAAAATATAAATATGAAATGTTATGAACCTAAAGGTGAATTTTAAGCACAGAAAAATTGTTCAATAAATTAGTGTAACTATTTATAAACTAGCTTCAGTAGGCAGACAGGCTTACATTATTTTTGCATTGAATGGTTTCATGAATTTATAACTGCTGGCACCACCATAAAACATTAGTAGCAGAAAAGTGTTTCTAATTCTGGTGGAGACTTAGCATTACATCCATTGTTTCCAACAGAACAGCAAACAGAAAGTACTAGGCTTTACGGTAACAGTTTTTGAGCAGAAATTAGGGCTATATCACCTTAATATTTATCAGGGGAAAAGGAAAAATACACCAAGCTTTATCCTTTTGCCTTTGTAAGGAAGTGCTTGTGTAGATGTTGGGCAAGGAAAGGACTGACACACATTACATATATGTGAACATCAAGAAATAGGAAAAGAAGTAGGCCATTCAGCAAAATGCTGACAGATCTGTTTGTGTTTCCAATTCCAAAATGCCACCTACCCCCCAATAATCTTTGATTCCCTTGCCGAACAAGAATCTATCTCTAAGTAAAAACCGAAAGAACTGCGGATACTGTAAATCAGGAACAAAAACGAAGTTGCTGGAAAAGCTCAGATAACAAGGTGCACAGCTGGATGAACACAGCAGGCCAAGCAGCATCAGAGGAGCAGGAAGGCTGAAATTTCGGGCCTAGATTGCTGGAAAAGCTCAGTAGGTTTGGCAGCGTCTGTGAAGGGAAAAAACAGAGTTAACGTTTCAGGCTCGGTGACCCTTCCTCAGAACTAGAATCTATCTATGCCTAGTAAATACTCAATGACTGCATTTCCGTCACCACCTGAGGCAGAGTTCCAAGGCCATACAACCTTCTGAGGAAAAAAATCTCTCCATCTCTCTCCTAAAAGGATAATGCCTTTTTTTAAAAGACAGGTCCCCTACTCTGCTCTCACACAGAAGAAGAAATATTGAGTGGAATCTTAAAAGTGATGTGAGCCATAACACACAACGGGTAGAATGATCCAAGAGGTCCAGCAAGGCCTCTCTTGAGTTGTCACATGCAACTTGCTGTGCCTTTTATGCAACTGCCAGGCTTCAAGGTATTACATTCTCACTAGGCAGTGGTGAGTTGCCTATTAAGGGGGATAATTGCTTGTTAATGACTGTCTTCATATCTCACGTATCTCGCCTCATTTATTTCTTAACAAACACACTAAACAAACAAGATGCTGAGGATTCTTGACATGGAAATCAGAGCAGATACCTAGCGACTTCACCTCATTGCTTGCTGCAAAGAAACTCCATGTTGGACATCAGACACCAACATCCCAGGGCACACTCCATGGGCAACAGCCGCTCACTGCCTATACTCACAGACATTGGCATCTGACATATAACGGCCTGTAAGAACCCTCCTAGCACATCTGCAAATTACTTACAGCATGCTTCTGTACTTCAATGCTGCACCTCAGGACACAGTCACATCTATCATTGCAAGGCTGCAGTATGTTCACGCACCCAGCTTATGGACTGGCTAGGCTGCATCTCCAGGCTGTTTGTTTGCTCTCTTAGTGTTAACTCACTTTGACCCTACCTGGATGCTCACAGGTATTTGCCTTGAGTTGACTTTATGCACCTTGTCCCTCAGCCAAGAGATACCACTTTCAGAATACTGTTGCCTTGCTGTTTAGCGCAGACACAATTCCAGGAAACTTACCATGGTTGTCAGCAATCCTTGTTAAGTCAAGGAAATTAGCTTTCACTTAAGAGGTCCTAGCAAAGTAAGTCAAGGACAACCTCCGATACCAGTCCAGAGTCTTGGACAACTTCAGTGCAGCATTTCTGCTATTTTTTGTTTCTTCTGCGGGTCTTCGGAGGTACCTTCAGAACAGCACCTTCTAGGACCAGACATCAATTCAGCAAACAGCATCAGCATGCCAGTCCCTCTGCACAGAGCCTTAGAGTGGCAACTAGCTGAGAGGGAATATTGCATCATTCAGCTGCTTGGGCATTCAGAGTCAGGATCCTCTCTCCACAAAGGGTGAGAAACTGAATGTCAGGCAGCTTACCACCTATCTTCACTCTTTCTGCCTGTTAAGGCCTGCTTTTCTCTTGGAATGAGAGAAAGGCATGTATTAAAAGTGGTTGGCACAGCTGTGACATTCTTTGCATGTGAGGAAGTTCACCAAGCAAAAGAATAGGCAGTGCAAAAGGCATGCAGGGTTAGTGGTGTTGGAGGGTGGGAGATAGCAAGTGAGTGAACAGGTTGCAGGCATTAGTGAAAGTGGTAGAGCATGAACCATGATGGGAAGTGGCTACAGTTACAGAGATAGAATGAGTATGAGATCCCAGAAAGAAGATGGTGCCACTTGTGCTAACAGTGTGGAAATGGTCATTGACTCTCTTCCTAAATTGCTGAACATTCTTGCAGACAGCTGAAACTTGGCTGACCCAGTGTCACCCTCTGACCCAGATTGGCATACACTGGTGTTGTGACCTACTCTGCTATTCCTGGTGAAAGGGAAGTCCTACATTGACACCCATCCACCAGGGCCTCTAGTCACTGTCCACAGAGTGGAGCATCAATTTTTTCCTCTCTGCCATGACCGCACCAAATGTGAGGAACCCTGCAGCCAACTCCAAACTAACAGTGCTTGTCCAGGTGCTCAACGATCTTTTGTATATGGCGCTAGTCAGAGGATGCCAGTGATTCTGTGATATGCTGACAGTGGCGATTGTTCTGGGAAGAGTGGGTGGTAGAATGGTGCAGGAATAGTGCAATAGAGGCACCATACGTGTAGGTAGGTAGTCAATGAGGAAGGGTCACTGGATCCGAAACATCAACTCTGATTTCTCACTACAGATGCTGCCAGATTTGCTGAGCTTTTCCAGCAACTTCTGTTTTTGGTTTAGTTATTGAGGTGAGTTTGGTAGGCTATGATGAGAAAACTCACTGGGCCTCACCGAGAGAAACAATCCGTGAACTCTTCGAAATTGGCACATATTTTTAAAAAGCCTAAGATTCAGCCCATTCTCTTCACATCCACTTTCTTCAACCAAAATGCCCAAACTCTTCTAAACTATATGGAGGCAAGGCTGTTCAATCTATCCTCATAAGACAACCTATTCATTTCAGGTATCAATCCAGTTAACTTCCTCTGAACTGCAACACATGTACATTGTACCTTAAATAAGGGGACTAAAACTGCATATGGTATTCTAGATGTGGTCTCATCAGTGCTGTATATTAATGAAGCATAAGATCCTTATATTTATGCTAAATTCCTTTTGATATAAAGAATTCTCATTAGCCAGAGCATTGACACCCGGGCCAATGACTCTAACTGTAATGCCTGCCCTGCTCTGACCCTATCCACAGGGTGACCTAAAAATCCAGTCCTACATGTCATAGGTCTATCCAGGGTTATTTTCAATTTAATGATTTTCTCTGAAACCTATGTTTCTTTTCTGTGTTTTGTGCTCAGTTGGTGTATGACATATAGATTGGAGTCTGCTAGGGAAGATTTTCCACTTCTCACTTCTTTTTTTAATTCATTCATGGGCTGAAGGCTTCATTGGCTGGGCCAGCAGTTATTGTTCATCCCTAATTGCCCAGACGGCAGTTATGTGTCAACCACAATGGTGTGGGTCTCGAGTCACTTGTAGGCCAGGCTAGGTAAGAATGGTAGTTTCCTTCCCTAAAGGACATTAGTGAACCAGATGGGTTTTTCCAACAATCAGCATGGTCATCATTAGACTCTTAATTCCAGATATTTATTGAATTCAAATTCCACCATCTGCCGTAGCAGGATTCGAATCCAGGTCCTCAGAACATTACCTGGGTGTCCGGATTAACATTTCAGCAATAATGCCACTAGGTCATTGTCTCCTTCCACACATAAATATTGCAGATTGGCAGGTTGTAACCCACAGCCTTTGAATATACATGCACCATTAGTAGAAACTATTCCCTTTTACCTCTAGGGGCTGGATTTGAATGCAGCCCATGCTAAAAGTATGAAAGAAAATCAGACTTACTGGAAAAACTCAGCAAGCCTGGCAGCATCTGTGGAGAGAAAGCATAGTTAACATTTTAGGTCCGCTGACCCTTTCTCAGAACAGTTCTGAAGAAGGATTACTGGACCTGAAACAGTGACTCTGCTTTCTTTCCACAGATGCTGCAAGACCTGTTGAGTTTTTTACAGCAATTTCTGATTTTGTTTCTGACTTTCCTGCTTTTGCAGTTCTTTGTATATTTTTCTAAAGTATGAAAGCCTCCTTTCTCTGACAGCTGCAAGGATCTTAAATTAAATGAGGCTTATGGATCAGAATACAAATTTAAAACAGTTTCAAATCTACCATGATCTATTTGAATGGCAGAATAGCCTTGAAGGGCTGACTGGCTAATCCTATTTCTATTTCCTTACTTTGGTATCTGTTATTTGTGACACATTGGTAGTAAATCTCAATCAAGGGGCTTGATGTGATTGAACGTGTTGAATTTGACCACATTGCCAGGACCCTCCTATATGAGTTTTGCCTCCATCCACAGTTTATGTTCTGTACAATATGGGAATAATTGGTGTCAACTCTAAATGAAAATGTTGAAAAATATTTCAACTGTGAACAGTGACATTTCTTTACAAGAGAAAAACAATGAACATACGATTAAAATTAGCTAAAAAGACAACAGATGGTTAAATATTGCATTTAAATGTTCGGCTGTATTGATAATTGTGAACGGTGAGAAAATTGATGCTCCACTCTGTGGACAGTGACTAGAGGCCCTGGTGGATGGGTGTCAATGTAGGACTTCCCTTTCACCAGGAATAGCTGTGTTGTTTCAGCTTAAGAAACTAACAGAATCACTCACTTTTATTCCAGGCATTTAGTTTTATGCCACATCCATTTTTCTACATATATTACCATGCTTTGGAATAATATATATTTATACTACATATGTTTTCATTCTGGTTATTACAGGGAACATCTGACTCACACTGTGTTGTTTGGGATGACTCCAAAATGTAAGTGCCAAGAACAATAATTCCTACCACTTTTCCATGATCTACATACAAATGTTTATTTCACTTACCTATTATTAAGAATGAGATTCTATACGAAATGCTCATGAAAAATTGCTCATTGTGATTGATTTCTTTTGGATTATTAGTGACATTGTTATTGAGTAACTGTGGTTCACAAAGGTTGAGAATAAAAATGAATATGTTCCCAAGTTGCTGAGTATAGACCCAAAAGCTCAACCTCTCATCTTAAGAGAACCTCTTTTTCCCAGAATCAGCAAATGAACTTTCTCTGAACTACTTCCAATGCATGTATATCCCTGATCAAGTAGGGAGACCAAAACTGAATGTGTACTCCAGGTGCAGTCTCACTAATACCCTGTTCAGTTGTAACAAAATTTATGCATCTATCACCCTTGCATTAAAGGCCAATTTGATTTACCTTCTTAGTTATTTTCTGTACCAACTTGCTAACATTTTATGATTCATGTGCAAGGCACCAGAGGTTAACTAGATTGCAGTATTGTGCAGCTGTTTGAATAATATTTAGTTCTTCTATTATTCCTATCAAAATGGACAACCTCTCATTTCTCAACATTATACTCCTTCCAAATATTTTGGCCCACTCATTAAGCTATCTATATCCCTTTGCTGAATCTTTGGCCCAAATGTTTGCAATGATGAAGTCTCTGTTGGGACGAAAATGGCACAAGTGGCCCATAATCGTAGGCCTGCTCCAATCAGGGCACTTAAAATTTTCAGAGGAGCAGGAGTGAAGTCAGGCCAGCTTTTGTGCAAACACATTTTATTGAGGCAGTTGGACATTTAAATCAGCTTACAGGTTGAGGAGGAGAGATGATCAGCTGAGTTCTAAGGAAGGATCAACTTGAAACGTTAACTCTGCTTTCTCTCCACGGATGCTACCAGACCTGCTGAGCTTTTCCAGCAATTTTTGTTTTTGTCTGTGATGATCAGGTGCTCTTAGTTGGTTAAGATATTGGTCAGATAACCTTTGGGATGCTTAAAACTGGAGAAGATTGTGCCTAAGAGATGCATTAATCCCTCAGAATTGTAAATTTGCCAAAAAGAAGCAAACCTGGCATGAAGTATCAAACCTGTCTAGAAATGTCAAGAAGTGTCAACTCTGTTAAAAGCTTTGAAAATATCTTTATTTTTATGAATGAGAGTGTTTTTTCTTAAAAGAGCATAACCTGTAATATAGAAATTTAAGCAATAGAATTTTATTTCTTCTCCTGTGCATGCACGGGTATAAGTGGAAACAGTGTAAGTTGGTATGACAGCTGAAGGAGGAAAGAATGGAACAATGAGTTGGCACTGAGTTGATATAGGGGTACATAGGTTTGCATATACGGTCTAAGGTCACAAGAGGACTATGTGGTGATGAAGGATTTGTGAAGACGTGAGGGCTGAGGAGTATTTTGCCTGTAATTTTTGGGCATAGTGCTGGAGCCTTGAGCAAGCTTTTTGCCATGTCCTCCTTGACGACTAGAAACTTCCTCAGTTCTTCACAAAGCATGCAGGTCAAATTGCAATCTACCCCAGGACTGCAAGCCCGACCTCCACCAACTCCCAGACTGAGAATGGAGAGTGGGGGTAGCCATTTTAAAGGTTGTTTCCCAGATCTTTTTTCCCACTTTTATGCGTCAGTCGTGGAAACAAAGTCAGGGCCTTTGTATCCTCCTCAAAACTTGCTTAGATAACTATCCTTCTATCATCAGCAGTTTTGGCTACCAAATAGTTTGTTCTTCCACTCCAGGTCATTAATGTAGATTATAAACTGGAGATAGGTGAAAAACATGCTGGGGTCAGGGTTGGGAGAAGACCTTAAAAGGGACCTGTGCTGAACCTAGATGGCAGATTAAAAAAAACGTATTTCTCCTCTTCTACTACCCAACTTAAAAAGTGAAAGCTGCTTCCTGGTAGCAGCATTTGCCCACACCTGGAAAAATGCACAATGGTGGGAAAGACGTCCATAAGTGGTTATAATATGATGCAGGCACAATTGGTCGAATAGCTTCTTCTGCACCATAACACTGTGATTCTGTAATTGGCCATTTAAAGGTCTCGATATACTCACAAATGAGAAGACTTTCCATTGCCTCCTCCAATATATATAAATTTGACATAATGTGGGTGCATAAGCTTTTGAAAAAGCACCAAGGCATTGCAACCAATTTGATAATCCACCCATGTGCCAACCCACCACCAAGGAATTGTTAAATTGAGCCTTTGATTGCTGGTGAGTGCCTGCCAATGTGACTGGCAGAGCTAATTCTGAACAATCTTGTTCTGCTCAGCTGATGTCTACAATCATCAAGTCATATAATCAGCATATTCAAAGAAGTAAGTTCCAAAATGAGCTAAATTTCATTGTGTCTATAACACATTTAATCTAATTGACATTTTTTTGGCCCAGTAAGTGCAACATTTTTAATTGTTTTGTTCTTACTCTTTGTTATATTATTAAATCTATGAAATGACAGAAATAAAATCACCCTTCACAATGTAATTTAAATACAAATTAACAATGAATAAGAACGGAAAATCACATAAATGTACAGAACGCACCACAATTCAGAATCCCTACAGTGTGAAAGCAGACTATTTGCCCATCGAGTCCATACCGACCTTCCAAAAAAGCATCCCACCCAGACTCACCCTCTTACCATTCCCCATAACCCTGCATTTCCAATGGCTGATCTACCTAACCTGTACATCCCTGGACACTATGGGTAATTTAGCATGGCTAATCCACTTAATCTTCTTATCTTTGGACTGTGGGAGGAAACCAGAGTACCCGGCAGAAACCCATAAGGACACAGGGACAATGTGCAAACTCTATACAGTCACCCAAAAGTGGAATTGAACCCATGTCCCTGGCACTGTGAGGCAGCAGTGCTAACCACCATGCTGCCCACTGCTATGAAGGATTAAACTTTGGCCAATTAATGTACTGTTTGATCAAAAGTATAATTAATATATTGTTTTATAGGTCAGTTTTTGAAATCATTCAGAAATTATTTTGTTAATTACAATAAATGCAAGAATAATGTGTCATTCATTTCAGTATGTAATTAAAAAGCATAGGGAGTTTTCTTTAAATATTAGAAAGGGATTAGAGGCTTACTGGTTCCTATCCATTAGTTATATACCCCTGCTTGGCCACTCTCTGAGGTTGGATAACAGCATTTGCAACCTCCATCTATTATTTGACTCCAAATCAAACTTGCAAACCAATCCCTGAGGTTGAGAGCTGAATGGATAGCATGTTCCTGGCGGTGGTTACCCTGAACCTTAAGGCTATGAATGTAGAGGGTGAAAGGGTGACCACCTAACAGTTATTGAAGAACTGGTAAGTAATGCAGAAGTCCGTTAAATTTCTGTCACTCTTTAATAAATATTTAGTTCTGTGGAATTCAGGCAGAACCAAGCCAATGATATCATATCTGACTCAGCTGTTTATTGGTAGAGGGACGATTGGGTGGAAGTTTAGGGAAGCAATAGTATTAGGGGATTCTGACAGATGGGCCTTTTTTCAAGTGCAGCGGTTGCCTCCCTCTTGCCAAGGTCCACAATGTCACTGAGCGGCTGCACTCATTCTGAGATGAAAGGTGGATTGTCAACAGTTGAACTTTGTATTGGGATAAATGATGCAGATAAAAAGAATGTAGTGACCTAGCATACAGACTAAGAGCAAGATCTCAAAATTATTAATTTTCAGATTATTCCACGTCCCAATCTTTTGGAAATATAAAAATAGGAGGATAGTTCAGGTTAATGCTTCACTGGAGAGATATTGCAAGAAGGCTTTTGATTCTCGTAATGTTTTGTTACAAATTCTAGTGGAACTGGAATGCATATAGATTAGATAGGTTGCACCTCAGTAGTGATGGGATCAGTGTCCTGGTGGATGGTTTGGTAGTGCATTTGGGAAGGGTTTAGCCTAATTTGGCAAGGCATTGGGAATGAAGATGTAGCATTCGACAGGAGAACAGGGCACATAAAGGATTGGAAGAAACAGATAACATCAGAATAGAAAATAATAATGGGAACAATCTTACTGGCTAATTGCCAGTTTCACCTGGTTTCATAGAATCATAGAATCCCTACAGAATGGAAACAGGCCATTTGGCCCAACAAGTCCACACTGCCCCTCTGAAGAGCATCCCACCCAGACCCATTCCTCTACCTCTGTATTTCCCATGTCTAACCCACCTAACCTGAACATCCCTGGGCACTATGGGCAATTTAGCATAGCCGATCCACCTGCCCTGCACATCTTTGGACTGTGGGACGAAACCAGAGCACCTAGAGGAAACCCACACAGACACGGGGAGAACGTGCAAACTCCACACAGACAGTCGCCTGAGGTTGAAATTGAATCCAGGTCCCTGGCACTGTGAGGCAGCAGTGCTAACCACTGAGCCCCAATGCTGCCCCTTTTCACAGAGGTATTTTCCCTGTAAACCCAGTGAGATGTCTTGCTGTATCTTACCAGACTCATCTGACTAACTACCTGTGCCACCCCTATAATGCCCCTCTTGCCCATTTCAAACCCTATTCCACCACTTGCCATACTTGGAACAACTCACCACTGCTGGGATATCCCAGAATGGACTAGGATCCCTGACATTGGTGCCATCTATAAAATGCTGTTGTGCACATGCATAAGTAATGTCAGTCTAGAGTTGCCTTGTGCAATTTCTGATATTTGTCCTGGACATGACAGACAGAGGGAAATTGATGCCCCACTTGGTTGTTAGAAACCTGGAGATCCTGATGGATGAGGTGGTGCACATGTTGGACGTACTGTTCGCTGGGACCAACAGTGGAGTGCACAGCCAGTATTCTCAATTTTTCTTACTTCTGCTTGGACTCCAAGTCACTTTCAGAACCAGAAATCAATGCTGCAAACTGCATCAACACGCTAACTGCTGTGCAAGGGCCTTCGGAGCGGCAGCAAGCATGCAGCCACTCTGTTTTGAGGGAATGCTGGTGACAGCATCAGACCATGCCAGCATGGTCTGAGGTTGCCACCTGGTTCAACGTGATGTCAGTCATCTAGATGAATGCGCAGCAGTGTAGGAAGAAGGTCAATGACCAGTGGAAGTGCTACCATCATCTGTCCATAGCTCACATTTGCTCTTGTCTCCAGCACTCACCCACTTCCCAACAAGGCTAATGTTGTATTATTCTCACTATTGCCGACAACATCTTCCCTCACTCACTGTTACCCACCCCAAACCCTATGACCACTAACCCTCCATGCCTTCTGCGCTACCTATGCACTCAGTTCATATTTACACTTGTACCAGAAATAGAGACTGTGACACCTACTTTCATTTCCCTTCTGCCTCTCACTCCAAGAGGAAAACAGCCCACAGTAGAGCAGAAAGAATCAAGATGGATGGTGGCCTGAAGCAAAGTTCAGCACTTCACCCCTAATGGGAAAAAGATCCTGACTCTGATTGTCCGATCAGATGACTTACCATGTCCAAGACCCAGGACGGGTATCAGAGACTACTCTTGAGATGTTGTGCCAGGCCACCTTAACCAAAGGCTATCTTGCTTGTCATGACTGAGAACTGCTGGCAACCATGTAAAGATTCCTATCTTTATGCCTGCGCTGAATGACAAGGAAATATAAACATACTGTGAGCCTGGTAACTGTGGCTGAGAGGCAAAATTCAAAAAGGCAAGGCAAGTCAGGAATGCAGTGAGCATTCATACAAGCTCACATACAAGGAGCATTAAAAGAGCAAGCAGACAGCCCAGAAATGCAGCCTGGTCCAGTCTATGAGATTGGCCATGAGCACAACGTGTCCTTGTTGCACCATTACAATGATGGTTGCTGATGAGCCCCTTGTTGCGGCGTAGAAGTGTAAAAGCATCCTCAAGTAGATCAGAGATATGCCTTGAAGATCCTAGAGGCTGGGATATGTCAGGTGCCATGCTTGTGGACTGGGGTGCTGTGCCTTGTCTCTATGGAAAGTTCCTGAGATGTTGAAGCACAATGTCCAACATGGTTTTCTTTTGGAGCAAGCAGTGAGCTCTGACTTCCATTTTGAGAATTCTTGGCATCTAACTTGCTTGGATGAGGTGGTCAGAAATGAAGCTGCATATTAATGAGACAAGATGTGCAGTTAATCGGGTTGATAATAAGTAATAATCTGCCTTAACAGGCAACTCATCTTGACAACTGGAACTTAGTTTAAAGATGGTGAATTCAACGGTGAATCACCCCACCAATGTCCTGAGAGATGTTACCGACCAGAAATTCAACTAGATTTGTGATATAAATACAGTGGCTACAAGAGCAGGTCAGAGTCTTGGAATACTGTGGTAAGTAACTTGCATCCTAACTCCCAAAGCCTGTCCACAAGGCCTAAGTCAGGAGTGTGATGGACTTGGTACCACATCCACAAGCATTTACTCCCCATACCACTGACGCTCAAAAGCAACAGGGTGTGCCATCCATAAGATGCATGCAGAAATTCACAAAATTTCTTAGACAGTACCTTCCAAACTATTATCATTTTCATCTAGAAGAACAAAGGCGGCAGATACTAGGATCCCTGACGGTGGTGCCATCTATAAAATGCTGTTGTGCACCTGGATAAGCAATGTCAGTCTAGAGTTGCCTTGCGCAATTTCTGATATTTGTCCTGGATACGACAGACAAAGGAACACCACTACCTGCAAGTTCCCCTCCAAGCCACTCACCATCCTGACTTGGAAATGTATCGCTGTTCTTTCACTGTCACTGAGTCAAAGTCATGGAATTCCCTTCTTAAGGTATTATGGGACTACTTATAGCACATGGTTCCAAAAGGCAGCTCACCACCACCTTCTCAAGGGCAACTAGAAGAATCAAAGAACCAAATAGCCTTGATTGTCACTTGCACCGGAATGAGGGCAGTGAAAAGTTTGTAATGTCGCCTCGGTACCATCTTAGGTACAGGGTACCTAGGTACAGAGGAGTTTGGCAACAAATGCACAAGGCTTCACCGAAATTCTCATGTGATTCTACCGTATTTCCTGCCATTGCCCACCTTATTCAGGTCTGTATAATTCTTAAGAACATAAGAAATAGGAGCAGGAGTAGGCCATCTGGCTCCTTAAGCCTGCTCCACCATTCACTAATGTTACGGCTGATCTTTTTTGTGGACTGAACTCCGCTTTCCCATCTGCTCACCATAACTATTAATTCCTTTACTTTCAAAAATCTGCCTTTGTCTTTAAAACATTCAAGGAGGTACCCTCAACTGCTTCACCGGGCAGGGAATTCCACATTCACAACCCTATAGGACAAGAAGTTCCTTCTCAGCCCCATTTTAAATCTGCTCCCCTTTATTAACTAGTCCTAGTTTCACCTGCCAGTGAAAACAACCTCCCTTCTTATATCTTGTCTATTCCCTTCATAATTTTACATGTTTCTACAAGATTGCCCCTCATTCTTCTAAATTCCAGTGAGTATCTTCATAAGCCAACCCTCTGAACTGCAGACCATTCTATTTTATCACCCTATAATCTTTGCATGGTGTGATCTGCCTGTACTGCACACAAAATTTTTTTTTTCGCTGTACCTAGGTACATGTGACAATAATAATAAATCAAATCAAATCATAATCAAATCAACCTAGTGAACCTCCTCTGCACTCCCTCCAGTGCCCGTACATCCTTTCTCAAGTAAGGAGACCAAAACCTTACAAGGTGCTTCAAGTGTGGCCTCATGAGCACCCAATACAGTTGCAGCATAACCTCCCTGTTTTTAAACTCCATCCCTCAAACAATAAAGGACAATGTTCCATTTGCCTTCTTAATTACCTGCTGCAACCACAAACCAACCCTTTGTGATTCATGCAGGAGGATATCCAGGTCCTTCTGCACAGCAGCATGCTGCAGTCTTTCACCATTTAAATAATAGTCCATTTTGCTGCTATTCCTATCAAAATGGATGACCTCACATTTACCAACATTGTACTCCATTTGCCAGACCCTTGCCCACTCACTTAACCTATCTATATCTCTCTGCAGACTTTCAGAGTCCTCTGCACACTTTGCTCTACCATTCATCTTAGTGTCATCTGTGAACTTTGACACACTACACTTGGTGCCCAAATCCAGATCACCTATATAAGATGTAATTCTTATAAGATTCTGCCCAATAAGGCAATTGGTAAGATCAGACTAACAGTAAATACAACAAAACTTAATTCAGCTTTACTGTGCATATACGTAAACATGTGAAGGGTGGTAAATAAGGGTAGTGAGTTCATGAGCAAATGGCCACATGAGAATACATTGTGGAAATGGAAAGCTAGTTTAAAAGGACTGGACTGGGTACTAAGTATTCCTGGATGCAAATTGGTCAGGAAAGATAGGGATGGATGGAGAGTTGGCAATATTAATTAAGGAGAATATTACAATGCGAGGTGAAGAAGATGTTGTAAATGGGTCAAATGTGGAATCTGTTATTAAGAGTTAATAACAATAGAGTTATGATCATAGTGCTGGACTTATTCTATAAGCCACCAACTAACTGATAAAGAATGTAGAAAAACATAACTGCAAGAAATTTATAGAATCAAGTGCATCAAGTATTAATAAGGGAACAACAGAAGACAGTAAGTTTTATGTGAACAGTATTAAAAGATGAAGAGGAATCTAGAATAAAGTCAGTTAATTGTGGGAAGTCTGATTTTGGTAGATTGAGAATGGACCTGTCCTGGCTAAAGTGGAATAAAAGATTGGCAAACAAAACTGCAAGAGAGTAATGCACTGTCTTCAAAATGAAGATGCTTTAGACACAGTGGCTGTGCATTTCCATGAAGGGAAAAGGTAAGGCAGTAGCCTAGTAGTATTATTGCTAGACTGTTAATCCAGAAACTCACCTAATGCTCTAGGGACACGGGTTCAAATCCTGCCATGACAGATGGTGGAGATAACACGGTGTGGGGCTGGATGAACACAGCAGGCCAAGCAGCATCATAGGAGCAGGAAAGCTTGACATTTCGGGCTCATGACAGATGGTGGAATTTGAATTCAATAAAAATCTGGAGTCAAGATTCTAACGATGACCATGAAGCCATTGTCGATTTTTGGAAAAACCCATCTGGTTCACTAATATCCTTTAGGGAAGGTAATCTGTCATTCTTACCTAGTCAAGCCAACATGTGAGTTCAGTCTCACAGCAATGCAGTTGACTCTTAACTGCCTTTGGGTATTTTGGGATGGCAATACAACACATGCTGGCCAAGCAGAGACACCCATATCCCGTGAATGAAAAATGGCAAACAAAATGGATGAGTAAAGAGAGTACTATGAAGCAGAAGAGGGGGAAATGCCAGGTTAATAATAGAATTGAGAATCAGGTTGAATAGAATGAAAATTTAAGACAGAAAGTGAAAAATGTCAGTAAGAGAGGCGAAGAGGGAATACAAGAAGAGAATGGTAACTAGCAAAACTTTATTGTAATATTTTCACCATCACCAAGATCACCTACTTATCTTTCTGTTGTGTGCCCTATTTACATATCTGTCTCAGTTCTTTTTCTCTGAAAACCTCATCCATGCTTCTGTTACCTCCAGACTCAACTGTTCCGTGCTATCCTGGCTGACCCACCATCTTCCATCCTCCATATACTTTCAGTTCATCCACAAACTTCAATGTAGCCACACTGCTACAAAGTCCCGTTCACCAATCATTCCTATGCTTGCCAATCTACTCTGGTTCCTGGTTCAACGATGCCTGAGATTTAAAGTTCTCATGTTTTGTTCAAATCCCTCCTCAGCCTCATCCCTCTCTGTCTCTGTAACCTCCTTCAGTCCTGCTTTCCTCAGAGACCTCTGTTCATCCAGTCTGGCCTCTGTGAATCACTGATTTCTGATCTGTCCTCAGCTATCTAGTTGTACATTCTGAAATATCCTCTCTCAACCTCTTTGTACCGTGTTCTCTTTATTCCTTTAAAATATTCCTTAAAACTTTTTGTATCGTTATATATTAAAGTTTCATTGTAATGGCCCTGTGAAATGCCATTTGACTAATCTAAAATTTATTGCTGCAGTTAGTTGTTCTTCAAGTATTTTTAATCATTCCTGATCTGTAACTTTTCAGATTCTAGTGGAGTTTATTAACACCAGTTGAGATGTTGATATAACTTGAATATAACATGATCAAATTCAATTTAATTGTTAAGATGTGAATAGGATTTCTGCTTTAGAAAATATTTAGACAGTACCATCAGCGGGCTTGTTGCCAACAGGAATCTTCTCCTATGGAGAATATATTGCCTACCTTCATCAGGTATGTCCAGTCTGGAGAGTTGTGTTTTGAAATGTTTGTGGCAGAACTGCTTACTGTCATAGAATTACAGAAATGTTATAACACAGAGGGACATCAATCAGCCCTTCCTGTCAGTACCATCTCTCCAAATGAGCATCTCATATTGTGCCATTCTCCAACCTTCTCCCTTTAGCCATTCACACTGTTCTTTTACAAATAACCATTTAATTCCCTTTGAATGCCTCAAGTGAACCTGCCTGCAGCATACTCCCAAACATTCCAGACCCTAACCACTCTCTCTGTGAAAATGTTTATCCTCATGTCAGGTTTGCTTCAATTACCAATTCCTTTAAATCTCTCATTATTAATCCTTTCACGACTGGGAACATTTGATCCCCATTAACTCCATCCAGACTATTCATGAGTTTGAATACTTTAACCAGATCTCCTCTCAGTGTTCTTACCTCCAAGGAGAAAAATAGCCCTCACTTCTCCAATTTAACTGCTTTGACTATATGATAACTGAAATCCTTCGTTCTGAAACCTCGCATAGACCTCTTTTATACTTTGTTCAATGTCTTCACATCCTTCCAAAAGAACAGTACCCAGAACTTGACACAGCACTCTATCTGAGACCAAACTAGTGTCTTGTATGAGTTCAACATACCCTTCCTGCTCTTATACTCTTTGGCCATTTTAATAACCCCTAGGATACCGTTTGCTTCATTAAGTACTCTCTCAAATTGTTCTGCCAACTTTAATGACTTATGCACACATTCATCTAGTTGTCTCTACTGCTGCACCCCCAGCTAGAGTTGTACCCTCCATTTTATACTATATCTTCATGTACTTCTGACCAAAATGTATCACCTCATTTTTCCACATTGAACTTCAACTGACACTTACTTGCCCATCGCACCAACATGCATATGTCCTTTTAAAGATTTTCACTATCTTCCTCACAAATTAGAATGCTTTCACATTCATCTACAAATTTTGAAATTGTGCCCTGTACACCAAGGTCTAGTTTATTAATATACATCAGGAAAAGCAACAGTCTCAATACTGACCCCAAGGCAATTCCACTACAAATCTTCCGGTAGCTGAAAAAAAGATTACCTATTACTCCCTATTTCCTGCCACTCAAACAATTTTTATCCATGTATTTACTGTTTTATTTTCATGAGGTCTACATTTGCTCATAGGTCTGTTGTGTGGCACTGTATCAAATGATGTACACCACATCAACAGCAATGTCCTGACCAATATTATCAGATAACGCATCAAAAATCTCTAATAAGTTAGTTAAACGTGACTTTCCTTCAGTAAATTCATTCAGGTTTCCTCAATTAATCTGCATCTGCCCATGTGACTGTTAATTGGTCCCAAATTGTTGTTTTTGAAAGTTTCATGACCATCAAAGTTAAACTGACTGGTTATAATTGCTTGACTTATCCTTTTTTGAACAAGGGTATAATTGATTCCAATTCTCCAGTCTTCTGCTTGTAAAAGAAGTCTGAAAGATTATTACCCATACCTCTGCAATTTCTGTTTCCATTGTTCTCCTTATCCTTAGTTGCATGTCATTCAATCCCACTGCCTCGTCAACTTTAAGTACAGGCAGCCTACCCAACACATTCTGTTTAACAATTTAAAACCACTTCAGCAAATTAATTTCCTTCTTTTTCACCATTCATTGATAGCATCATCTTCCTTAGTACAGACATGTGCAAAGTATTCATTTTGTACTTAAATCATGAATAGATTCTTTGTTTGACTCCTAATTGGTTCCACTCCTCCTTTTATCACTCTTTTACTATATATATTCCTGAAGAAGAGAATGGAATTTCCTTTCATATTCGCTGCCAATCTATTTTCATACATCTGTCATAAGCACACTTCTTCTGTCATAATTTTTCACCATCCAGGGGGCTCAGGATTTGTTTGCCATACATTTACATTTCAAGGGAGTATACCTTGGCTGCCCAAACAATCTCTTCTTTAAAGGCCACAGAGTCACAGAGATGTACAGCACAGAAACAGCCCCTTCAGCCCAACTCGTCCACGCCAACCAGATATCCTAAATATATCGAGTTCCATTTGCCAGCATTTGGCCCATATCCCTCTAAACCCTTCCTATTCATATACCAATCCAGATGCCTTTTAAATGTTGTAATTGTGCCAGCCTTCACCACTTCCCCTGACAGCTCATTCCATACACGCACCACCCTGTGCGGGAAAATGCTGCCTCCTAGGTCCCTTTTAAATCTTTCCCCTCTCACCTTGAACCTATGCCCTCTAGTTTTGGACTCCCCTATCCCAGGGAAAATACCTTGTCTATTTACCCTATCCATGTCTCTCGTGATTTTATAAACCTCCATAAGGTCACCCCTCAGCCTCTGATGTTCCAGGAAATAAAGCCCCAGGCTATTCAGCCTCTCCCTATAGCTCAAACCCTCCACGCTGGCAACATTCTTTCAAAACTTTTCTGAACCCTTTCAAGTTTCACAAAATCAAAAGGATTCATAGCCACATCACGGACACTTGACCAGCAGTTTCTCTTGGCCATGTATTTGTGATAAGCTTGACCTGCCTTCAGTATGAGCTTACCAACATGACCACCATCAGCAACAACACTAACAAACAAGTTCCTAAGACCTGATGGCAATTTGACATGACTTTTCTTAGCACTATCTTAGAGAAATACAACTGGAAGAACATATGGTTCTCCTTTAAATGTCTGTTTGAAAAATAACAATTATCCAAGTTTGTCTTCAATTCTGTAACATCGAGTTCTTTGGAAGGAAGCGAAATTATTCTGTCAAGGGACTAATTTAGGGAAACATGGACTATTGACATTCAACTTCTATCATTCAATTTAAAAGACCAAGACCTTCCTGACTAAAGTGATTTTTAAAGAGGTTACAATTACTGACTTAAAATGGCTACCATGATCACCTGACCACAAATTGAGGCAAGTCCCAGGGAATCCATTGGGAACACTCAGTCACCACCATGGATTAAAAATCCAGATTGCCTCTGGACATATTTAATGCTTAATTCCATCATGTGGATTTTTTTTCAAAAGAGGACTGCTACAGCCAAAAAAAATTGCAGAAATAAATTCAGTGACTGACAGAGTCCTACACGGACCCACAGAATGTCACACCTGTGCAGACTTAAAGAAACTTCAAATGGAAATAGCATAAAGGAAGAGAAACTAAGAAGGCAACTACTCAACACCCTCTTAGCAGGAAGCTATCTCCTGCAGGCACGATTGAATGTTATCCTTGCAGCGATATACAAAAACTGGGGTTTAAAAGCTAGCTTCAAGCTTGGTCTGTGTGTGTCAGTGGCAGATATCTTAGTATGTGGGCTGTTGTGCTATGAAGGCCATAGCTTGAGAACAGCCATTAAACGCCCCTGCATTTCAGGTAATGAAAGTTAAAAGACTGTCTCTCACCCTGAGAGCTGCCAGCCAACCACGGCTGAAAGGAATTATGATCAACCTGCAAAGTCAAGAATCTGGGAATATACTATTCAACCAATGTCAATGGCAGTGGTAACACCTACTGCAGTGGCTGCAATGATCCATTGTCAACTACCATTTTTCCTGCCAATCTTTCACGCCAATTTATTCAACCCAGATCTACACTTATCTCATTAAAATTGGTTTTCTCACAATTATTTATTCTTACTCTGGAGTTTTATAATCTTTTACCATAGTCACTTTAAACCTTGGGATAGCGTGATCCAATCTGGATGGATATATGAATAGGAAGGGTTAAGAGGGATATGGGCCAAATGCTGGCAAATTGAACTTTTGTCAAATTGGGATGCCTGGCGGGCACGGATGAGTTGTACTGAAGTGTCTGTTTCCATGATGTATGATTCCATGTTCTCCTCCTGACGCTTGTTCTGCATGACCCATCTCATTTCCAAATTTCAGTTTGAGTAGTGCTTCCTTTCTTGAACTTAATATGTACTGCTTTGGAAACTCTCCTGAACACACTCTGGGGAGTTCTTTCCCCTCTCTGCACTTGACTGTGCCACTATTCAAGTCTCTATTCATATAATTGAGTAGTGAAGAAGGCGTTTGGTATGTTTGCCTTTATTATTCAGTGCACTGAGTATAGGAGCTGGGAGGACATGTTGCGGCCATACAGGACATTGGTTAGGCCACTTGTGGAATACTGTGCTCAGTTCTGGTTTTCTTGTGATAGAAAATATGTTGTTAAACTTGAAAGGGTTCAGAAAATACTTACAAGGATGTTACCAGGTTTGGAGGATTTGAGCTTTCGGGAAAGGCTAAATACCTTGGAGTTGTTTCTCCTGGAACATAGGAGGTTGAGCTGTGACCTTACAGAGTTTTATAAAATCATGAGAGGCATGGATATAGTGAATAGCCTAGGTCTTTTCTCCAGGGCTGGGGAGTCCAAAACTAGAGAGCATAGATTTAATGTGAGAGGGGAAAGATTTAAAAGGGACCTATGGGGCAACTTTTTCACGCAGAGTGTGGTATATGTATGGAATGAGCTGCCAGAGGAAGTGGTGGAGGCTGGTGTAATTACAATATTTAAAAGGCATCTGGATGGGTATATAAATAGGAAGGGATTAGAGGGATATGGGCCAAATGCAGGCAAATGGGACTAGATTACTTCAGGATATCTGGTCAGCATGGGCGAATTATACCTCAGGGTCTGTTTCTATGCTGTACATTTCTCTGACTCTGACTCTAATTGAAATCCTCATTATTAACAACGCTATAATTTTTACATTTCTGTCACTTTTTTACAAATTTGTTCCTCTCTATCTTTCCCATTTGTCGATCGCCTCTAGACTACATCAAGTAATGTACATTCACATTTTTTGCTCTTTAGATCTAGGCAAATCAATTTTGTTCTTGACTCCTCAGAGACATCCTCTTTTTTCAGCACTGCAAAGTTCTCCTTAATTAACACTGCCACCCTGTTTTGGTCCTTTGCTATCATTCATGAAAGGAAATATATCCATGAATATTTAACAGTCAAAGAAAAGCAAAGCACTGGAGATGCTAGAAATCTGAAATAAAAACAGAAAATGCTGAAGAAACTCAGCAGGTCTGGCAGCCTCTGTGGACAAAGCCACAATGTTAACATTTAAAAGCCAGTATGATTTCTTCAGAACTCATACTGAAAACATTGTTTTTGTTCCACTTTCCACAGATGCTGCCAGATCTGTTGAGTTTCCCCAGCATTTTACGTTTATATTTAACAACTCATTGTGTTTATCCGTTAGCCAGGTTTCTGTTGGAGAAACAGGATATAGTCATAGATTCATAGAGTTATACAACATGGAAGCAGACCCTTCGGTCCAAATAGTCCCTGCTGACCATATTCTCAAACTAAACTAGTCCTGCTTGCCTGCAATAACAAGATGTAGAGCTGGATGAACACAGCAGGCCAAGCAGCATCAGAGGAGCAGGAAAGCTGACGTTTCGGTCCTAGAACCTTCTTCAGAAAATTCTGCTTGCCTGCGTTTGACTCATATCCCTCCAAACCTTTCCTATTCACGTACTTATGCAGATATATTTTAGATGTTGTAACAGTACCTGCACCCACCACTTCCTTGGCAGTTCATTTCACACATGAACCACTCCCTGTTTTAAAAAGAAAAGTTGCCCCTCCTGTCCTTTTTAAAACTTTCTCCTCTCACCTTAAAAATATGCCATCTAGTTTTGAACTTCCCTACCCAAGAGAAAAGACCCTTGCTATTCACCTTATTTCTACCTGTCATGATTTTATAAACATCTATAAGGTCACCCCTCAGCCTCCAATGAAAAAAGTCCCAGCCTATTCAGCCTATTTTCATAACTCAAACCCTCCATTCCCAGCAACATCCCTGTAAATCTTTTCTGAACCCTCTCCAATTTAATAATAGTCTTCCTATAGCATGGCGACCAGAACCGCACACAATATTCTAGAAGAGGCCTCACCAATGTGCTATAACCTGAACATGACTTCCCAACTCCAATACTCAAAAGTCTGAGCAATGAAGGCAAGCGTGACAAATGTTTTCTTGACCATCTTGACTACCTGTTACACAAATTTCAAACAATTATCTACCTGAACCCCTAGATCTCTCTGTTCTACAACACTACCCAGGGCCCTACCATTAATTGTATAAGTCCTGCCCTTTTATGTTTTACCAAAATGCAATACTTCGCATTTATTCAAATTAAACTCCATCTGCCACACCTCAGCCCCTTGGTCCAATTGAGAGTTATAAGAGCTGTGGCAAAGATCAACCTATCACTGTAAACTCTAAATTTGTAGTACAAGTTAATACTCTGTAGTCTGCATTACTTATAGCAATCTTGAGGTTAATGTGAAAATATGCATTTCATATGTTCATGGCTCGGTATGTTGAATTTCCTTATCTCTGTTGAATTTCTATATCACTAGCTGGTGAAATCATTTCTTGATAAAATTTGGTATTTTCGTTTGTGCTGTGGTGAGAATGATATAACAGTTCAATTGCACAAATCGTGTGCTACTCACCTCAACATGTGATATGCTCCTGTGGTCAATATTCATCCAGAAGGTGCTAAGGCATGAACTTCTCGATTGTCTAATAATTGGCTCATTACTATCTGCTCGAGAGTTGGTAAGCAGGGCTCCTTTGGATGACATGCTAAGGATTGAAAGCCTTGAATTGAATGAACACTTCAGCAAACCCAAGGACCATGACTTACCTGGCAAGCTTAGGAGCCTCATTCACTACACCTTCTCTCACCTACCTTCCTGCAAGAATGTGATCCCCTACTCCCAATTCCTCTGCCTCCACCGCGTCTGCTCCCAAGATGAGGTGTTCCACTCCCGAACATCCCAGATGTCCTTGTATTTCAAGGACTGCAACTGTCCCCCTTCTGTGGTCGAAAACTCTCTCGACCAGATCTCTTACGTTTCCCACACCTCTGCCCTCACAACCCCTCCCCGCAACAAAAACAAGGACAGCATCCCTCTTGTCCTCACGTATCACCCCACTAATCTCAGGATTCAACGCATCATTCTCCGCCACTTCCGCCACCTGCAATCTGCCTCCACAACAAAGGATATATTTCCGTTCCCACCCCATATGCCTTCTGTAGGGACCATTCTGTCCGCGACTCCCTCGTCCGTTCCACATTCCCCACTAGCCACACAACCCCAGGTACCTTTCCCTGCAACCGCAGGAAGTGCTACACCTGCCCCTACACATCCCTGCCTCACCTCCATCCCAGGACCTAAAAAACCTTCCACATCAGACAGATATTCACCTGCACATCCGCAAATGTGGTCTATTGCATTCGCTGCTCCCTATGTGGCCTCCTGTACATCAGTGAGACCAGGTGGAGGCTCGGAGACCGCTTTGTAGAGCACCTGCAACAAACAACACCTTCCAATCGCGAACCACTTCAACTCCCCCTCCCACTTCCTGGACAACATGTCCATCCTGGGCCTCCTATAGTGTCACAGTGACGCCACCAGGAAACTGGAGGAGCAACACCTCATTCCTCCTTGGGAGCCTTCAACACAATGCTCTCAATGTGAACTTTATAGCTTCAAAATCTCCCCAGTCTGGCCTCATCCCATGACCAACCCTCCCTCTCATCCCCGCCTCCTTGACCTGTCTGTCTTGTCTCCCACCTATCCGCTCCTCCCACCTCACTGACCAATCCCCACCACTGCCTACCTGCACTCACCTATCACCATTCCACCTACCTTCCCCAGCCCCAACCCTCCTCTCTATTTATTTCAGAGCCCCCTTCCCCCGCCCCCATTTCTGGGCAAGGGTCCTGATCCGAAACATCAGCTTTCCTGCTCTTCTGATGCTGCCTGGCCTGCTGTGTTCTTCCAGCCCCACACTGTCTTATCTCTGACTCCAGCATCAGCAGTTCTTACTATCCCATTCAATAATAACTCAGTGATCCTAAAACCCAATAATCTTCCGTCTGATCATCAAGTCAAATGCAGGTCTTTTTTCATTCATTGAGTGATGCTAGAGCTACATTCATATAGGCAAGTGGGAGATATTCCAGCTCACTCCTGACTGGTACCCTAGAGTAGCTTAACAAGCTTTAGAGACTCAGGAAGTGAATTACAGGTGACTGGTTTCCTAGCTTCTAAGCTGTTTTTGTAGCTACAGTCTCTATACTATAGTTCAGTTTCTGTTCAATAGTGACCCCCCAGGATTTTGATAGCAGGGAATTCAATGATGTTGAATATTATAAGTGATTGTTAGGTTCTCTTCTGTTGGAAATAATCATTGTCTGGCACCTGTGAGGTACAAATGTCACTTGTCACTTGTAAACTCAAGCCTGGATATTGTCAGGTTTTGCTGCAATTGCGCATGGACTGCTTCAATATCTGAGGAGTCATGAATGGTACCAAATATTATGCAGTCATCAGTAAACTTCTGATTTTCTGATGGAGGAATAGTCATTGAAGCTTTTGAAGATGTTTGGACCAAGAACACTACCTTGAGGCACTCCTACAGGAGAGGTTTTGGAGCAGAGATGACTAATTTCCAACAACCAAAACCATTTTCCTCTGTGCCATATATGACTCAAAGCAATGAAGAGCTTTTTCCCAGACTCCCATTGACTTTAATTTTGCTAGGCTCCATGACGCCACACTTGGCCAAATGCAGCCTTGATGTTAAGAGAAGTCTCTGTAATCTCTAGACTTCAGCTCTTTTGTTGATATTTAAATCAATGCTGGAATAAGGTCAGGAGCAGAGTGGCCTTGGTGGAACCCAAACTAAATAGTAGGTCAAGGCCTAAAAATAAAAAATCTAGACTCAACACGTTAGCTTGATGTCTCTCCGAGGATGCCGCCTGACCAGTTGTGATTTCCAGCATTTTTTGTTTTCAGTACAGATTCTAGCATCTGCAGTAATTTGCTTCTAGTAGGTCAGACCTGCAGCATTCTGAGACATGACAGTCTGTGTGAGTAATGGAGTAAGGCTGCATTAAGCTACAGCATATAGCATTTTGGGGTTCTTGTGTCCCCAAAAAAACTAACATAATTTGTCAATTGGTAATAAGAAAGGCAAATGGAACACAACTTTATTACAAGTGAGTGAAGTATAAAATAGAGAGTCTTGAGGTTGGTTGGCTCGCCGAGCTGGTTTGTTGTTCCGCAGATGTTTCGTTACCGTGCTTGGTAACATTCTCAGTGCAGCGTCTGATGAAGCGTCAGTGTGTTTTCCCACCTGGTTTTTAAACTCTGGGGTCTGTTGCGATGGATTGCCTCACTTCCGGGTTTCCTCCATAGTGGAATGTATATGGGTTCGAGTTCAATATGTTTATTAATAGCCTGCTTCGTGGAGTGCCATGCTTCCAGGAATTCTCGTGCTTGTCTCTGCCTAGCTTGTCCCAGGATCTTGGTAAAAAGGTGTGGAGCTGGATGAACACAGCAGGCCAAGCAGCATCATAGGAGCCAGAAAGCTTGACGTTTCAGGCCTAGACCCTTCATCATCCTTTCTGATGA